>JAJJWW010009062.1:0-59614 GCA_023531295.1 Papaver armeniacum
TTGATTTAGTATACGTAAAGTTCGGTTCGTTGTCAACTTGCTTTACAAACTGAACTGCGAGTTCGGTTATCCCGATAAAATTATCATGTGTAGAACTTATTTACGATTGCAATTGATGTTGTTTCATTTCTTGTAGATTGACTTTCAACCTATACCAATGGATAATCAACCTTCTCCGGTTGGCATGCTGTTTGAAGATACATCTAATCACTATGTCAATGATTTGGTTTTTGATAAACCTATGGATGCGAAGAATTGGGCTAGAGACCATGCCAATAAAGCCATGTGCGTATTAGTTTTGAATGAAAAATAAAGCCAAACTCGTTTTGAAATGGTTTGTGAGAGAAGTGGAGATCCCGATGTTAGTCACAAGAGGAAGGGTTATGTGTATAAAGGAAAGACGCGAGGAAGAACACAAAGATGCTCAAAGAAAATTAAATTCCGTTCAAGCTAGTATTTAGTAAGTGCAAAAAAAAGAATGGATGGGTTCTATCTATGGATAAGGTGGCAGGTCATCATAACCACCTCATCGGATGATCTTGAAGGACATGCAATGGCCGCAAGGCTCACTCCTCAAGAAATGGAGAAAATAGCTAAATTTAGGATAATGGGAATTTCAACACTTAACATGCTTCGCTTACTAAAGGATGATAACAAGGATAATGTATCATTTTTGACGACCATTTAAAATGCAATTGAGAAAATTAAAAGGAATGAATGGAAGGATAGACAAGTGATGCAACAATTGTTTTTTGCGCTAAAGAGAAAGGCTACGCGGTTCAAAAGAAGGTAGGTACGGAAGATGAAATAACGCATCTCTTCATTGCGCATCCGAAGAGGGTTCAATTGACTCAATCCTTCCATCAAGTTCTTATAATGTATTGCACCTACAATAATAACAAATACGAGATGCCATTGTTGAATATTGTTGGTCGTACCTCGACGAAGTCGGCGTTCCGTTGCTTTTTGTTTTCTAGAAGATGAGCAAGAACCAAGTTACACTTTGGCGCTACAACAAGTGAAGGCCATATACCGAGATGATGATATCCCCACGGTTATAATGACGGGACAACGATGTAGCATTAATGAACGCAATAGAGAGAGTCTTCCCATTAGCACATAATATGCTTTGTACGTTCCATATATGGTGTAATGTGATGAATAGGTGCAAGCCTCAAATTTGTCCACCAATGAGGAAAGCATTTAAAGAGATTAGAAGCTACTAGGAAGATGAACAAGCGGATGCAAAAGAGGAATTCGAAATACAATACACTATAAATCACGCTAAATGGGTTGCTTTCTATAGTGAATGGGAGTCATTGACTTGGTCTCTCACCGAAGAAGAGTATAATCTAAATCTTGCGGCACTTATCGAACATTGGTCTAGCCCCGAATATCCCGGGGATATTGTAACGTATGTGGTTAGACAATGGTTGGAACTGCACAAAGAGAGCTTCATTTATGCATTTACCAAATGCCATAAACACTTTGGGAATCAAGCGACAAGTTTGGTAGAATCGGCTCACCACCGGTTGAAGAAAAATCTTGTTGGATGTGTCGATAATTTTGTGATTGTGTTTAACGACCGGGAGAATTACTTCAGCCGCGAGATATATAGAATTAAATAGAAGCTTCAAAAAGCCGCATCATAAAGTACAAAAGGATTGTACAAAAAGATGGTAACATCAAGAAAATAGAGGAGCTTCGGTTGTTCAAGGGACTCCATTATAATGTTTCGTGTGCTTGCATTAAGAGGTTAATGGTAGAGGTGAATTTGATTGACATATGGGGAACCAAGCCGGACGAGGTGTGTGTTTGCAACATGATGAAGTATATGGGACTCCCTTGTCGCCATATGATAGTTAAGTATGAACATGGCATAATCCCTCTAAGCGATATAGATCCATATTGGCAAACAATTAAGTTTTGTCCCTCCTCCAAAGGGCGATGTCGGAGAAGAGTTTGGTGACAATGAGATGGGAAGAATCGTTATCGAGATGTCTAGGAACATGAACAAACTCGAAAATCAAATATTTTGGGATGACATGAGGCCAATCGTTTATCCACACACTTCTGGAGAATGTGCACGAACCGAAAAAAGGCAAGGGAAAAGGTAGGCCAATCACCAAAGAAACAAAAAAAAAAGTAAGAGAATATGAAAAGGTGTTGGCTAAGAGGAAAAGTGAAATGACCCCTTTTACTAGAGATCCTTGTGGGCATGAGCATACGCGGCGAAGTACCAAAAAGATTCTAATAAAAGGTCTAGGAATATTATGAAAAAGGGCGAAACAACTGAACGAGATATGAAGAAAAAAGGACCGATGTTACGCCGCAACCAACCCCACCTCCTCCATCGGAACCTAGCCAACCAATTCAACGAGATGTGAAGCTTAAGGCTCCAATATTCGCATCCAAGAAAGAAGTCGACCAATTGATGATACACCACCTTTTGTTGATAAAAGGTAATTGAAAGAGCTACCCATACATTAGAAAGTACGTCATATCCACCGATGACATCCCTCCGGATGGTAATTGCGGATTCCATGTTGTCGTAAAACAACTAGGGCCTTTCACTCAAGGTGCGAAGTTGTATAATGATAATCAAATCACTTATGTCTGGAAAAGGTTGTTGATGAAGCTAAAGGAGAAACCGGAATTTTACAAGAGAATGTTGTCCGATTGGGATGCTAGTATCAATGTGCGCTTTGTCAGGTATCAAATGTGTCTCCACGGGGGATCCAATCACAAGGGATCATTGGATGGGCATGCCGATATGTGGGCACTTAATCGCCAAGCATTCAATTGCGTGGTTTACTATTTCTCAAAAGGTGCTAGTTTCACATACACTCGAAAACAAAAATATGTGTCGAGCAACTTAGACGTAGGAGAGTGGTGATTGCGCTTGTTAACAACAACCATTTTATGGGCCTCCTATTAGAAGACGATTGTCCTTTTGCCTCAGATATGCGGAAACTCTTATTGGCATGGATTTAACGCCGACACAATGTTGGGTTGGTGCATTATGTACTGAGCATAACATGGAGATGTGGAAAACTTTGAAGGATTCGGAAAAAATCATACACGGAGGTTCAATTTTGCGGATGATTAAATATACCATTAATTAAACTAAGTATGCTTTGAACATCAACATAAGAATCAAAGATTGTATTTTTTGTAATTAGGTCTTATTTTTGGGTTATGCTTTGAACATTTTCATAAAAATAAGAGATTGTTATTTTTGGAACTTTTTTTTCGTATTGGAACTTAATTACATGACATGTGAAACAGTGAGACATCAAGACTTAAGTTCGGTTAGGAAATGAAATTAGAGGACATTGCCGAACTAAAACTAAAGCTACATAACATTTAATATCCGAAATGCGTTATGAAAAAGTCTTTAAGGATGCGGAAATGATCTTCATATTTGAAATCCTTTCTCTTCCATCTTCGCCATTCGTTTTTTGATGTTAAAATGATTTCGGCGAATCCTTCACCCCTAAGTCGATACCGCCTTACAATACGAAATAAAACCATAAATTCCACAACTCTATGTCTAATCTTTTCGAATCGAATGAACAAAGCTATATGATCACAGTTATGAGGGTTTGTTGTGTCGGAGCCGAATTTCTCATGAATTTTCCCCCAATAACTTTTACTCATAATACCATTCATTCTTCGTTCTTCACCCCTCTTTGGATAGTATAGTATGTAGTTTCGCAAAGAGATAGATCTTCATCTAGAGTAAATTTAGAGTAGTAGATGCCATTTTTAGAATATTTTGAGACAAAATGTTCTAAAAATGAGACACATATTTATACCACTGAGGTGTATAACGGCTATAAAAATAACCGTTACTTGAAATTAGTGTCATTCAAATTTCAAAATACATAGTTCGGTTACATAAGAAATGCATCGCGAAAACTGAACTCAGAGGTTCGGTTGGTTCTGTAAATCCAAGGTAACCGAACAGTGCAAACCACCAAACTGCAAAGTTACAGTGTAATGTTCGGTTACCTGGTAAATCATAGCAGGTAACCGAACTTAGGAAAATTATGTCTGATTTTTGATCTCCACATTGTAATGTTCGGTTATTCCGCAAAATAATACTGTGTGGCAAGACATTACTACTCGTAACTTTTGAAATTTTGTTGTTGTGAGTTCGGTTAGATTTCAAAATCTGCTAACCAACCGAACTTGTGGACCACAAGTTCGGTTACCTGCAAAATAATACTAGGTAACCGAACATTACACTGTAACTTTTGAAATTTTCTTGTTGTGAGTTCGGTTAGATTGCAAAATCAGAGAAACAACCGAACACTGGAGTTCGGTTGGCTGCAAAAATTGCAGTTAATCGAACTAAAACTACACTAAGGGCTGGATTATGAACCCATAAGTTCGGTTACCAGCCTTTTCTGCAGGTAACCGAACATTGGAGTTCGGTTGCCTGCAAAAAAATTGCAAGTAACCGAATACAACTCTGTAACTTCTGATTTTTTTTGTAACTGAGTTTGGTTAGATTTCAAATTTGAGAACAAACCGAACTTAAGAACATCTGAGTTTCGTTGTTTACGGGATTTAGTCTACTAACCGAACTACCTAATTGTTTATTAAAAATTTGAATGTAATGAAACACTTAACCGTCAAATAGCCAAACTAATCCCTTAAAATACAAATTAAAAACCAAATTATGAAATTCATTTACTAATCCACATAACTAAATGTTGGAAGCACACGAACATAAGAAAACAAACTATCAAATCCGCAATAAAAAAGTATTCCAAATATAAGGAAACAAACTACCAAATCCACAATAAAAAAGTCTTCCAAACATAAGAAAACAAAGTATTAAATCCAAAATACGTTTTCTAAACATAAGAAACCAAAGTACTAATTGTTGCAATCACTCATTTACCACGACCACTACTAGAAACTTTTTACTCTTGCGTTTAGGAGCTTTAGGTCGTCCTTCGTCACTAGGAGTGTCATCTTCAACGCTTTGTTGTTCAACCATCCGACTTGAACCTTCCCTTCTCGGCGACTCCTCTTCGACGGCATGGTCCGCTTGGATCAACCTGGCTTGTATCGACAAGGTTGGGATTAAAAACATTAGTTATTTGGTTGTAGAGGTCTGTTTGTTCTCGAGTATCCATCGGCTCTCCACTCCGGATTTTTGCCATCATTTTCTTCAACAATTTAGCACTTGCCTTCACCTTTTATCATCAAAAACATAAGTAGTTATTATTTTTCAATACTTCATAACATTTTGAAAAACAAAAATAAGAGTAAATATCTTACCGCCGAATTCCACAAGATCAAGGCCTCATCACTACACATAGGAGTATGCTTCATAGTTTTCTTAGCCTCTTTCTCCATTGCCGTCTCTTTTTCTTTATCAAAGACGGGCTTGTTGGACATCATTTATTACACGAGGATAAGAAAATGTTCATACCATTCCATATATCCCTCGTCAGCGGTATTTGGCTCATCAAACGAATCTTGTAACTCTTCAATTGGCATAAGATAATCCACAAAGTTTTTCTAGTGGTCCAGTGATGGAGCAGGATCGTATTTGGGGAGAAATTCTTCTCGGTGTTCTTAGTTCCCCGCTTTTTCACCTTGAAGTTGAAGTTTTCCACTTGTGGGACACTTTGGACACAAGAAACTTGTCTTAATACTATTCGAGGATTATACATTGTACAACCTCCAGGATGAAACAACGGTCCATTATACTCCGCAACAAGTGATAAATAAATAACCTCAACATCCTCCTCGTCTTCATCAGATGCAATGGTGTAAGGATGAAAAACCACATCTTCCACTATTAACTTATCCAATGTCTCCCTCAACTCCAACACCTTTTTTTTCTTATTCTTTTCCGTGAGTTCAACAAATTATATTTACCGGCTGTAGGCTTCCCATAAGGCCAAGGAGTGTGAGCATGAGACAATTGCGGTTTAGGGAAGTGGTCGTACACCCAAACCTATAAGAAGAGGCAACAAATAATACATTCGTAATATGATTAGTAACAATACACATTCATTCACTTATATATTGAAACACACAAATGATAATTTAACGTGGTACCCTGAACAAGGGTGTATAAGCCTCCAAAATATAGACTCTTAAGCCTCGAAGCTTTTCCGAGTTCCTCATGAACGAATGAAAGAACATGCAATGCCCCAAGAGTAGTTGTTCACCTCATTCAGGGGTCCAATAGCTGGAGGTAATGAGCATTTACCACGTGACCTGAAGCTGTCAGGGAAGAAAATGGTTCCTAGTTGATATAACAAATAAGCGATCACATGGTGCTTAATCTTCTCCCCTGTCATCACCAACTTTCCTTCAAAGAACCAAATCTTTCGTCCCCGAAAACTCATCAAACAAGGTTTTGAGCTTGATCTTTTCAACTTCTTCTTGTACGTGTGGTCTTCTTCAAACTCATTATACTCATCACCTTCCTTAGGCTCTTTGTTAGCTCGTCTAAACTCACATTGTGCCTTTTTATCGCTCCATCCTAGAAACCTTTCGACTAGGTTTTCAAGAAGTTCATAACTCATCGAGGGATTGTAGCCATCTCGAACACTTGTTCTTTGTAATTGGTAGGGCCGTGATTCTAAAACAATCATCCGGAGTTATTGCCATCTCACCAAAAAGTAGATGAAAGGTATCCGTCTCTGGATAAGACCTCTCGGCAAATGCGATAATGGTGATGACATCAAATTTTTGGTACGCATGTTGTATCCTGTTCCATAGTACATAGTCAAATACGCTAGCGGACCTCATCACACTCATTTTCTATATTCCATATCTTGTTCTTTTGACGTTTAAAAACACGAACAACATTATTATGATCCAACAAAAGCAACATCATATCTTATATACTAATATATATAGAAAAGAACAATATATGTCAAAATATAATAAAATGTGTGAGAAATCTTTATGTTTAAGATTGAACCATACCTTTGTCGCAAAGATCTTGGCAGCCCATGAGTTTTTGTAGCCCATCAATACCTCCCCTCCATCTCTTAGAGTACCATAAGTTGGCATCTTTGGCGTCAAACACAAATTGTCATCAGGAATGTATGAATATCTAGCACATGGCTTTTTAGGCGTCTTTTTAGATTTCTTTTCGCACTATTTCTACTTGTGCCTCTTCCTCTTCGTCTTCCTCTTCATCCAAGTCCTCCTATGATTCATCATCATCCTTATCTCCATCTTCCTCATCTTTGTCACCCTCATTTCCTCCTCCATAAGCTTGTTCACCATCATCATTGTCACCCTCATTTCCTCCTCCTTCAGCTGGTTCACCATCATTGGCACCCTCATTTCCTCCTCCTTCAGTTGGTTCACCTTCTCCACCTTGATGATGTTCTTGACTGCCCATCTCTTCCATGATCTGTTCATTAACTTGTTGGATTACGTTGTCAACATTATCTCTATTAACACCATCTTGGATGACAACACCGGTAATGACCCACCTCTATACTTAGCATTTTTGGTTCCACGGTTACGGCATCACAATGTACTTTGCCTCGAGGCGTGGGAGTTCTAAGATCTTCCAGTAAAGGTTTGTTTGATTTTTTTCCTCTTCCACTAATCAAGAAAACAAGATATTAGCTTAACCGCTAAATGATTCACTAAATCAGATGCAAAATAAGGGTTCTCGGCGTAAGGTTTGGTTAATAGCAAAAGTTCACGAAAAATAGGCCAACTCTAATTTTGTGTTCCATAGTATAGTTCGATTACCAAAGGTTTGATGAACAAACCGAACTCAACATTGGTCAATATTAATGAAGAGTTCGGTTTGTCAAGGTTTTTTGCGAACAAACCGAACTCAACATGTATGCAACTACTGAAGAGTTCGGTTTGTCAAGGTTTTTTGCGAATAAACCGAACTCAACATGTATGCAACTCAACATAGTTGGACAAGTTCGGTTAAATTGAAACTCAACATATTGGGAAAAATAGCATAGTTCGGTTACATTGATTTTTTTTTCTTTTTTCGGTAAAGTTCGGTTACTAAATAGTTTTAGATTTTTTATGCGAACAAACCGAACAAAACAGAGATGATTCGGTTACATAAAAACTCAAAATAGCGGGCAAAATAGCGAGTTCCGTTACATGTGGAAAAAAATTGTTGTAAATTTGGTTAAGTTCGATTAGAAAAAAGTTGTAGGCTTCTTTGTGAACTAACCGAACTGGAAGTTTCGTGAGCTAGTTTTCAATCCTATAGAACCGAACATTCTTCGTGTTCTTCTTTTCGTGGAGTTCGGTTAACAAACTAGGGTTTTTAAAAAATCGTCCTAACCGAACAATGCATCAGAATCGCCTTTTGATGATTTCTATTCAATTGAAGCAATGAAAATCAAATTAAAAGTTATGGGTTTGTTGGAAAATACCCTGCGGATTGGTTCCATGGAGAATCGGGCTTCGGCTTGCGTCTTTGATACTCGATGATGCCTCTAACTTCCGGTTCCACTTCTTCCTCAATTTGAACTTGTTTTTGATGTGCTAGATGTTCTAATGGGGGACTGTTCTGGGAGTCTTTTGGTTTGCTTTCGAAGAACCATTCTTATAGTAGATTGATTAATCGGCTTGATGAAAATTTTATGAATCGACGATTAATCGATGAAGACGATGTTGAAAGGAAGAAGAACAAGAAGAAGAAGAGAAGAAAAACTTGTTTGGGAGAGCGATGAGGGTAGGTCTGATTTTTTTTGTTTTTGTTAATAGATTATATTAGGTTAATAATCTAAAACCGTTTTAGTGATAATCTTAATTAGGGTTTGGGGGCAAATTAGTAATGTCCACATTTTAGGACATCCCTTATAAATGTAGGGTAGATGGCCTTATAAAAGAATGGTCCCAAAAAAGGCTGGTCCCCAAAAAAAACGGTTCATAGAAAGCGAGGGTTTCCTCACCGTTCAACAATGGGAACCTTATTTGTCCAAGCCTTTTAAGTCTTTAGATAGATTAGAATTTGCAAAGAGAACATAAGCCGGGTGATTCCTCCGAGATTGTTGATTTTGATCAGCCGCATCTTCTTTCTTTTCTTGGGTTGTTTTTTTCATTAGCAAATCTTTAGAGCTTCTTCTCCATTAACTCGAAATCTCAGCTTCTTCTGCGAATGAAGCTGCTGTTAGAACAATCTCTAACGAAAATCCCAAATCTTCGTACCCATAGCATTAGGGTTCCAATTTCCAAGACCCATCGATGTTGGTGGTGGAGGTTTCCGGTGTATGGGGTGCTTGCTGTCATTGTTGCAAATGAAATGAGCTTAGTCCCTTTGGGTGAAATCAGCGGCGGAAGGAACTAGGATTTCAAATTCGAGATGGAGATGAATTTGTGGGTGCTGTCTGCTGTCATATCTGCATTGGGATTTCAGAAAAAGAAGCTAATTTGGTGTTGGAAAGTCTTAAAGCCTCACCCTATTTTGAACCCCAATTGAAATTTTCTTACTTCTAGGGTTTAAAAGGGTCCAAATTGGATGGATTCATCTTCTTGCTGCTTTCTGAATTTGGTGAAACTAGGGTTCCTTTGATTATAACATTATTGAGAAACTTACCAAAGCTGGGTATGCTCCCATGTCTTGGGGAGTTCTCAATCTGGAAAATGAGTTCAGTTAAAGTTTAAGTGCCTTGGAGAAACTAGAGCTACTAGTTTATAAGAGATTAGTGAATTGAAAATGTAAGTGTCTGCAGATCATTTTATAACATATTACTTTATTGAAAAGATAGATCTAAAATAGTCTTGTTGGAACATAATTTGTAATGCCTAGAACAGTCGAGGGTTGTCGAGATAAATTCATAGAATTTAGTAGTGTCAGTAAAGTTAATGTGAACTAATGTGAACAAGGTTTAAAGAAGTCTAGAGTTATCTAGAGTTCAAATGTATCCAGAATGATCAAGAGAAGTCAGTTGGTCAAAAAGTTCACGTAATAGAAAAGTCTAGAGAAAGTATGTATCTCATCAAAGATATCTAGAGAATTCTAGGAAATGTACTGGTCGGCTAACATTGCCTATATATGGGCAACTCTGTAACCATTTGTACTTGAACAAGAACATTAATAAAACAGTGAGTTAGAGGGTTAGTCTTGTTCCATATCTAGGAGCTCTATATGAGCAACTAATCACTATGCTCATATATCTCCAGAAATAACATCCATGATCATCAAATACCTAAAAGATCAACAAGTCTCATGCTTATTGCAGCTACATTATCCTCAGCAGGGCACATGGTGAAGTTGGCTTGGATTGTCAAGGCCTTGAAATGTCTGTATATGGAAATGGATGTCGATAAGCTCTATCTCTCTCTCCCTACTTCCCTCCCTCCCTGCCTTCCTCTGTGATAAAAATTCTGCTGCACTTTTGTAGGTTAAATGCATAATGGAGATTAGAATGTACAAGAACCTCATGGAAAGGTTATTTTCCCACAAGATCAAAGTGGTTGTCTTCAGCAAGCAGGACCAATTATCGAAATCAAATGGAAAAACGGTCAGTTCTTAAGTTGTATAATTGCTAACTAGTATATTTTGTTAGTAATGTTTGTACCAAGGGTTAAGCTGCATTAATAATGATAACGCCTACATACCCCTTTGTTCCACGTTTTCACTTCATATCATGAAATGCAATATAAGGATTCTGACTCTTTAGTTTATCTGTTAATGTGTATGAAAGGGTTTTGTGCATGGTTTCCAGTTGTGCAACTTTAATATTGGTACATCACTAAACCACTGTCCGTCTTGCTGCTTAATATGCACCTTATATTTGCTGTCTTTGGATGATTGAGCCAAACATGGACTCATCCTCATTCCTTTTGCATGTTCCACACTTCCACTGAGATTCCTTGGAGCGATTCCAATTCCAATGTTAGACACATTTTAATATAAGAATCATCAGCATTTTAAAATTGACCATGACTTTGTCGTGTCCACTGCTGATGTAGGTTAATTTCTTCTACTTGTACTCTATTCAGATTAGATTAGTTCGATAAGTAAGCAAAGGTTGTCTGCTAATATGAACTTGCTTGGGGTTAAGATTAGAGTGAAGAACATAATTAAGACAGTGCTTATTATTTGAGAATTACACAGTTGGTTCAGTGATCGGTAGAGCCTTAGTGCACAGAAGATAATGTCGCAAAGCCAAAGATGTAAACATAGTAGAACAAAAATCAGCATTAGAAGAGTAGAATTAGCAGAGGGAAGTTATGCAGTTAACGGCAAAACAGTGGAGCAAGAGAATAACATTTTATTAGCCAAAAACGTGTTGCCGACTTACTGGTTTTTCGAGTTTTAACATTACAAAAGCTAGCTCTGGATATCAGATCACATTATTACTTAGCTGAATTTAACTCACATAAAAAGGAGGTTGGTCATCAATAATTAGATAACCAGAGTGAATTAACACTGGAAAATTAAGCGGCAACGTGTTGAAATGAGAAAAATAAGTGGTGGATGAAATGTAAAGGTGCTAGAGTTTCTTCAGTGCTACTGTAGGCAAATAACTAGATAAAAGGAAAACTCAAATGTTGGTACAGTTTCCTCACACCTGTTGATTTGATAAATCCGTTACATGATATAGTTAAGAATGGAGTTCTTCAAATCTTGAATCCAAACAAAAACGAAAAAACAAAATAGAAATGCAGACAACAAAAACAAGCCAAACCCCTATGATACAACCCACAATTATTGTTACTAGAGGATCACATTGTTACACAGCTCTGGAAAATGCAGTTGCCATTGGAAATTGTCTGACTACTTCTTCTTGAAAAGCAGCTGTGCAATCATCCACTCATCTCCATTGTTCATTGAGAATTGTTCATACCCTCCCATACAGAATGTTCTAATGTGAGTAACGACTCCATTCACTGCTTCGTGGCTTCCTCCAAGTCCAGGTAATAGAATTTCTTTTGCAGCTTCCATATTTTTGTCTAGAGACTTTCTCCAAATGTCTCTGCAGTCGAGAGGAATTTTTCTTTTAGAAGAGTCAAAATGATGCATTAGTTTATGAAAAGTTTGGTAAAGGGCATGCCCATTACAGATATGGATTTAAGTACTATGCTTCCTGATGGAGTTTTTTTCTATTGAAAACTTTTTCCATTAGATAGCCACTTTATATTTTGAACAGATTCTTTTCTGTTGGTATGTTTCATTGTTCTGGTTGCATCATGATCTGTTATGAATTCATCCCATTAATTGGGTTTTTTCTGTTTGGCGTCAGAATGAATTCTTACACTGAACGAGCCATGTGCATTCCATTGACAACCCAATGATCCACAACTGAAACATCATCCTGCACGTAGATATTATCTGCACATGATTAGAAACTCTGAAAGTGTAACACCATGAATCTTTAACATTTAGTGGTTATTACTTGGGGTTTACCTGGAAATAGAGGAGACTATTAGCGGCTAGTATTGTTGCACAACCTGGGGGGAAGATGAAACCTGAGTACCAGTCATCCTCGTCGACTGCCTGTAAACAAGGCAAGTGTCAAAAGAAAACCACTATTATCTAAAAGCCTCACTACAAACAAACATGAATATTTGTCATAAATATATTAGAATCTGACCTCAAAAAAGTGAGCAAATGTTTTATGGCAGATATGGTCCACAAAGAGAAGACTTTCTTTTGTCATCCAAGTTGATAGTTTCTTCATGAACAGTTGTAAGTTTTTCATGTGCTGCAAACATGTAAAGAGAAAGATATTCAGCTTTCGCACAGTCTTTATATTCTTTTTATATTGGATAGAAATATTGGGTGATACATATCTTATGAGATTGATTCGGTATACCTCTATGGCTTCAATCATAAGTAGTCGATCGTATGTCTTGTCAGATTCATATTGAGTAACATCTGCCAATATGGCGTCGACGTTTGTCAACCCAAGCTTCCTATGGAAAGATATTATTTCAAATGAAATTATTAGTGTTTGTTACGGAGAATTTAATCTTAAAGAGGCTGCTTTAGAAAGTAAAATATTTTCTTTTGAAATACTAGTCGTCTATGATTTACATTGTCGTTCACTCACAGATACTTACTCTGCTTGCTTGAGTAAGTAATTAACTTGTGCCTTTGAATTAGTGAGCCCTGTAACATGGCAGTTCTTATACTTCTGAGCAATGTATAGAACTAGACCACCTTGACCACAACCGATGTCAATAACAGTTTGTCCATCTTTGATTTGAGCTCGTTCGCAGTATAATTCATGTGCAGCTTCTTCTGCTTCGTCTATTGTTGCTGATTCATGTTTGAAGTAACACATACTGCATATTCATTTTTTTAGACAATGAGAATTCTGAACATAAACATAGTGCAGCACTGAATTTATGAAAATGTTGTGTGATGTACCTTTGCTTGGCAGTTTTCCCAAAAACTGCCTCTAAGAATTCTGAGGGTAATTCATAGGTTTCCTTGTTCATTGTCTCAATCTCTCCTGACATTTCCATCTTTTTCAAGGCTACACAGTCAAATGAGTTAGTCAGTACAACACAAGTAATCTTCCTCTCACACCTATAACATGTCTGCATTACACACTCTTGACTGTTTACATTTGAATAGCATCATATGCATGTGCATGAATATCAGTAGAATGGAAACTATCAGTCATAGAAAGAAATGAAATCATGGTCACTGGACGCATCACTTGCGTCACTTGAACTAACATAAATTGCTGTTTTTAACATTTTTTTCAGGCAAAGAGTTGTACTAGAAGAAGGGAAGAGAGAACTTTTACATTTAATGAAGTCAAGGTTGAAGGAGAGTTGTTCTTGATGAGATGATTTGTAACCCCATTGCAGACGTTTCTCAAACTGAAACTTAATCAGCTTCTTCAGTTCCTCATCTTTAATCTCTCCTTTCAACAATCTCCCTAGTGTTTCCCCTGCTGATTCCGTCTTCACCATATCTATTGAACCCATAATGATACAGTCTAAGCTAGAGCGGAAACTGAGTGGATTTCTCGGAAGACAAGACTAAAATGAAATGAAAGAGACAATGTTGATAGCTGTGGTATGAGCAGAACTTGCTACATCGTATTTATAGAGATCAACTGATTTTATCATCTTTGTCTCATTGTCATAAAATTTTGTGAAAGTGGGTATTCTTTTAATCATTCTAAATTTTTTAATGTTAATCTTGTGAATGACTTATATCTTAAAGTTTCAAGAACATTATCTTCATCTTTGAAATTTTGAATTTGAATTTTTACACATATACAGACGGTCAAAGTATTCTTGAATTAAATGTAGATGTCACCAAAATAGGTGTCAATGGTCAAAAGACTCAGGCAATGGAAAAATTATATTTATACAAGTACCCTTTCGAGGCTAAATCGGCGCAAGTGCCTAACTTGCCTATGCCTGACTCTGCTCTCTACGTCAAGAGGTGCAATTTGTAATTTGTATAAATTATCGATGTTACTTATCAATCATGATTGTTCTCTCATTTCACTAGTAAAAAAAATCTAGAGCACCATTGTCTTGGTTAGATTTTTTTCATCCAAAAATGGAGTGAATTCTGTGGTGTGTAAATTTTTAGCCCACGTGATGGCCGTGGGAAGAATAATTGAACATGAGCTCAGCAGGCTCATCTTTTTTCTTAAAGTATTGTAAAGCAAATTTAGTCTTGTAACCACCAAACCATCACCTATTGTCTTCTTTCTTTTTATCTCTTTTCAACCACCATCACGGCTGTCCACATTATCCGGTTATCTGAGTACTAGTTTGTTCAAGACCAAGTTGATGGTACAGACATTTCTGCACATTATTAGACAGACAGATAAAATGGGAGTGCGAGGCTATGAATTCTGATCCTGACTTGGACAAAAATTTGCTGCTGTTTTGAATGCTGGAGTGGGTTTACTTTATATAAGACACGGATTACACGTCTTGCTCCCACGCGACTACCCAATAAAACCACAATACACCACAAAACCATAGATTATTATTATTAATTGAATATGATTTTGTTTAGAATTATTAATAGAATATGATTAATTTTGTCGAAATGCAGTGGTTAAGAACGCTCGTTTGTTTGCATCTTTTCATGATGGTAATGTTCATGTCACCCTAGCTAATGGCGAAGGTATCATGTTTCCTTGATTGGGGATGGTGGATTATTATCATTCTGATAATTAATGACCATGGTGGAGGTTAACGCAGCTCGCAGATAAACAAATACTCCCTACATGCCAAGATAGATAACTTAGTTCAAATTTGCATAATTTTTAAGGCAAAGTGAAGTGGGAGCATTTTTTGAATACTTTTTACAATTATACTTATATATTACTAATAAAATTTTGAAATGATTTATCTCTAAAACTATGCCATAAATATTAGTAAATTTTAAATTATACATATTTTTTATACTAATAATCAAATAAAATGATAATTTTAAAAAATATGCCTTTAATGACATATATCATAGTTAATTCATGTTGAATACGATGGTGTTATTGTTGACCACTTCCTAGTACTATTTAGGAATCCTAACACAAAAAAGATTAGACTGAGTTAGTGACTTATTGTGGTCAAGAATTAGGTGAAGATATACCAACTAAAGCGAAAACTACATCATGGAGAACATCATCTTTTTGGAAAAAAGCAGCCCTTGGGTCTTATATTCATGTGTGCTCACTGTGAAGTCTAAACAATGTGTAATTTAAGGAAAAGTTCAACTAATCTGCACTTCTGCTTGCTAAGGCCAAGCACTATGATAAGGGATATCTCTTAGCTATCCCTTATTTGAAGCATAGCCAAATGGGTTCAAAAGTCATCTCACTATGGGAAAAGGTATCCCTTAGCTAAAGAACACAAAAAAAAATTTGTTTTCCTGCAAACAGTGCAACAGATACTGAATATTCGTTTAGTAAAGAAAAGAGTTTTAATAAAATAAAAACAGTGAAAAGGAGAAGTATTAGCGGAAAATAGTGAAAACCATAAACAAATATTGAATATTGCATGATACTCGGTTTCCATAAAGTAGAAAATCCCACAAAACTCGGTTTATGTTTGATTTCTCGTTACAAAGCTCATTAGACGTGATCAACTTTGAAATATAACCAGGGATTATCGCTACATTTAAGCTACACAGAAAACCATAATAGTAGGCTTTTGCTACAGTTAAGCTATAGGAAGCTAAATCGCTCACCATAGTACTTGGCCTAACAAAATGGATTTAGTCTTTTAAAACGCTTACCGAAAAGCAAAAAGCAATATCGTTGTTTAGCCCTGAAAAACGTTGTCAAAAAACTCGGAACACGTTTTGTTGAATCAAAAGTAGAACCGAACCAACTCATTTTCTCACTCTTATTTTTTGTCTCCAAAACTAAACTCCATTTCTCCTCCTTGAAACCCTTCACTATTATTCTTCTCTAATCAAAGATTTCATGATGGGAGGTTCAACGATCTACCAAAAGGGATTATATTTGAAATTCTAACTAGATTACCAACGAAATCTGCTTTGGAGTGTAAATTGGTTTGCAAAATATGGAGAGATCTTGTTCATCTTCCATCCTTCTCTCAATTGCACTTGAACCATCTTAATTCTGTTGATGATGATTCTGGTAAGTTAAATTTTATTATTATGAGTTTTGAACAAGGGCTTGCTGAATTTTATTACACTGAGTATGAAAAGAATTGTGATGGCACACCCTTTATTAGACAAACAAGGATGAATTTAAACCTTCCATGTATGGATTATTGTTTTTCTGGTTCACATAATGGTTTAATTTGCTTCGACACATGGGAGGATGATAATTGTATACCTGCTTATATCTGCAATCTAGTCACCAGAGAATGTATTATGCTTCCAAGATCTCAAGGAGATTATTGGTGGACTGGATTTGGTTACATTCATTCAACCATTGAGTACAAGGTTGTTAGGATATATGAGTCCGGGGGAGAGTCAAATGTTGGGATTGTGCAGGTGTACACTGTTGGCAATGTTGGGATTGTGCAGGTGTACACTGTTGGCAGTGGCACTGGATGGAGAAATGCAGGAACGGCTGATGTTGACGAAAAGTTCTATGGGGATGGCGAAATTTATAGTTGCGGTCCAAAAGCAACAACTGCCAAAATGGATGTGAGTTTTGATAGAAGTGTGTGGCCTTCCAACTCAAAACTATTGGCAATGAGTGGAGTGGAACCACACCTTATATTTAGGATCTAGTCTAAGAAGATTAGCTATGTGGGACTATTTTAGTTCTCCAACATGCCCCCTCCACGTGTAGGGCTCTGTGAGTCCTCTACATCGTGGACCGTTGTATGGTTGCCTTGCCATCTTGGGTCTTACTGGGTCTTACGTCTCATACATGGCCTAGCTCTGATACCATTATAGAAGTGTGTGGGCTTCCAACTCAAAACCAATTGGCAATGAGTGGAGTGGCACCACACCTTATATTTAGGATCCATTCTAAGGAGATAAGCTATGTGGGACTATTTTAGTTCTCCAACAAGTTTGGGCAAGTCTGTTTCTCAAGCAATGCTTCACAAGAATACGTTGGTTTCATTGAAAGTATTAGGAGAAAAGGATGTTAAAACGATGGAATCTGGTGAAAGAGCAAGTTCAACCAAGGAGACAGAAAACAGTGATAAACGAAGAAGCCGCAGAATGAAGTAAGAGATCTCTAGGTACTTGCCATTGTGGTTCCTGTTTGTCAAAACTGCCATAGTGCACAGAAGTTTCTGTCTCAACACTAGACAAAAGGAAGACACAAATGTTGGTACAATTTTCTCAACCTGTTGCTTTGATAAATCCCATTACATGAAAACATTAAGATTCTGATTCTTCAAACCTTAAATCCAACGTAAGTAGAGATGCAAACAACAAAAAACAAGCTAAACCCCTGAGTTGCAACCCACAGTTCTCATTACATCTTCTTGAAAAGCAGCTGTGCAACCATCCATTCATCTCCGTTATTCATTGTGAATTAGTACCCTCCCATACAGAATGTTCTAATGTGAGTGACGACCTCATTCACTGCTTCGTGGCTTCCTCCAAGTCCAGGTAATAGAATTTCTTTTGCAGCTTCCTTATTTTTGTCTAGTGTTTTTCTCCAAATGTCTCTGCAGTAAATAGGAATTTGTCTTTTAAAAGAGTCAAAATGATGCATTGTAAAGTTTGGTAAAGGGCATGCCCATTTCAGATATGGATATAAGTACCATGCTTCCCAATGTAGATTTTTTGTATTGAATTTTTTTCCCATTAAATAGCCATTTTATAGTTTGAGTAGATTCTTTTCTGTTGGTCTGTTTCATTGTTCTGGTTTATCATAAACTAATTAAGCACCAAGGATGAATTCATCCCATCAATTGGGTAGTTTTTTTTTTTTTTGTGTCAGAAGTATTCTTACACTGATGAACGAGCCATGTGCATTCCATTGACAACCCAATGATCCACAACTGAAACATCATCCTGCATGTAGATATTATGTGCACATCATTAGAAACTCTGAAACACCATGAAACTTTAACATTTAGTGGTTATTACGTGGGGTTTACCTAGAAATATAGGAGACTATTAGCAGCTAGTATTGTTACATAACCTGGGGGAAGATGAAACCTGAGTACCAGTCATCCTCGTCGACTGCCTGTAAACAAGCCGAGTGTCAAAAGAGGGTTATTAACTGAAAAACACATTAGAAACTAACATGAGTTTTCCTCATATATCTATTTAGACAAGTTAAGAATCTGACCTCAAAAAAGTGATTAAATGTTTAACGGCAGATATGGTCCACAAAGAGAAGACTATTTTCTGTCATCCAAGTTGATAGTTTCTTCATAAACAGTTGTATGTTTTTCATGTGCTACAAACATGAAAAGATAAGGATATTCAGCTTTCGCACAGGTCTTTTTTGTCATAAACAGTTGAATATCATCCTAAGCATGTGCATCAATGGCTGTCAGTTGAACACAATCCAGATGTATGACAATAGAGTAGAAATCGTCAGTCATAGAAACAAATGAAACCATGGTCATTGGACACATTAACATGAGTGACTGCTATTAGCTTCTGTCACTTGAACTACACAAATTGTCAGGTTTAAATTTTAAATTTTAATGAAATCAAGGTTGAAGAAGAGTTGTTCTTGATTAAATGATTTATAACCCCATTGCAGACGTTTCCCGAATTGAAACTTTATTAGCTTCTTCAGTTCCTCATCTTTAATCTCTCCTTTCAACAATCTCCCTAGTGTTTCCCCTGCTGATTCCTTATTCACCTCATCTAATGAACCCGTACTGGCACTATCAAGTTGGGAGGTACTGTGGTATGATCAGTACTTGCTACATATCAACTGACCTTTTATCATCTTTGTCTCATTTGTCATACACTTTTCTGAATCTGGATGTTCTTCCCATCATTGTAAAATTATATTTGTTCCCGACTTTTTGTGAATGAAATTATGGTTGAATTGAATGCAGGCATGGATCCAAGATAGGTGTCAAACTCAAAACTAGATGCAGTGCACAGGTACACTCTGGAGGCTAAATTGCTCTACTTGTCCATATCTGGCTCTGCTCTCAACATTAAGAACGGCGGACCGATTTGTATTTTGGGATGTTAATTGTCAATCATGATTGTTTTTTCCTTTCACCTATACAAAATATCTTGGTCAGATTTTTTCAGCCAAGGAGTGGATTCTGGTGTGTAAGCGCAGTAAGCAATGCAACTGACTCGTATCTGTTTTTCCATTTTTTTTTTTTCTGTCTACTGGGTTAAATATTCCTCTAATGGTCCTAAACAAAAGAATGGTGAAAATATCTCTTCTTCATTTTTCCTGAAAAGATTGAAGAAGTACGATTTAAATTCCATTCCGTTCCATCAAGTGTGCACTTGTTTGCTCTTAACACAAAATTGATACCAACAGCTGGGGTAGGAACATTTCTGATTTCCTCAACCCATTCATGAACGCAGCTATAACTTTCAAGATTGCGGCTGGGGTACCAAATTAGACTACTGAGCGCACCAAATTATCTAGTCAAGTCAAATCAACTCTTGCTTGACTACTGTTCTTAGTCCTCCACATATTGCTGACTTGAGTGATCAAACAAATTGCAAGAGTGACTTTCAGGTAGCTGACAAGAAAGATTGTTGCAGCAAAACCACTGTTGCCCATTTCCCATTCGGAAAAAGGTAGAATGATCATAATTGAACCAGAAAGGTAAGTGGTGGTGGTGGTGGCGGTGGTACATTTCATTCATAGTTAGCTCATGTTGATTATGATGCGTTAACTACTTCAGTACTGATTAGGAATTCTATCATAAATTTGATTAGACCGAGTTAATGTGATCAAAAAATTAGGTGAAACATACCAACTAAAGTGAAAACTACATGATGAATGCATCATCTTGATGAAAAACCAGCCTTTAGGTCTTATTCAGGTCAACCTACTTGGCAGTGTAAACAAGGTGTAATTTCAGGAAAAAGTTAACTTCTGCAAGCTAACATTAAAAACTTTTTCCTGCTGCAAGCCTGCAACTTCAGACTAAGCTTCTTCAATTTTCAACACAAATTATTCGATATACGCGAATAGTTCAAGAAATGTAGCGTCAAAAACTTTCCCGAGAAGAGTAAAAAAAAAAAAGCAACTGTATAATGTAAATTATATGTTCAAGTTTATGTAAGAAATGCCCATTTCCCGCGATCAGATACGTACAATTCTTGTTCTCTTTTGGTCACTAACTTAAACTACAAACTCTCGAATTAGTTACTGATATGTAAAAAAGAATGATCGTGGAAGAAACATTCATGGGTTAGCAATCAAGGAGATTCTTGAAGCAGTAAGTACCGATTAGAAACCAAGTCATAAGAAGAAAAAGAAAAGGCAGACCAGGCAAAAACAAAAGGCCATCCAGCCATTGATATTCCCAGGCAGAAAACCACAAAGAAAGGGAGGAATGACCTGACAATCCCCATGATGTTAACCCATTGCCCTTTTAACAGCACTAGAATTGCGACATTGACCATGTTCCAGCCCAAGTCTCCACCGTAGCTGAGACGGTTCAAACAGTTGGCAACATATGAGTGGCAGTTGCATGTGAAGAGATTGTAGGATTTGTGCTCGAAGTGACTCATGCATGAGCGTAATGAATCGTCCCATGTTATGGCAGTTCCATTCTCTGAATGTTTGTACCCATGCTTGCATGTGTGGCCCGACAAGTTTGGCGGAAAGCAACACTGTTAGTTACAAATCCATGAAGACTATTAATCAAATGACCTCATAAATATTTTATATCAAAATATCAAATCATTAATAATTCGCTTTCTAACGGACCTGGTAAAACAAAGAACGCTGACAAAAAGATTATCACAAAACTTAAAAAAGCATAAAACAAAACTCTCCTATCAGAAGTGACGTCTTTTAACAATGAAATTTTAGAAGCCAAGAAGACAGGGTCTACCAAAATTCAACACAAGAGACTTTCATTCCCAAAACAAACTACACAATGATACAGAAATGACTGATGTATGTGGTTTCTCATGCTCATAGCGCAATAGGTTTTGTTGACGAAATCAATTCAGATCAAGGTGAAAAAGAAATACTAGATATAAGTTCGAAAGATAGCCTTAGGACAATTCACAAGAACTACATACAAGTTCGGAAGATGGCCTTTGGATAATTCACAAGAAAGCATACCTGTTTTCTGTCAAGTTGAACATATCTGGCTACGCTACCATATGCAAATTCATCCACATTCACAAAATTGGATCCTGCGAAATCATAGACAGCCCCATCCTCTCGGCAGATACCGACATGTCCAATAAAGGTGCCAGCCACGACACCACAGGAAGTGGAGTCCAGACTAAGCAACATGGAAATTTAGCTTTTGTAGGATCAACCTCATCAAGTGGCCAAAGATCGTGAAGTATGCTTTCTTCGGAACTATTATCTTCTACCACTTTGTGGTCCGTCAGTGAAAACCTTCCAGGAAACATGTTGTTTGATATGAACTCCAAGGTAGAAGGATGACCATGTCAAGCTACTACGAATGATATTCAAGTCTTTGTGCCCCACTCCCTGCACCAACAAAGAAAACGATCACTTCTAATGAAAATTGAAGTATTGAAAATCTGCATTTAAGAATATACTGGATCAACTGTTGACACTCAGCAAGTGAGAAAACACCGAACATAAACAAAATCAAAAGACCAAACTAAGGATTTCATCATGTGCAGTAGATGTTACTTAGAATTCAGAAACAATAACCAGTTTCATGTTGCTCAAATTGAAAATCGAACTGAACATATCTCATAAGACAAAAAATTGAAAATTGAAAATCGAACTGAACATATATCATTAGACAAAATTTGTTATCAGGGAACAATTCAGTTTATTGGCATTCAATGTACATGATGTATCAACACAAAAATTCCATAACAACAAGACATTGGTTATAACTGAGTTACTGGTTAGTATGCGGAACTACGAACTGTTACACTCTCAATCAACAATCATTTATCTCAACTATAAATCTCCATACCATTAGTATTTCCAAAATACCGCCATTGCACGGTAGAGATATCTTGGTAGAATCTCTCCCACATAAACCCTATACCCTAAATTTCAAAGTCATTACAGAAACTAATACAAACCTAAATTATTAACCTAAATTCAAGCATTGTTACTGATACTCCACCAATTTGATTTTATTTTTTTCAATTAGGAAACTTTTCCAACAACAAAAATTCCAAAATTAACCAAATAAATACATCAAAATAAACAAAACCCATCACAAATATCCACTTGAATCAGCATTCGAACGAACCAATTTCACACAATCCCCTAAACAATCAAAATTACAGAACTTGCCACTGAACACACAAAAAGATTCAGAATTTTTTTTAAAGATTGAAACTTTAACAGAAATAAAACCTTGGTTTTAAGAATTGAATCAAATTGAAAAAGAAAATGTAGTAAAATTACCTTTCAAAAATGGTACAAACTTGTTATGATCTTTTGATTCTCTGAAGATCTTAGAACTCACACCAGTCACCACCACTTTGCAGAAAAAACCTCAAAGAATTTGATTATAATATTGAATGTGAGAAAACAAAAACAAAGAGAATGGAATCAGTGATTCAGATATATAGGGAATGAAAGTTTAGATTTTATTAGGATTAATTGAAGAGAGAGATGAATTTTGACTGTTACAGAAACAGAGAAGAAAGAATCACAGATGCATGAACCAAATAGTTTTCTTATGGTGTATGACCCATGACTTCAAAGTTTGATGTACTCACTAACAGAAAATACTAGTGGGGCCGACTGATTAAGAGTTTTGAGTGAATGGACTTCTTGCTCTGGGCTCATCTCATCCAGAAAAAAATCGAAAATGATAGTCTTCCCCGAAACCATGTCCACCGACCATTTCCACAGTGAGATGTCGTGCTGATAGTGGTGTGATGCCATATAAAAGGGCCCCCATGTTAACTCCAATCGAAGAGATCAAGGGCTAAGATCACTACCACCTAACGGGGAAGGGAGTGGTGGAAGTGTAGCAGCTTCGAGAAAAAATCCGAAATTTTAACATCCCGGGGCCTCTAATAAAATCCATGATCCGGTTGCTCTAGGATCTATATGCTACAAATCAGCCATGGGTTTATATGACCACCTAGAAAAAAAAACTTTGAAATCTCTTTAAGCTTTTTTTCTTTTTTTGATACCTAGACTAGTGATCCCTAGACTATATCCAAACTCCTTAAGTGGAATGAATTTTGGCAATTACGTGGTTCAAACCCCCACCTCTACAATGGGAGGAGCATGCCAACAAACGAACGCTTGGTGATTGGTAAAATCTCTTAACCGAAAGTAGCTTTATCTAGGCTATAAAGTTTACAAATCTTGCCAAGTAGAGTTGAGCGGCGACACGCCGAGTATTAGAGTCGTGTCGACGTTAGATGCGCGTTGGACACCAACACGACGCGTGTAGAAAATTAAATTTTATTTCACATGTATTTGTACGATTAATTTATTTGATATAATACTCCCTCCAGTCCCACCATTAGATGACCTACTTAGTTTTAAATTTTGTCCCATCATTAGTTGACCTATTTCTTTAAGTAAGGGAATCTTCTAAAATTATCCTTTTGAATGATTATCGTAAGTATAAGAAATATGTATAATTTGATATTCATATTTATACTCGTTACGTAGGTGTTTTAAAATTCTTTTCAATGATACAAAGTTTACGAAAATCCATGGTATAGTTTGAGAGATAAATCATTTCTAAATTTTACAAATTATCACCCGTAAGCAAGTATAATTGTAAAAATACTTTAAAAGTCTCATTTCCATTACTTGCCTTAAGAATTGTGCAAAAACTCAACTAAAATTAAATCCCAATAGTGGGACGGAGGAGTATGAAACTATAATCTTAGTATATAAAATTATTTATTTAATTAATTAATATATAAAAATTATTTATTTAATTAATTTATATATATATATATATATATATATATATATATATATATATATATGTGTGTTCGTG
Organism: Papaver armeniacum; assembly: GCA_023531295.1. NCBI lineage: Eukaryota > Viridiplantae > Streptophyta > Magnoliopsida > Ranunculales > Papaveraceae > Papaver > Papaver armeniacum. Next base: position 24,493 of record JAJJWW010009062.1, read on the forward strand.
TCCTAATAATTTCGAATTTCCTTGTCTCGCATCGTGTCGTGTCGATGTCAAATTTTGTCCCCGTATGTCCGTCGTGTCGGTAATAAAGTGTACGTGTCCATGTCGGTGCATCCTAGTCAGCCACATATTCCGAAACACCAACGGTTGAGATCCCACTCACGCGGGTTCTCCCTGCATCAAACTACAGTATATCATTTTAGCATAGCATGTTCTTTTGAGTCATTAACGGGCCGGGCCGGGCCGGTCCAGTCTGTAGATGGAAAAATTAATGACCGCAAAAGTGAATACGGTTGTTCAAAACTTCAAACTTCAATAGTTTTGGTTCATTGCATTTCATGATTTTGACAGCGTACCTAGTCCACAAATGCTAACCATAATTAACGGCCTAATCGTTTCATAAATTTAATTTCTTAAAGGTCAAAATGTGCACATTCTATTGATTTGCGGTGACAAATTTGGATAAGTAGGAGGAGATTAGGTTCAGGGTACAGCTTTATTTGGAATAACCTTTAAGACTAATAGAGAAAAAGTAATTACAGGATTGGCCCACCCAACTGAAAATTTTAAATTAGTGGTTGAACTTTTATCAAGATTTTTTAAAGGGCATCAATTTAGATTATAAATGACACAGATTGCCAGCCAGAATTTTTCTATCAAAGGTTGAAGTTTATGTGAAATTTTTTCAAAATTAGCTAGACTAATTTTTTATAGATGACACAAATTTTAATGTCAATGAAATTATTTTACATAACACTTACAAGTTGGCTTGATCAAGATTATAATTGCCAAGATACTGGCCTTCGAACTCTTAAATCAATGGCTGAGATTCTACTCGAGATTTCCTGCGTACAGTAACATCGACTTATATTTCTGGCATTAGTGCAACTCTGCTAAAAAAAAAGCTTGAAGGTGAATTACCTTCCTAAATTAGGGCCTAGGTAGATTAATTGGGGCCTATAGCTACATGACAAAATAAGGTCATAGAGTAACAATTCTTAGAAACCCTTATCCAATATATATGTTAATACCTAATATGTCCTTCTTAAATTAGTGGTAATTCGGATAATTAAATATTGTTTAATCAAGTTAATTCAAATTAACTATGATTAATGCATAATCAACACTTGTAAAAATTTAATTTTTTTCCAAAAGACTCGATCGAGAATCGGTTGATGTTAGTGCATTTGTAAACCGATTCTCAGGTTGGGTTTATTCCAAATGAAGATGTAAACCTAGAATCGGAGTTTAATCAATACCCACATAAAACCGATTTCAACAATCGGTGTTTTATATATCTGTATAATCCGATTATAGCTTACACTTTCGGAAACAAAATATTCATTGCATAGTTTGGGAAATTAGCGCGTACATATATAGGATTCAAAGATGGGAATTCTAGAATTTGACACATCAAATGCTCGTCAATGAACCTCTAAACACGATGGTACAACGTCGTATATTCTTTGTGGTGAATGAACTTAGTTTTCCCATTACGGATTCTCCATAGCCCGTTGAAACGTTCAAATTGAAATTCAATGAATTCTTAAATGTTAGTATGTGAACTTTTGACATAGGTATAAAGATGATCGCATTACTCACTTTTTCCCTAAGAGGAGCTCGTGGATGATAGTGGTACACCATATTTCTAACTTTTACGTACTCTCGCATTGCTTTTTATGTATTGGAATCGAAAATCCAAGTCTCTCCATTTATTGTTATTGGGATTCGCGTGACGTTCGTAAAAGAACTCTTTAACTCTCTTCCAAAACATTGAATAGATTTCATTCGGACGTTCACGGAACGTATTATTAAACGATTTAACGACACACAAATCTTCAAACGGTTCCCATTCCATTTTGTAGGCTAAGTGTGTCATGTAGGATCAAGCTCAAAGAGGTTGTCCTTATATAGATGAAGTCTCAACGGATATTTTTTTTTGAATTCAATTTAAACAATCGGATTTTAGAGATGATCACATAGACCGATTGTTTCCTTACAAAATCTTGTAAAATATGCCTCTCACTAAATCGGGCTTTTGTAATGCATATGTTAACCGATTCTAGGCAAAAAAGATATAAAAATTTTCTTCAAAACAATCGGATTTAATGTAGGTACATATTAAGCGATTCTAGGCATAAAATGATACAGAACTTTTCTTCATGACAATCGGATTACATAATGGTACATGTAAACCGATTTAAACCGAACCTACAGAAAGCGTAGGAATCGGATTACATATGGGGACATGTAATCCGATTCTGACCGAAAAAAATGCCGAATATGCATTTTTGCACACACATTGTAATCGCGTTTTGGACAAACACAAAAAAATTTCAAAAGAAACCTGTATAAGTCATTCATAAACTAGGAACATAACCAAACATAATTCGACAATAAGTTTAAGACAAGACATAAGTTTTGACTCCATAATTATCCATAGTTAAATACATACACATGAATATAACCATTCATTCATGAACATCCCTACCACGACCACGTCACCGCCACGACCACGCCCACCGCATCCTCGTTTACCGGGTTGGGCGCTGCCGATGCACCTTGATCATCCTTTTTGGGGTCCTCTCTTCCTCTTCTTCCTTGGCTCCTCCTCCTCCACCTCCAACTCCCCAAACTTTGCACCAGCTTCTACATCTTCGAGACTGTTCAATTCATCGATCAGCTTTTTATTGGCGTTAACATTTTTCCCTTCCCACGATTTCTAGCCTTGCTTGTAGATTACATATCCTCTTGGGTGAAACAAAGGCCCCCAATAATCACTTTGCTCTTCGCACTCAACCTTCTTTCCTTTTCCTTTAGCCAAATCCTTTTTGTAAGGATCGAAGACAACATCTTTCGTCGTCAAGTTGTTCAGCGGCGTCTCAATTCGAGATAATCCCTTTTTGGTGCTTGACTTACTTCTGTAGGTGTACATGTCTCTATAATACCTTTAGTCCCATTCCTTGTTCTCAAAAGCCCTTTTAGCAAATATTAGGAAGTGAAAATATATCCACGCTTGTATAAATGCCATATTCCCTCCTATTTGGTTCCTTTGAGCCCTAGAAGCCTTTCTCAACTCGTTCAACGAGTGTGCAACCCCTACACCAAATTCTGGATTCGTAATGGACCCAAGCCGTTACTAAAACGGGTTGTAACAGCTCTCTCTGTTGCAAAAGTGGGTGTTACATTTTTTTTGTAACGGCTTTGTGGCGTATTCACAATTTCATTTGTAATGACCTCTCATAACAGTTTAAGCCATTCTGAATTTGCCACGTGGTAACTTGACTTAGGGACGTTACGAATTTTTTTTCTAACGGCGTTGTCGTAACGTTGACGAGCCAGTTAAAATTACTTTGATCAACCTTGACCAATTTTGACCAGGTCAAGGCTGACTTGATAATTTTTTCCACGAAATAATCGAAATTCTAAATTCAATACACTGCATACAACTTTCAATATCATCCACACCCAACAATAATTTCTTCAATCTATTCATATCACATTCATTCAATTCATATCAGATTCATATAATCAAATAACAGAAATTTATCTAAGTACCAACCTTTTTTTGTTAAGTGTCAAATTTCTAAGGGAACATATAGAAACTTACTAACTTCCTACAAAACTTACAAAACTTGAATACATGGAACTTACAAAACTTGAATACATGGAACTTACAAAACTTGAAGCTGCTTTATTCTCCACCCTTGTGATGCACATGGGTCCTGACAAAGATGAGGCAGTGCACAAAGGTCACAAAATCTTTAGCTGAAACCACACTTAGACCATCCCGCAGAGTCCATGCCCTTGCCATGCCTAACCCGCTTTCCTTGAACTGAAGTGTGAGCCTCTTTGATCCCAGTTGATCTGCAGATTTGGATCGAGAAATCAACAAGGATCAAACAAGAAAAAGCCATGCATTCCAAATATCATGTATACACCTTACATTCGATCCATAATCCACATTCAATACTTTCTTGATCAATCAATTCACTAACATTCAATCAATTCAAAAAAGAATACAAACTCAAAAAGAATACAAATTGTTTTAAGTACCGAAAAAAAAATTGTTAGCTGTATAAGTATCAAATTAAAGCGAAGTCATTGAAACCTACTAAGTTCTAAGTTTAGTTCATTCTCCCTTAAATCACTATATGCGAAACTACATAGAAACCACATGCTCAAGGAATTTCAACATTTCAATAAGGTACATGTTCGGTAAGGTATATGGAAGAACTACTTTCTTCCATATACATGTTCCTTCAACTAATTTATCCAAACATTTCAATAAGGTATATCATCGAGACATGTAATAGAAATGTTGACAGGCCTAGTGAAATGGTACAAGTTTCTAAAGAAAAAATGAACGCTTGATTCATGTAGTGCGATGTAACGAGATACAAGAGATTGACAGGGCATTTATGTACATACCACAATGAGTTTTCCTTTATTCTCGGGCCTTGGTGCAAGTTTAAGTGCAGAATCGTGTTAGCTAGGAGGAGATCCCAATCTATATAAAAGTAAGTACACAAGATCGAATAAATTGGACGTCATACCGATGTCAAGCAAAGCAAGATAATATAAGCATGTTTAATGTTAGAGTAACAATATGTATGTACAAAACGACAGAGAAAATTGTTACCATAAGTCCTCCTTTAGAATCATATCTCTGGCCATCATCAACTGCGTCATCACTTGTAACTCGCTCGGAAAAGTATTAACAATGAACTGCGTAAGGCGATAAGTAGATCTATCACATATGCCTGACTTTTCCTGAAATAAACTAAATATAATTTTCGAGTGTTACACATCACTATGATTTTGACCACGTTATATAGAACATTGAGAGAGATAAACATGATAAGATAATTACCTTCATGTCTTTGATAACCGATGCTTCATCAATTGGCGGCATATCAAGGGAATTTCTGCACACAACCAAATGAATGCCTTCATGTCTTTGATAACCGACATGATCACAATAACAACAAATTGAAAATGAATCAGTTATATCCATACCTTTCCGCTGACAGTTGTTTCTGCTTTGGTGCTCTTTGTTGATTCAATGTCATGAGGATCCCGGATCGAGATAATCTTTATACCGATACTTTAGTAAGGAGCGGCAGTTGTTAATGTTTGTCAAGACAAATCGCTAATAAAGGAATCAAAATCGTTGAAATGGCATACTTTTCGGCATCGCCAATTCATTTTTGAAGATTATCCGTTGATTGATTCTGCGATTCTCTCTACAACGGTGCGTGACTAGAGTTACAAATTAAATATCAGAGGTGATCTTTTAATTAATAAGGCGAGTGAAAAAGGCTGATTTCCAAAGTAACAAAAGATACTTGTGCCTCCTTGACATCTATAACAGGCAAAGGACGAGCCCGTTTTACTTTCTTCCCTTCTGAACTTACAACCTGAATGGCAGGCCATTAAGTTCATTTATAAGATGGTAACAAACTCACAAGCAGAGATGACTTAGGAGAGCACCACTACCATTCATTGTTTTGGGTAAGCTTTTTCATTTTCCTAAATGACGCAATAGATCCAACAGGGGCTGCAAGAGTCATAAGGCCATATGTATCATCATCACAATATAGATCCATTAAGTAGAAAACCACAATATAAATTAGCAAAATACCAAGATGTCATTGGCGGAAATTAAAAGCATTACCAAATATCTCTTCAGAACCTCATTGATACAAATTAAATGTCACAAAAACAACAATACATGCAAATTTTATACGCCTGGACACTGCCAAAATTCAAAGAGATGAAAACTACTCTTTGGAACTAAGTTTTACACATAAAAAAACTGCAAGAATTTGTGAAGCACATGGAAAAATGAAGGAATAGAAGTATATAAAAAGAAAAAGACATGAAGGTAATTATCTTATCATCGGTTATCAAAGACATTCCTAATAGAAGTATAGAAAAAGAAAAAAGACATGAAGGTAATTTCTGCACATGGCAAAATAAATGCAATGTATATATTGTACCACCAGCAGTTATATTCCCTTACACTAGGTAAGACTTAAAAGAATCTACATCGATATTGCAATGCATATATTGTATAAAAAAAAAAAAACAAATTAAACAGCCGTATAAGCAGCACGGCTTACATTTATGCCAACTATTAATTACTACCGGATTCGAAAGAAATGAAAGCACTTCCAGCGCATACTAGGTTACCCATCGCCAAGCTAACTATACATGGATTCATAACAAAGAACAGACTATATAGGAAATGAGTTGTGAAGTGAAATTGAGATAGATTTGTTCTTCGGTTAGATAGCCAACAGGCTCCAAGCTCGACTAAAAGAATTGAGAAGACATGCTAAATAATTGAGCCAAGAATATGGTAAAAATTAACTGACATGGAATGAACTTAACCCTTTGTCACTTCTGAATCCTATATTCCAATACATGCCGGCTGACTACCCCTGGATATTCCGGTAGGGTCTAACATCAAAGATAAAGATAGTTAGTAAAATGCTAACTAGAACCAGGTGCACATCACATGAACACTTCAAAACACAAACCATATTCGTATTTCATGTGTTAAAAACTAAAACACAATTATGCCATAGGATCTACACTTGAGTCTAAAACAACTGTCTATAGACATTAACCCAACCATTTTACAAACTGGAATCAGTACCATTTTACACCGAAATCCTTAGATCCACATGTACTAAAAGTATGATCCACTAAATCAATTAATTATGCTACTAAAGAAATCCACAAGATTAATAACCCCATAATTGCATTTCCATGTAACCAATCGAAAACTTGTACAATCCTTGTAGATTATGTGGCCACATGCATCATTAGTATAGATAAACCTGTTTGTCGAGACTTACAAAATATAAGAGTTGCTTTCAAGATAAAGGGTAAAATCGTAAAATCCCGAATAACCTAATGTCACCAGTGACACATTTATTAGAACATTCAATGCATGTAGTCAGTAATTAATAGGGGGTATTTTTTTCAAATTAGGGTTACAACGAACAAAACCCTAATTCACCTCCGTGCCAATGGCAAATCATGCCAGCCACAACTAGCCCAAGCTAGCCGCGCCATGCCAAACGCACTCGCCTTGGCCCTAGCTATGCTAATCACACCAAACGCGCCAAAGCATGCCAACCATGCTAGTAGCCGCACCTCCGTGCAATGGCAAATCATGTCAGCCACACCTAGCCCAAGCTAGCCGCGCCATGCCAAACGCACTCTGCCTTGGCCCTATCTATGTTAGTCACACCAAACGCGCCAAAGCATGCCAACCATGCTGGACGCGCCTCCGTGCCAATGACAAATCATGCCATCCATACCTAACCCAAGCTAGTCGTGCCATGCCCGAACGCACTTTGCCTTGGCCCTAGCTACGCTGGTCGCACCACGCCAAGCCAAACACTTACCTTGGCCCTAGCCGCGCCAAACCAAAAACCCTTACCTTGGCCCTAGCCGCGCCATGCCAAAGTAGCGCCGCGCCTAGGCTTGCAAACCAGTGCCAACCTAGGCCAAACCACAGCATGCCATTGGCACATGCCAACACGCATCGATGGTAGCTTTTCTTGTGTCGCGGCCCTAATGGCCGAGCATGCCATTGGCACATGCCAACACGCTCGCTGGTAGCTTTTCTTACTGTGCCACGGCCCTAATGGCCGAGCATGCCATTCGCACATGCCAAACGCTCGTTGGTAGCTTTTCTTACCAAGTCGTGGCCCTATTGGCCGAGCATGCCATTGGCACATGCCAACACGCCGTTGGTAGCTTTTCTTACCAAGCCGTGGCCCTAATAGACAAGCATGCCATTGGCACATGCCAACACGCATCCCTGGTAGCTTTTCTTACCAGGCCGTGGCCCTAATGGCCGAGCATGCCATTGGCACATGCCAACACGCTCGCCTGGTAGCTTTTCTTACTAATCAGGTGGCCTTAATGGCCAAGAATGCCATTGGTACATGCCAACACGCATGTTTGGTAGATTTTCTTACCAGTGCCGTGACCCTAATGGCGAGCATGCCATTGGCACATGCCAACACGCTCATAGGTAGCTTTTCTTACCAAGTCGTGGCCCTAATGGTCTTGCATGCCATTGTCACATTCCAACACGCATCGCTGGTAGCTTTTCTTACCAGGTCGTGGCCCTAATGGCCGAGCATGCCATTGGCACATGCCGACACGCATCGCTGGTAGCTTTTCTTACCAGGCCGTAGCCCTAATAGCCGAGCATGCCATTGGCACATGCCAACACGCATCGCTAGTAGCTTTTCTTACCAGGACGTGGCCCTAATTGCCGAGCATGCCATTGGAACATGCCAACATGCATCGCTGGTAGCTTTTCTTACCATGACGTGGCCCTAATGGCCATGCGTGCCATTGACACATGCCAAACACGCACGCTGGTAGCCTAACTTGCAAGCCGTGCAACCTAGGCCAACTTGGTCATACGTGCCATTGACACATGCCAAAACCCACGCTGGTAGCCTAACTTGCAAACCGTGCAACCTACCACCAAGGCATTCCGCACACGCCATTGGCACATGCCACACACGCCACTAGCGACTCTGGCATTGCCACTTACACTCAACGTAAAACCTACCAACAAGGCATTCCTCACATGCCATTGGCACATGCCACACACGCCACTAGCAGCCTGGCATTGCCACTTCCACACAAGTGCAACCCGCAACAAAGGCATTCCGCACATGCCATTGGCACATGCCACACGCGCCACTAGCGAGCGCCACTTGCACTCAAGGTGCAACCAACACTCGAGACATCAACACAAACCGGGGATGCTTTCCGGGTCTTGGTTTGGCGGTCACAAGATGCAGCGTACACTACGCTCATATTAAGAAAGCGTGAATATGAATAAAGCGGTCAAATAAATGAGGAAATAATGGTGAAAACGTTTTCACCCATAAACACCATGCGGTCCTCCTCCCATTATTTCACCCTTTACTCTCTTCCTTCATGAGGCAGGGGAGTACGTTTAAATCTCGACTTGTATAAATAGGTCTTTGTTTCCACCCGGACGACAGTGTCTCAGTGAAAAAAAAACACTCTCGGAAAAAGGCAACTTTGCAATCTCTTCAAAAAGCTTTCATCTCTTGCAAGCTTCCGAAGATTTCACTTTACGATACAAGTCGAGACACTACTCTCCTGCACTATTCTGGTCTCAACACCTTTTTTGCTTCCCTCCCCAAATCAACCCTTCTCCTCCACTTTGTGACCGGAAAGCAAGTCTGGAACGACCATTTCTTGGTTTAGGCCGGACTTGTACAGATTGATCTCTCGAATCTATAAAGTTCTCACGTGCAGCACATTTTTTTAGGGTTTAAAGCAGGTTTCTCACTCACCTATCGAATTTACCAAAATCGGCGGAAACGATTTTTACCCATAAACAGTTGGCGACCACAGCGGGAGGATTGATCTATCGGCTACAATGTCATACTGTCGATCTAGTTCTTCGACCCAGAAGTCAAGATGGTAGGGGAAAGCGACTCAATCCGACTCAACTACGGACAACAGGTTACCAGTCGTAAAGACTATACAAGAAAAGCTGGGGACTCGCTGAAGATGCTACCAGCGATTGGGGACTTGCTGGCGACGCTATCAGCAAAGCCGCCTTTTGATAAGCACGTAAGTGCTACATTTTGTACCCATATTTATATTAGCTAGGACTCGATATTCGCTAACAACACTATTTTCTTGCTTTTGTAGAAAGTACCAAGCGAATCCAATAATCAAAGCACAATAACGATTAAATTGGGAGTTATAATGGCGTTTGCGGATAAAATCACCAAAATGGCCTGGGACCAAAGTGGGTGACGAGTGAGATAGCCGGGAATTGAAGATGGTTGAAAGTGGATGGATCAATGGTGTTATTCGTAAGACATGAATGAAGGATTTTCTTGTTGAAGTTAGATGGTCGAGTAATTGAAGCCGCAGTGAGGTGGGAGAGATTGGGAAGGTTCACAAAATGCAAAGAAGAGAATGGACGTACAGGAAATTAAGTAGTGGCGATGTTAGATGGTTACCGACTTTTCCTTTATATTCATTTCATTAGTTTAGTTTAATTTTATTATTTCGTTTTCAATTATAAAAATATCAAAAACATTATTGTTGGTTATTCTTATTAGAGATATTGATTACAGTATTTCCACCGCTCCCTGTGGGTTCGACCCATACTTGCCTCTGTCTACTAGTTAGACACCGTGCGATTGCGGTTATTATTATATAGGCATCTCCGGATCCTATCAATTTTTGGCGCCGCTGCCGGGGAGCGGCTAAGGAATATTGTAATTAGTATTTTTGATTTGTAAATAGTTAGGTTTTTATTTTTGTACAGTATTTTTATTTTAGCATTTCTTATTCCTTTTGACTTGTTTTGTTTGTTAGAATTTTATTTCAGGTACCTTTTTGAGGATGTCGAGCGCGTCTCAGGAGACTTCATCTCATATGACGCTTCGTGAATACATGTATGGGTCACGGCATAAAGAAGTTCTTGCTTATAATCGTCTCAGGTATGGAACTTGGAATCCATGTAATTTCGCTATGGGTGGTTATTCAGGTGAGTATCAACCCCAATACCATGAGGGTGAAAATGAACTTGACACTAGAAGTGATTTTAGGAATCATGATACCGATATAATATCTGAATCTATTGTATCTTACTCAACTCATGATCATTTAACTGATTATTTGTCTATTCAAAAGGACGAGAGTTGTGTTAGAGACGCCATTTATTCAGATAATGATGATTTAGAAGAACATATTTATACAGAAGATACTATTGTTGAGTCTGATGACTTAGAGACAGTAGACGTGCATAATGAGATATTTTCTAATCATTTGAATAACGAGATTCCTATAAGTCACTTAGTTGCAGACAACAATGAGGCGATTATTGATGATATTGTTGCTCCGTTGAGCTCCTATTTTGCTGACTCATCTTGTGATAACCTAATTGCTGATGTGAATGTGGAGGCGATTGGTACTGGTCAGGTAACTGCTGATTTTGAACCAATCTCAGTTTGTTTAGCCCACTTTGCAGATTCTGATGATCCTATGCTTATTGATATTGTCAATGCATTGCGACTTCCAATAGTTAATCAAGGTAACTCTCCAACGGAAGTTATTTCCGCGGACTTAGAACCAGATTTAAGAGTTACCGATTTTCATAAACTTGAACCATTAGATACAGGTTTAAACAATTGTCTTTGAGTTTGATAATCAGTACCTTTTTACATTGTCAATACATTGCTTCCTTTGATTTCTAGTGAAGATAATGTATCGACCGAATGTATTTCAGTGATTTGGAACACCTGATTTAGAGCGTGCTTCCCGAATAGAAAATAATATACATTTTATGTTTGTTGTCCATGGGAGTGATTTATTTTCTCGACTAAGGATTTGTTTTCTATAGGGAATGGATTTTACACATCTTTTTGGAAGTTTATAGTGTTTGCGGTTCGTATTTGCAGGCCAGGCTTGATTCGTTGGATTGATCCCCAACTTTTCGGGTTGTACATATATGATTGTCGGCTTACTTTGAGGTACTAACCTCACCTCGTTTGAAAACGTGCTTTCTTTGGTAAAAAGGAGACAAATACCTTTCGCTTCATGGGAGTCAACCCATCGAGTTGTTCCCTTCACTCTATCTTTTATTTTTATTTGTTTAGTTTTGCATATTTTATTTTAGAATTTCCCACCTTAATTTCTACGTTGGATGACTCAATTACATTGAGGACAATGTAATGTTTAAGTGTGGGGAGTGGCATTTTCATTTGGAGTTAAAAAAAAAAAAAAAAAAAAAATGAGCAGCTGTGTAGCGGGTTTTTTTTTCCTTCCATGTTATGACCAAATTGTAAAAAAAAAAAAAAAAAAAAAAAAAAATTGTGTCGCGGGTCTTTTGTATGGCATTTGTCATGACCAGGTGTGTGTAGCGGGTCTAACTCTCTCTTATTATATGACCATTGTTTAGCGGGTCTTTTGTTTATTTGTTTAGCAGACATCTCTCGATCTTGCTGTTTAGCGGATCCGTCTCATTTGTTTAGAGACAACACTCTTCCTATCCAGCTGTGTAGCGGATATATTCTTTGTTTTGCTCGAGGACTAGCAAAATATAAGTGTGGGGGTGTTGATAAGCACGTAAGTGCTACATTTTGTACCCATATTTATATTAGCTAGGACTCGATATTTCGCCTAACAACACTATTTTACTGCTTTTGTAGAAAGTACCAGCGAATCCAATAATCAGCACAATAACGATTAAATTGGGAGTTATAATGGCGTTTGCGGATAAAATCACCAAAATGGCCCACGGGACCAAAGTGGGTGACGAAATTGAGATAGCCAGGGAATTGAAGATGGTTGAAAGTGGATGGATCAATGGTGTTATTCGTAAGACATGAATGAAGGATTTCTTGTTGAAGTTAGATGGTCGGGTAATTGAAGCTGCACGGTGGGAGAGATTGGGAAGGTTCACAAAATGCAAAGAAGAGAATGGACGTACAGAAATTAAGCGGTGGCGATGTTAGCCAGTTCCGAGCTTTTCCTTTATATTCATTTCATTAGTTTAGTTTAATTTTATTATTTCGTTTTCAATTATAAAAATATCAAAAACATTATTGTTGGTTATTCTTATTAGAGATATTGATTACAGTATTTCCACCGCTCCTTGTGGGTTCGAATTCGTACTTGCCTCCTGTCCTACTAGTTAGACACCGTGCGATTGCGGTTATTATTATATATGCATCTCCGGATCCTATCACCTTTTACATGGAGAGGGGCGTGTTTGCGAAAAAAAAAAAACCTATGAAGTGAGTAAATTTACACTGGGCAAGATATACGATCTGTTTTTAGGTTATTAGTAAAACAAATCATACTATTGCGTCTTGTGCCGATTGCTAGCACACACTTTCATAAAAGCAATATTCCTTTCACAAAACATAATCGAGTTATATTATCAAAACCATTCATCCCAGAAATAATCTAATATCCTCAAAAGCTACCAAATTGTCCATCAAAACCAGGTCGAACTTTGAACCGGACATCCAATTATGTTTCGGAAAAAAAGAAGAAGAAGAACCTAAATGAAAGTTTAATGAGAGAAACATTCAAGGAAAATCATCCAACAGAGGTCTGCTCTTCTTGGAGAAAGTCAACTTTGCATCTTCAAGAGCCGCTCTCTTCATAGTCAACATCTAGGAAAGCTTTTCGAGTTCTACCTCTGTCGAGAAATCTCCTCTGCGAAAGGCTTTCGATCTGCTGCATCTTTCGACTTCTGGATCTCCCAGCAAAGCCTTCGACAAACCACGAAGCGTTGAACTCCTTTTCTACACACACGTCGCGATGTTGCTCCCGATCGGCAATAACGTCTTCGAAACGGTGTGGCCAGTCACCTCACACATGTCCTCGATTGAAGATAAAGCTTCTTCCACATACTTAACCAGCGAAAATCGACTAGTGATCTTCTTGGTTGTGGCCATAAGTCCATACTTCTCCCAGATTCTGGGTGTACAACACCTTATACTTAGCCCAAAGATTGAAACCGCCAACTTGACACATGACCTGGATAAGGAACCAAGTATGGGGGATCGAAAATGGCGCCTTCAACCGGCCTCACGACTCGCAAAGGGTCTTTTTCCATGTCTACGGCAGCAACCATCAGGGAATCATCCACCGTTTGAACCACATCTGTGCCTGCCGATTGGTTAACTCCCATCTCCAAGTCAATGCGGTGGTCGCCAAAGGCAAGTTTTCGTGTGGCTCCGCCCCTTAATCGTCTTCCGAACCGGATTCCTCTGCGAACTTGAGTTAGACATTTTTCAAAAAAAAAAAAACGGGAGAAGAAAGAAAAAGAAGCTCGAAACTCACCGAACCACTTCCGCAAAAAAGAACCAGGTGTTGTGAAGAATCACTCTCACTTGTCGAACTTTCTTCTTTCTCCGGCTCATCACCGTTATGAGAAGGCTCGGTCTTCTGGAATTCTTCGAAGAAATTGTCGTCTCTGGCAACGTGCAAGGCAGTGAAAGCATTAACACTACCGAAGCCTTTGGAAGAAACAAGACAAATGTTTTCGGCGAGAAATTCACGTGTTTTGAGACAAACCAACAAGGAGGCGAAACATACCTGGTTATTGGAAGAACTGAAACACACGAGAGCTACGGGAGGATCTTTTGAAACCGCCTGGAACCCGCCAAAGCACGATTCTTCGTTCTCTGTTCCTTTGCACTGGGACTTCCGAGTTGCCGGGCAACTTTCGCTGAGATCTCTCAACATTGGATACTTCTTCAAAACTGTAGGGAAGGTTTACAACAAACATTCTCCACCACGTTATTTACAAAATCTTGGATCATAATGAACTCATCGTACAGAACTCATTATAGCCAAAAGTCGTCGAAGTTACTCTTCCCGTTTGAAAGAAGGGAAGGCGGATACCCTACTCAAGGAACGGCATTGAGGGCGACACGCAATGAATCCTTAGGAACCACCACTGGTAAGCAAGAGGCACCCCTTGATCGAAACCCATGTAACGAGCAAACACGGTCAATATTATTGTAAACGACTTATTCGGAATGACCCCATGAAGAAAGACGGTATATAACTTAGGACATGCAACTTTGAATAAACAAGTTTTCACCAACACTCAAGTTGCCGTCGAAGACAAAGACATGATCGGAGCGAGAAGCAAGGTGTCAATTTGAGTCACTGAGACCTATGGACCGGCTCCCATGGGCGCGATTTCATGTGACTTATCGAGAAGACTAACCAAGCTCATGCCAACTCTTGTACGCCTTTGTTCACCCATCGAAGAATTCAGAGCCACCCCAACTCGCGGGAATCGAAGGCAACGGTTTGGAGCGTACTTCTCAAAAGTGCTCCCATAACCAGGCTTGCGGAAAAGCAACGTGCACATATGAATCCACTTTCATGAAACCATTCGAAACTCGCATGTTCTCAACTAGGTGATCCAGATGCACATACAGGGAACCAAGGAATAGCTTGCCAATGGGAAGAACTTCACCTTTTGCCAACTTCACAACAATCACTAGCAACTCTGGTCTTATTTCCTTCTTGCCAGAACCGTCATCAAAAATTTCTCTAGACAACCAGAGAGCCAAAAATCTTTGCAACATGAAGATCACCGCTTCTGTTTAGGTTCCACTGTCCAGGAAACCATTGAGATTTCCCACCGTAAAAGCACCTATCATCCTCTTTCCGGACAGAATCCTTCGACTTCACAGAGGAGTCTTTTCGAGCGAAATCTCCCAACTTAGCGGCAAGGTCACCCGCATCTTCTCCTCACCTTCGAATAACTGGATATTAAGATTCCTGGTTCGGAAGATTTAGCAAGAAAGCCACACTCTCCAAGGAGAAAGTTATTTCACCCCATATACATGTGATCGTATGGTTGTCCGAACACCATCCGGAGATGAAAGCAACCAAGCTTAGGATATCCTTCCTAATATGGAGATTTATTGAAGCTCGGCGGCATCAATAATCTGCGCTCGAGTCAAGTTGGTATTTATGTGCTCCTTACTCACCATGAACTCAACCCATCTATCAAAAGAACGCAATGGGCTTTGACATATCCACGAAATCAATGTTGGAAGAAGAATATACCCCTTTATGAAGACAGAACCGTATGGTGTTCTCTCAGTGAATCGAACGTGTTTTATTTTCATCTTCACCATAGGTTAACAAAATTGACACGAAACTTGGGTGATTCTTCCGGAAAGGTGCGTGGGGTTTGGCAAAGAATTCATCATCCGTGTTTGGTTTGAAACTATGAACATCCTTGAAGCGAAATTTTGTTCGGGTAACATCTTGTCGGATTTCTTCATAACAATTTGGTAACAAGATATCTACACAAAACAAACGGATAAAGACGAAATTATCTCCCGACACATAACCGCACCCAACAAAAGTAAAACCTAAAAAAAAAAAAAAAAAAAAAAAAGGGTGTATTCTCTAGGGGTTCAAAATCGCACGCGATATTTTCTTGTCCGAAATTCATATATGCAATATTTCCTATGGGTTGAAGTCATATGAAGCACATATACAGTATTCTTCTTCGGGATTCATATACAATATTCTCTACGGGTTCAAAATCGCATACGCAGCGGTTCAAAATTATATAAGCGATATTTTATACGGGCTCAAGTGCGTCTTCTTGTATCCTTCTTCGGGTTCAAAATTATATACGCAGATTTTATACGGGTGTTTATGGTTAAAAATCGTTTCTGCCGATTTCGGTAAATTCGGTAGGTGAGTGAGAAACTGGTTCAAACCCTAAACAAATGTCTTTGACGTGAGCACTTTATAGATTTGATAGATCAATCTGCACAAGTCCGGCCTAAACCAAGAAATGGCCGTTCCAGACTTTCTTCGGTCACAAAGTGGAGGAGAAGGGTTGATTTGGGGAGGGAAGCAAAGAAAGGTGTTGAGGAGAGTAGTATCTCGACTTGTACCAGAAAGTGAAAGCTTAGGAATCTTGCAAGAGATGAAAGCTTTTTGGGAGAGCTTGCAAAGTTGCCTTTCTGAGAGTGTAGTATTTTTCTCACCGAGACTTGTTGTCGGTGGAAATAGGTAAGACCTATTTATACAAGTCGAGATTGAAACGTACCCTGGTCTCATGAAGGAAGAGAGTAAAGGGTGAAATAATGGGAGGAGATGGTAACCGCATGGTGTTAATGGGTGAAAACGTTTTCACCATTATTTCCTCATTTATTTGACCGCTTTATTCCTTTTCACGCTTTCTTAATGTGAGCGTAGTGTACGCTGCTTTGTTTACGGTTAAAAATCGTTTTCGCCGATTTCGGTAAATTTGGTAGGTGAGTGAGAAACTGGTTCAAACCCTAAACAAATGTGCTGCACGTGAGCACTTTATAGATTCGAGAGATCAATACGTACAAGTCCGGCCTAAACCAAGAAATGGCCGTTCCGGATTTGCTTCGGTCACAAAGTGGAGGAGAAGGGTTGATTTGGGGAGGGAAGCAAAGAAAGGTGTTGAGGAGAGTAGTATCTCGACTTGTACCGGAAAGTGAAAGCTTAGGAAGCTTGCAAGAGATGAAAGCTTTTTTGGGAGAGCTTGCAAAGTTGCCTTTCGAGAGTGTAGTATTTTCTCCTGACCGAGACTTGTTGTCTGGTGGAAATAGGTAAGACCTATTTATACAAGTCGAGATTGAAACGTACCCTGGCCTCATGAAGGAAGAGAGTAAAGGGTGAAATAATGGGAGGAGGTGGTAACCGCATGGTTTAATGGGTGAAAACGTTTTTCACCATTATTTCCTCTTTTATTTGACCGCTTTATTCCTTTTCACGCTTTCTTAATGTGAGCGTAGTGTACGCTGCATGCTGTGACCGCCAAACTAAAACACTAAAGAAGCATCCCCTAGTTTGTGTCGATGTCTCGAGTGTTGGTTGCATCTTGAGTGCAAGTGGCGCTGCTAGTGGCGCGTGTGGCATGTGCCAATGGCATGTGCGGAATGCCTTGGTGGTAGGTTGCACGGTTTGCAAGTTAGGCTACCAGCGTGTGTGTGTTTGGCATGTGCCAATGGCATGTGCGGAATGCCTTGGTGGTAGGTTGCACGGTTTGCAAGTTAGGTTACCAGCGTGTGTGTTTGGCATGTGCCAATGACATGTGCGGAATGCCTTGGTGGTAGGTTGCACGGTTTGCAAGTTAGGTTACCAGCGTGTGTGTTTGGCATGTGCCAATGGCATGTGCGGAATCGTTGACCTAGTTGCAAGTCTTTCGAGTCTAGGGCGCTATATTTGGCGTGGGCCAATGGCGTAGCGGCTTGGAAACATGGCTTACGACACGTGTTGGCATGTGCCAATGGCTCGTGCGGCCATGTTGACCTAGTTGCAAGTCTTGCAAGCCTAGGGCGCTATGTTTGGCGTGGGCCAAAGGCATAGCGGCTTGGAAATATGGCTTGCGACACGTGTTGGCATAGGCCAATGGCACGGCGGCCATGTTGACCCGGGTTGCAAGTCTTGCAAGCCTAGGTGCTATATTTGGCATGGGCCAAAGGCATAGCGGTTTGGAAATATGGCTTGCGACACGTGTTGGCATGTGCCAATGGCACGTGCAGCTATGTTGACCTAGTTGCAAGTCTTGCAATCCTAGAGCGCTATATTTGGCGTGGGCCAAAGGCATAGCGGCTTGGAAATATGGCTTGAGACACGTGTTGGCATGTGCCAATGGCACGTGCGGCCATGTTGACCTAGTTGCAAGTCTTGCAAACCTAGGGCGCTATATTTGGCGTGGGACAAAGGCATAGCGGCATGGAGATATGGCTTGCGACACGTGTTGGCATGTGCCAATGGCACGTGCGGCCGTGTTGACCTAGTTGCAAGTCTTGCAAACCTAGGGCGCTATATTTGGCATGGGCCAAAGGCATAGCGGCTTGGAAATATGGCTTGCGACACGTGTTGGCATGTGCCAATGGCACGTGCATCCATGTTGACCTAGTTCCAAGTCTTGCAAACCTAGGGCGCTATATTTGGCGTGGGCCAAAGGCATAGCGGCTTGGAGATTTGGCATTGTTGCCATGGTGCGCCAGGTGGTGCGGCTTGGTTTGGCATTGTTGCCATGATGCGCGAGCATGCGGCTTGGTTTGGCATTGTTTTCGCGGTGCGCAGTATGCGGTTTGGTTTGGCATTGTTGCCATGGTGCGCAGGGTGCGGCTTGTTTTGGCATTGTTGCCATGGCGCGCAAATATGCGGCTTGATTTGGCATTGTTGCCATGGTGCGCAAAAGATGCGGCTTGGTTTGGCATTGTTGCCATGGTGCGCAGATATGCGGCTTGGTTTGGCATTGTTGCCATGGCGTGCAGATATCCGGCTTGGTTTGGAATTGTTGCCATGGGCGCTTGAAGATGCGGCTTGGTTTGGCATTGTTGCCATGGTGTGATGTGCGGCTTGGTTTGGCATTGTTGCCATGGTACGCAGGTGCGGCTTGTTTTGGCATTGTTGCCATGGCGCGCAGTATGCGGCTTGGTTTGGCATTGTTGCCATGGTGCATGATATGCGGCTTGGTTTGGCATTGTTGCCATGGCGCGCAGATATGCGGCTTGGTTTGGCATTGTTGCGATGGCGCGCGCAGATGCGGCTTGGTTTGGCATTGTTGCCATGGTGCGCAGAGTTCGGCTTGGTTTGGCATTGTTGCCATGGTGCGCAGTGTGCGGCTTGGTTTGGCATTGTTTCCATGGTGCGCAGTGTGCGGCTTGGTTTGGCATTGTTGCCATGGTGCTACTGAGATGCGGCTTGGTTTTGGAATTAGGTTACGTGTTGAAAACCTAACTGCATTTTGAAAAAATACCCCTATTAATTATTTACACCCGAGTTAAATGCTCCTAGTTAATGTGTTGCGGGTAACACTAGGTCATGGGTTTTACGATTTTACCCCTTGTCTAAAAACCACCATCAACATTAAGTCCCCCGCTTTAGGCTTCGGAACAGTGGGCTTTGTTGCGAGGTAAGCATAAGATGGTGACAAACTATCAGCAAAGAAACCGTAAAGAGAATTGAGGAGGCTTGTCTGACCTTTTATAAATAGGATTTGGAATCCTTGCCTCTGGTAGTTTTGCACAAATCAGGAGGCTGGCACAATTGGTGGGGCCGGTGCAGCTGGGCGACGTTGGGAAGTTGGCGTGACTTGGGAAACTGAGCGCATAGCCGGGTGAGAGACCGGTGCAAGGTGGAAGCTGTGCGTGCTTGCCGACGTGATTTGGGCGGTCATTGGGAAGCGTGAGTTGGGAAAATCGAGCGTGCATACTGGTGGGACCAAGCGCAAGGTAGGGAAGTCTGTGCGTGCTTGCCGACGTGACTTGATGGGATCGGCAGAACAAGGAGGGAGTAGGTGTTTCTCTGAGATAGCAAAGTTTCCTTATTTTGCCTTTTCCTTCACGCGGCTTCGTTTAGGCATCATTCATGCCAAAAATCTGAAAGCGTTATGTCCTCAATGCTTCCTTTCCTTTTTAAAGGTTCCGTATTCAAACCCAACGAATCGCATCATCTCCCTCGTTTGAGAAAAGGTTCTTCTTGTTTAATTTCTCTCAGATGTTTTCTTCTTTTTTGGCGGACTGTCGTACACTTTACCGCCGCTTGTTGTATAAATGGAAAATTTCCCCTTTGTGCAGAGATATCCTGTTGGAGCAGCGCCATTTGTTATCGACGAGGATGACCTAGTCGTTCCCCTTCCTTCGAATCCGTCCTTGTTGATCATTGCAGACTTGGAGGACGCCGATTTAGGGCTCTATCTTACGAAATGGGATGCAATGAGAAGTCCCGGGTCATACTTCCCGGTTTGATATGATGGAATGGATGAATACGTGAATGTAACCTTCTCGGCGTTCTTTTGAGTTTTCGGTGCACATGTACGGATTCATGTTGAGAAATTCCCGCTACTCGTGAAACCTCGATAGTGATGATGTTGAAATCGGTAATAACCTGGCCGAGGGGAGTGAAAGCATCTTACGCTCGGTAGTCCCCATGCATGACCTACTTTCATTATATCGCCTTGAATCCCCCTCCACGGGATTTGATATAAGCCTATCGTACTCTTATGGATGTGACATCGGGATGCTCAAATTACATGATGACATATTCTCGATAGTGCGGGCTCTGGGATCCTCCGCGGCCTCGTAAAGTGTTGAAGGCGTCTTCTAGACAGAGAGGTGATGATGTTCTTGCGCTGCACCCTTGAAGAGTATAGGACCTTGTTGTGGGTACGAATTTTTGGTGGACTGTTCTTCGTAGCTTTGACAAGTGAAGGGATCCCGTGTGTATCTTCCGTTCTCAAGTATGGTTTACGTGTTTCTATCTTTGTAGTAATTACTGCTACCGCGGTGAAGCTCGGGCTGGTATCAACGAATGAGGGGCAACAGTTCTTGGTAGGAGATGTAATCGTGGAGAAACTACATTGTCGTGGTAACAAAGTAGGTTGGCTGATATTCTATGAGCTTCGTGGACGTAAAAGGATTGGCTGGATGCGTAAGCGAGCAAACCGCCCATGATCACGAGTTTTGGCGAGATGGATTAAAAAGGTGTCCATGACTACGAAGATTGGCTGGATGTGACTATGTTCCTTGATATGGGGAGTGTGTCGGCGACGACCCTTGCAGGAAGGAGTGGCATTGAAGCGAACGTTGGGAAGCCGCCGCCTGGAGAACGTTGATGCGTAGCTACTGGAGAGAATGTTGATGGATAGCTACTGGAGAGAACGTTGATGCGGAGCTACTGGAGAGAACGTTGAAATGACATCTTGCAACTCTCGTGAGCCTTGACGGCTACCATTTTGAAGTCGAGGCAGCGTCACGTTCACAAACTCGACATCCCTCAAGAGAAAAGAGGTTAGAGTCCTCGAGCTACATGTGCCGATCGTGATTTCTAGGAGAGGTTGGGGTTTGGGAACGGCTTCCTGGCTGGAAACGCCCGCTTTCCGATGCAGTGCGGTTGAGAGATGCAAATATGTCTTGATGCTATGCCTTGGAAAAATATAGAAATCTCACATAATCTGTTTCATCATAGACTGTACGACTTTGTGGGCGAAGTTCCAATTATGAGGGTCCCGACAGAAGAAGGGTCTCCGTGAACTCAGGAGAGTTGTTGATTTCCATTGCTTTCGATTTTTGAGAAGTCCTTCCTGATCTTCACGTGTGAAAGAAATTGGATTGCTTATCCCCTTCTACTGGGCGTTCAAGAGCAACGCGAGCCTCTTCATCTATAACGCGCGTCCTGCTGAAGTATCTTTCGTCTTTTCATCGAATCAACAGTGATAAAAGGAGGTCGGCTTCTTCCGGATCTTCCTGTATCTTGCCCTGATGGTGGAGTAGCGTCTCTGGTGACGGTTGGAGCTTTCATGCTTGAAGAACCGTTGGGGTGGCGGAAGTGGCTCTGGTTCTGGTGATCGTAAGTGTATCGTGCAGAGATGACATGGTTTTGATCACGAAGTGCTGGAGCCATGGCGCTGTTTCAAGGGCGAGGATGGTGCCGAAGGGCAAGATGTTAGCGCTTGGGAAGGATGCAAACCGTTAGCACAAAGTGTGGTATCGCGGCTGGCATGCGCGCATGCGTGATGTGTGCCCGGTAAGTGCGTCTGGCAAGCGCTTCGCAAGCGTTGGCATGCGCTGGCCCCTCGCAAGCGCGTCGGTAGGCGCATCCGGAAACGCGTCCTGGTAGGCGCTGGATCGTCTTGGAATGGGCGCCTGACTTGGTGTGGACGACGGCTTGATTTCTGGATGGTGTGGACCATTGGCTTGGCACGGTGGGCTTGGCATGGCTTGGACTTGTTCCGCGGCCCAGTTGCCTCTTCCCATACGTAGCTCAAACAGAAATCCTTTCCTTATTCAAATTCAAAAAGTGTTATGCTTATGAAATGGGTTGGCTCCCCTTTTACCTCGTATCTTTTTTATCACGTCATGGTGTTAGCGGTAGCGCGGTAGTGACAAAGTGGGCAAGCATATCCCAACTATGTACTCCAGCGTTTCTCTTTCAATTTGTTTTATTGTTTTCTTGTGCTGGTGTAAACCGTAGCCATAGGTATGCCTTTCATAAACTTGTGGAAATACTTCATCATAAATAATTCTTCAAATGTCACTGTAGTAACGTCTGCTAATAGTGACAGGTAATTGTTATTGTGCAAAGTAGGTATGTACGGGTAGGTGAATTTTTTTTTTTCTTTGAAAGGCAAACAAAGCGCCTGGTTTATGGTTTTTGTCTTCCTGGATTTCTTGGGTTGATAGATAAATGTTAGCTTTTGAGGATATTGGATTATTTCTGGGATGAATGGTTTTGATAATATAACTCTGATTATGTTTTGGGAAATGAATATTGCTTTTATGAAAGTGTGTGCTAGCAATAGGCACAAGACGCAATAGTATGGCGGTTTTATTAAGAACCTAAAAACAGATCGTATATCTTGCCCAATCTAAATTTACTCACTTGCAAACACGCCTCTCTCCAAGTAAAAGGCGGCTTTGCTGGTAGCAAGGCGGCTTTGCTGGTAGCATCTTGATTAGTCCCCAATTGCCGGTAGCGTCTTCACGAGTCCCCATTTTTCGGTGTAGTTTTGACAATCGATAAGGGTTACTGGAAGTTGAGTCTGACCGAGTCGCAAGTCCCCAATCGCTGGTAGCATGTTCAACTAGTCCCCGTTTTCTCGTGTAGTTTTTGCAACTGGTAACCGGTCGTCCGGGTAGTTGAGTCGGATCGAGTGGTAGCATCATCTTCGGCAAGTCCCCTACCATCTTGACATCCGGGGTCGAAGAACGAGATCGACAATCGACATTGTAGCCGATAGATCAATCCTCCCCATTGTGGTCGCCAATTGTTTATGGTTAAAAATCGTTTCGCCGATTTCGGTAAACTTTGTAGGGTGAGTGAGAAACTGGTTCAAACCCTAAACAAATGTGCTGCACGTGAGCACTTTATAGATTCGAGAGATCAATCTATAAGTCCGTCTCTAAACCAAGAAATGGCCGTTCAGGCACTTGCTTCGGTCACAAAGTAGAGGAGAAGGGTTGATTTGGGGAGGGAAGCAAAGAAAGGTGTTGAGGAGAGTAGTATCTCGACTTGTACTTAAAGTGAAAGCTTAGGAAGCTTGCAAGAGATGAAAGCTTTTGGGAGACCTTGCAAAGTTGCTTTTCGAGAGTGTAGTATTTTTCTCCCGACCGAGACTTGTTGTCCGGGGTGGAAATAGGTAAGACCTATTTATACAAGTCGAGATTAAACGCACCCTGGCCTCATGAAGGAAGAGAGTAAATGGTGAAATAATGGGAGGAGGTGGTAACCGCATGGTTTAATGGGTGAAAAAGTTTTTCACCATTATTTCCTCTTTTATTTGACCGCTTTATTCCTTTTCACGCTTTCTTAATGTGAGCGTAGTGTACGCCTGCATGTTTGATGCCAAACGAAAACACTAAAGAAGCATCCCCCGGTTTTTGTCGATGTCTCGAGTGTTGGTTGCATCTTGAGTGCAAGTGGCGCTAATTAGTGGCGCGTGTGGCATGTGCCAATGGCATGTGCGGAATGCCTTGGTGGTAGGTTGCACGGTTTGCAAGTTAGGCTACCGGCGTGTGTGTTTGGCATGTGCGAGGAATGCCTTGGTGGTAGGTTGCACGGTTTGCAAGTTAGGTTACCGCGTGTGTGTTTGGCATGTGCCAATGGCATGCGGAATGCCTTGGTGGTAGGTTGCACGGTTTGCAAGTTAGGTTACCCGTCGTGTGTGTGTTTGGCATGTGCCAATGGCATGTGCGGAATGCCTTGGTGGTAGGTTGCACGGTTTGCAAGTTAGGCTACCGGCGTATGTGTTTGGCATGTGCAAATGGCATGTGTGGAATGCCTTGGTGGTAGGTTGCACGGTTTGCAAGTTAGGTTACCCGTGTGTGTTTGGCATGTGCCAATGGCATGTGCGGAATAGTTGACCTAGTTGCAAGTCTTGCGAGCCTAGGGCGCTATATTTGGCGTGGGCCAATGGCGAGCGGCTTGGAAACATGGCTTGCGACACGTGTTGGCATGTGCCAATGGCTCGTGCGGCCATGTTGACCTAGTTGCAAGTCTTGCAAGCCTAGGGCGCTATGTTTGGCGTGGGCCAAAGGCATAGCGGCTTGGGAATATGGCTCGCGACACGTGTTGGCATGTGCCAATGGCACGTGCGGCCATGTTGACCCGGTTGCAAGTCTTGCAAGCCTAGGGTGCTATATTTGGCGTGGGCCAAAGGTATAGCGGTTTGGAAATATGGCTTGCGACACGTGTTGGCATGTGCCAATGGCACGTGCAGCCATGTTGACCTAGTTGCAAGTCTTGCAAGCCTAGGGCGCTATAATTGGCGTGGGCCAAGGCATAGCGGCTTGGAAATATGGCTTGCGACACGTGTTGGCATGTGCCAATGGCACGTGCGGCCATGTTGACCTAGTTGCAAGTCTTGCAAACCTAGGGCGCTATATTTGGCGTGGGCCAAAGGCATATCGACTTGGAAATATGGCTTGCGACACGTGTTGGCATGTGCCAATGGCACGTGCAGCCATGTTGACCTAGTTGCAAGTCTTGCAAACCTAGGGCGCTATATTTGGCATGGGCCAAAGGCATACGGCTTGGAAATATGGCTTGCGACACGTGTTGGCATGTGCCAATGGCACGTGCAGCCATGTTGACCTCGTTGCAAGTCTTGCAAACCTAGGGCGCTATATTTGGCATGGGCCAAAGGCATAGCGGCTTGGAAATATGGCTTGCGACACGTGTTGGCATGTGCCAATGGCACGTGCAGCCATGTTGACCTAGTTGCAAGACTTGCAAACCTAGGGCGCTATATTTGGCGTGGGCCAAAGGCATAGCGGCTTGGAGATTTGGCATTGTTGCCATGGTGCGCAGGGTGCGGCTTGGTTTGGCATTGTTGCCATGATGCGCAGCATGCGGCTTGGTTTGGCATTGTTGCCGCGGTGCGCAGTATGCGGCTTGGATTGGCATTGTTGCCATGGTGCGCAGGTGCGCTTGTTTTGGCATTGTTGCCATGGCGCGCAAAGATGCGCTTTGATTTGGCATTGTTGCCATGGCGCTTGAAAGATGCGGCTTGGTTTGGCATTGTTGCCATGGTGCGCAATATGCGCTTGGTTTTGGCATTGTTGCCATGGCGGTGTGCGCGCTTGGTTTGGCATTGTTGCCATGGTGCGCAGTGTGCGGCTTGGTTTGGCATTGTTGCCATGGCGCGCGGTACGCGGCTTGCTTTGGCATTGTTGCCATGGTGCGCAGTATGCGGCTTGCTTTGGCATTGTTGCCATGGTGCGCAGTATGCGGCTTGGTTTGGCATTGTTGCCATGGGCGCAGTATGCGGCTTGGTTTGGCATTGTTGCCATGGCGCGCAGTATGCGGCTTGGTTTGGCATTGTTGCCATGGGCGCAGTATGCGGCTTGGTTTGGCATTGTTGCCATGGTGCGAAGATATGCGGCTTGGTTTGGCATTGTTGCCATGGTGTGCGGTGTGCGGCTTGGTTTGGCATTGTTGCCATGGTGCGCAGTGTGCGGCTTGGTTTGGCATTGTTGCCATGGTGCGCAGTGTGCGTCTTGGTTTGGCATTGTTGCCATGGTGCGCAGTATGCGGCTTGGTTTTGGAATTAGGGTTCTGTGTTGAAAACTCTAATCTGGTATTTTGAAAAAATACCCATTTATTAATTATTTATTTGAGTTAAATGCTTTTAGTTAATGTGTTGCGGGTAACACTAGGTCATGGGGTTTTACGATTTTACCCCTTGTCTAAAAACCACCATCAACAACGGGCACAAGTGAGTCTGCGGTATCCTTCTTCGGGTTCAAAACTATATACGCAGTATTTTCTACGGCCGAATGCGTCCATGGTATCCTTCTTCGGGTTCAAAATTATATATGGAGCATTTTTCTATGGGTTCGAATCATATATGCGGTATTTTCCTTGGGTGCATATATACAATATTTTCTACAAGAAGCACGCCAAGAAATCATATGCGCAATATCATTGCAAGGATTATAAAAGAAAACGCTTACTCTTAGGGTTTGCACCTACATGAAAAGGGAAACAAGAGAAATACTTGGAATACATACCGAAGCCCGGTTTTCTTTGACACTGCCGCTAGTATGAAAAGATGAAAGAACAAAGTGCAAGATGAGAGAAAGGGATTTTTATATATGGGCGTGAAGATTATGAAATAAGGAAGGATTTACCTTTACCAAAAATCGTGCGGGTCTCACCAATTGCGCCAACTTCCCAACGTCGCCCAAGTTGCACCGGTCTCACCGGTTGCGCCAACTCCCAAGACCGCCCAAGCCACACCGGTCTCACCAATTGCGCCAACTTCCCAATGACCGCCTAAGTCGCGTCGGCTAGCACACTCGGCTTCCCCACCTTGTGCCGGTCCCACCAGCTAGCACGCTCAGTTTCCCAACTGGCGCTAACTTCTCAATGCCGCCCAGCTTCCTGTCTCTCAATGATGTTGACTCCCCAATCGTGCCAACCTCCGATTTGTGCAAAAATGCCAGAGGCAAGGATTCAAATCTGTTTATAAAAGGTCGGACAAGCCTCCTCAATTTTCTTTACGATTTATGGCGATAGTTTGTCACCATCTTATGCTTACCTCGCAACAAAGCTCCTGTTCCGAGCTAGCAGGGGACTTAATGTTGATGGTGGTTTTTCGACAAAGGATAAAATCGTAAACCCCGAATAACCTAACGTAGCCATGTGACACATTTATTAGAACATTCAATGCATGTAGTCATGTAATTAATAGGGGTATTTTTTCAAATTAGGGTTACAACGAACAAAACCTAATTCACCTCCGTGCCAATGGCAAATCATGCCACCACACCTAGCCCAAGCTAGCCGCGCCATGCCAAACACACTCGCCTTGGCCCTAGCTATGCTAGCCATACCAAACATGCTAGCCGCACCTCCGTGCCATTGGAAAATCATGCCCACACCTAGCCCAAGCTAGCCGTGGCATGCCAAACACACTCTACCTTGGCCCTAGCATTGCTAGCCACACCAAACACGCCAAAGCATGCCAACCATGCTAGCCGCAACTCCGTGCCAATGGTAAATCATGCCGACCCACACCTAGCCCAAGCTAGCGCGCCATGCCAAACGCACTCCGCCTTGGCCCCTAGCTATGCTAATCACACCAAACACGCCAAAGCATGCCAACCATGCTAGCCGCACCTCCGTGCCAATGGCAATCATGCCATCCACACAGCCCAAGCTAGCCGCGCCATGCCAAACGCACTGTGCCTTGGCCCTAGCTATGCTAGTCATACCAAACGCGCCAAAGAATGCCAACCATGCTAGCCGCACCTCCGTGCCAATGGCAAATCATGCCAGCCACACCTAGCCCAAGCTAGCCGCTCCATGCCAAACGCACTCTGCCTTGGCCCTAGCTATGCTAGTCACACCAAACGCGCCAAAGCATGCCAACCATGCTGGCCGCGCCTCCGTGCCAATGGCAATCATGCCGCCACACCTAACCCAAGCTAGTGCATTGCCATGCCGAACGCACTCGGGCCTTGGCCCTAGCTACACTGGTCGCACTACGCCAAGCCAAACACCCTTACCTTGGCCCTAGCCACGCCAAGCCAAACACCCTCACCTTGGCCCAGCTGCCGCGCTTATGCTAAAGTAGCGCCGCGCCTAGGCTTGCAAACCGTGCAACCTAGGCCAAATTGGACACGCATGCCATTGGCACATGCAAACACGCATCGCTGGTAGCTTTTCTTACCGTGCCGCTGGCCCTAATGGCCGAGCATGCCATTGGCACATGCCAACACGCACGGGTAGCTTTTCTTACCTGCCGTGGCCCTAATGGCCAAGCATGCCATTGGCACATGCCAACATGCATCGCTAGTAGCTTTTCTTACCGTGCCGCGGGCCCTAATGGCCGAGCATGCCATTGGCACATGCCAACACGCTCACGGGTAGATTTTCTTACCAAGCCGTGGCTCTAATGGCCAAGCATGCCATTGGCACATGCCAACACGCATCATTGGTAGCTTTTCTTACCGGTGTCGCGGGCCCTAATGGCCGAACATGCCATTGGCACATGCCAACACGCTCGCTGATAGCTTTTCTTACCAGGCCATGGCCCTAATGGTCGAGCATGCCATTGGCACATGCCGACACGCATCGCTGGTAGCTTTTCTTACAAGGCCGTATCCCTAATGGCCGAGCATGCCATTGGCACATGCCAACATGCATCATTGGTAGCTTTTCTTAATAGGACGTGGCCCTAATGGCCGAGCATGCCATTGGCACATGCTAACATGCATCGCCGGGTAGCTTTTCTTACCAGGACGTGGCCCTAATGGCCGTGCGTGCCATTGACACATGCCAAACACGCACGCTGGTAGCCTAACTTGCAAGCCGTGCAACCTAGGCCAACTTGGCCGTGCGTGCCATTGACACATGCCAAACCCACGCTGGTAGCCTAACTTGCAACCGTGCAACTTACCACCAAGGCATTCCGACACGCCATTGGCACATGCCACACACGCCACTAGCAGCTCGCATTGCCACTTACACTCAACGTACAACCTACCACCAAGGCATTCCGCACATGCCATTGGCACATGCCACACACGCCACTAGCATCTCTCGGGCATTGCCACTTGCACTCAAGGTGCAACCGCAACAAAGGCATTCCGCACATGCCATTGGCACATGCCACACGTGCCACTAGGCGCCACTTGCACTCAAGGTGCAACCAACACTCGGGACATCAACACAAACTGGGGGATGCTTTCAGGGTCTTGGTTTGGCGGTCACAACATGCGGTGTACACTACGCTCACATTAAGAGAGCGTGAATAGAATAAAGCGGTCAAATAAATGAGGAAATAATGGTGAAAACGTTTTCACCCATAAACACCTTGCGGTTACCACCTCTTCCTATTATTTCACCCTTTACTCTCTTCCTTCATGAGGCCGTGGTATGTTTCAATCTTGACTTGTATAAATAGGTCTTACCTATTTCCTAAAGACAAACAGGTCTCGATTTGAAAAAAAACACAACACTCTCAGGAAAGGCAACTTTGCAAGATCTTCAAAAAGCTTTCATCTCTTGCAAGCTTCCAGAAGCTTTCACTTTACGATACAAGTCGAGACACTACTCTCCCGCACTATTCCGGTCTCAACACATTTCTTTGCTTCCCTCCCCAAATCAACCTTTCTCCTCCACTTTGTGACCGAAACGATCGGGAACGGCCATTTCTTGGTTTAGGCCGGACTTGCGATTGATCTCTCGAATATATAAAGTGATCACGTGCAACACATTTGTTTAGGTTTAAACCAGCTTTCTCACTCACCTACCGAATTTACCGAAATCGGCGGAAACGATTTTTACCCATAAACAAAACCCTAAATCATCATCAATTGCTGAATTCAAATCAGTTCAAACCCCTAAAATCAATTGAGCCATCTTTGTAACTCAATCACCACCGGAAATACCTATTGAATCTTCAATTCTTTATCTCTTTCTCACCATGAATCAAACCAAAAATATGAAATCCTATGTTCTTCGCAAACATCGTAATCATCGATCACAACACCCATCACTTATATCTGCTTCACAAATCATCGAGGAAAACAAAGGAGAAAAAATAGATTAAGATCAATAGAGAGAAAAAAACCTATAAATCGAATTTCTAGCCTTGGAAGAAATATTAAAGCTATTTAGATTTAATACTTAAATCAATACCTTGAATTGAATAGGAACCAATACCCTTTCACCAAAATCCCTACGAAACCCTAATTTCTCGGAAACCATCAATCTATTGAAAACCTAATTTCTACTTTACGCTCTCTTTGTAGGACAAGCGGATACAAACATCATTGGAAGAAAAATAGGAGGTAAAGAGAAGAGACATCGAGGGAAGAAACTGAGAAGAGAAAAAGGTTTCTCTTTTTCGTCTCTCTCGGAGAAGAGATTTTTTACGAAAGAAAAAAAAAGAAATGAAATTCATTCGAGAGATGGGACTTAGGGTTAGATAGAATTTTTTGGGAAGAAATATCATGTAATATTAGGGAGCTTGGGTGGAAGTAGCCATCCAAGTGTGACCATTTAGTGTGTAAGCGTGTGAATGGCACGCCTAAAAAAAATTCGTGAACGGTGAACTCATTTACAATATTTTCTAAATTTCGTAATGGCTATTGTCTGTTACAAATATTTTCGTAACAGCCATTTGTAACAGGATTTTGTAACGCTGAAGCCATTGCAATTCTGTTACTAATCCGGGTATTTGGTGTGGTGAACCATGGTTTGTGTCCCAAGAGTATTCGTGAATCTTGTCAAATGGTTGCAACAATCGGATAAATTTGGCGCTCACACGGAAACGAAAATGTCGGGAAGATAACAGCTCCCAGGACATAGAGGACATACACATTGGCCGTGGCGATGATACGTTCCCTGGTCAGCACATTTCCCTCGTCATGAAGCTTCTGTTTTCCCATGAAGCTGTCCCTCAGCTTCGAGAGATGGAATATCCTCTTCTTTGACTTTCCTACCAGAGATCTATGACTTCGTTTTCTCCTAATCCCATTAAAACACATCCTTGGTGAACGCATAAATCTTATCCCACTCAAGCTCTTGCGCGTACTCTTTGTGCTTCAACGCTTTACCTTCTATGTTTAGCCCAGAATGAACTCTCGCATTATGTGAAGTTATCTTCAGTTCTCTAAACGGAAGATGCAAAGTATCTGTTCCCCATAATATCTCTCGGCAAAGGCGGAACAAAGAGGTTTGTCGTAACCAAGGTACAAATTCCCTGATCAGCGGGCATAAAACCCGTTGAATTGACTAGATCGATTCATTCGGGAACTTCTCCAACGATTGATTTTATTGCTTGAAGTGGCCATTGCCTCATCATACTCATTGACATTCCCGGCTTCATAAGACGAACGACATCCTTGTGATCCTATAAAACAAAACAAACCCGATGGACAACATTCAAAACACTACACGAATAATAATTTTTATGTTACATAGCATAAGGTTTAGGTACTTACTATTGTATGGCAAACGACGGTGGCCCAACCTGTCTTTGTACCCCATAACATCATTGGGTCCTCCATCAGGGTAACCCGTGAACGGATCCTTAGGGCCGCGAGAAAACATCTTCATTGGGTCGGGCATGTGGTCCCCTTTCTTCTTCTTCTTACCATCTATCTTATCTTGGTTTTCAAAGCGTCTCCGCCTTGGACTTGTTGTTGAACTTCTCCTCCTTGGACTTTTTCTTGAACTTCCCTTATCTCTTCATCACTTTCACCTCACCTTCTTCTTCATCACTTTCACTCTCATTACTTTCTTCTTCGCCACCTTCCTTGCCACCAATTTCTTCCTCATTAACTTCCTCATAACTTTCTTCTTCACCACCTTCTTGTTCAAAGAGGTGTATCGGGAATCAGATTCTTCGTGTGTTGGTTGCTCCGCTTGAGGTGGTGGGTCACCGATGATGATCCCTTTGGATTTACTACCCGTGGCCCTTCGGGTGCCAATGGCTTAGGAGAAGCAAGGTCATGTTTTCTCTTATATTTCTTTTCGGCTTGCTTTCGTTGGTTGCCCTTGTTTGGCCTCGTAGACAATACGGAGTTAAGCAAGAACAACAATGGAATCGAATGCATTTTTTTAAGTCAAGGTACACAATCGGTTTATTTGATATACATATAAAACCGATCTTAACATAACAAATACACAATCGGTTTACTAAATCGCCATTTAATCCGATTCTAACAATAAAACAATCAATCGGATTTTTCAAGTGCTAATGTAACCAGATTCTAACTATAAAACCAACAATCGGTTTTATCGATATACATATAAAGTCCGATTATTGACTAAGCATATAAAAATTTTAAGGCTACATAATCGGTTTTTATGAACACATATGTAATCCGATTCTAACAAAAACTAGTTACGAAACAATGGATACAATAATCGTACTATTTATACATTAACCTCTTCCGATTCTAATTTACATGCGAACAATCACCAGTAAGTGTAAGAACATAACCCGTTTCTAAAATAAATCGGGTTACTTAGACATTAACGAATCCGATCGTGAACAAGCAAATGTTTTGATTTCAAAATTTCGATTTCTAAGCGATTGCATGTTACTAAAACCTAGTTTACAGTGATTGGGTTCATAGAAAGTACCGATTGACCCATTTCCTCATGTTGTTGTTCGATTAGAGATGCTTCTTCGAGCAACTGTTTTCTTCGGGGTTTGTTTCCAATTGCTTTAACAATTTCGGGGTTGTAGTCACTAGGATAAGTGATTCCAGTTGCTTGTTTGTATCTTGATGGTTTCGACATTTTATAGAAGAAGAAAACGATTAATCGTATTTGGATCGTCGATAATCCACGATGTTTTGTTTCAAAAAATGAAAAAAGAGGGAGAAGAAGAAGACAAGAATCGGTTTAGGAGATGGAAATGATAATCGATTTTAGTTTTAGGTTTATTATTAAGAGTTGATGGGTAATTTAGTAATATTAATATTTTTTGAGGTAATTTTGGAAGTTTCAATAAATTTAGACACCCTTATCATTGTTTGTGGTGGAAATAAAATTTCGATAGGCCCCAATTTAGGAAGGGTTATGTGCTTTTTCGACTATTGGACTTGTTTTTTTTTTCTTTTTTTTTGTTCTTTTGATTCTTTTAGTTTTTCTTACTCATTATTTGTGTACTTTTTATTTACTCACTGTAAATTCTTTGTGCACGAATATAATTTTGTCTTCCAATAAAAAAAAGGTAAAAAAAAAAAAAAACTTATTTTGGGTCCCATTAATATTTTTTTTGATGGAAAATTTAAATCTAGTAATTAAGCAATGTAGTACAAAAGATCAACAATTTAATTTTTATCAAATACATTAGACAAAATGCTCTCTTTTTGAACTCGTAGGTGCAGGTGCGTTAACATATGTTGGAATCTTGTAATCCTCGTCTCTTTTTGCCGAGTCCGTTCTTTCGCATTATGATCTCTGCTTATATATCTAATTTGAGCTCGTGGGAGTTTTCCTAACGATTAAATAGTTTCTTCAATGGTATTTTGTGCTACCCAATAAGCATTTGTTCCTTTTTTGCTGATTGCATATGCTAGAATTTTACGGTCAGTTACAACAAAGATACCCGAAAGTATATTTTCCTCTAGCCATTTTAAAGCTTCTAATAGCGCTTTTGCTTCTATGTGCAATGCCGAAGAGGCCCATTCTAACTCATTTGAAATATGGATGAACACATCTTGGTCAACCAAGTACGGGATGAACGCATATCCCATGGAAAGATTCTCTTTATTATACGATATGCATCAATAAATATTATCCAATCCGATCTTAAGTTGGTCCAAGAGGGTTTTGTAGACTTCGCTTTCTGAATATATCGAGTTTTCGCCGCTTCCTTGTAATTTGAAGACTGGATAAAAAAGCTTATTTGTTCAATTAATGATATTGGATTTGGATTGGTATTCCTAAAACCACCTCGCATCTGTATTCCCAAATGAACCAAAGTACGGTTGCATATTTTTCCCGAACTGCGAAAGTTTTGATCCGAGGTCCAATTTTCAACCCAATTGTTAATCGAGTCTGTGCTAATCTACGAATTGATTTCGCCCAAAGGGAAACCAAACCATATTGATCTCGCAAATGGGCATGTTCTAAAAAGATGATTTTCTGTTTCTATAGCTTGATTATTGCACATAAAACACTCCGGTGACATCTCCGACTTATGAGTTGCTAGTATACCACGGTGAGTAAAGCTTCCGAACTAGCTTCCATAAAACAAATCTAATCCAAGGGATTACTTTGCATCTTCCATAGATTTTTCCAAAGGGAAATAACTATTATTCTCATTTTGAGCATTTTGATTGATGAGAAAGTTATAGATGTTTTTTGCCGAGAATTCTCCGAGAGTGATGGTGTCTCCATCTAATTCGGTCTTTATCTTCTTTATTTGGAGTAATAGCTGATATTTTTCCTTTATTTCAAGCAGAAAAATCCATCTTGTTTCTCGGTATCCAATTTCCTTCGGAATTAATTATCTCTTGGATTTTTTGCGGTAAAGGGTACCATTAAATTGACCATTAACACCCCAAGTCCTATTCAAATGTTTGATTTGTCAAACAAACTGTTGGATGCAGTTGAGCATCAATATATTTCTTTTTACATTTATTAATTTTATTTAAAATGTTTGATCTTTAACTAAATAAATAATTTTTTAAACAATGATACATAAAATATTTCTAATATTTTAAACACTTGATACTTTTTTGCTTTTACATTATTTTAGAAATGTGAGTTTATTTTCTTAAGCAAGAAAATCAAATTTTCCTAAAACTTTCTTTTAAGAAAAATATATTTTATATCTGAAATCGAAACTATGTTTGAGAACTGGCTTTGATCATGGTTGTAATTACATTCTTCATTCTTGAGTTGGCTTCCAATATATGACTACAGTCTACTGCCCGACAAATCAAAAGTTTAGCTTCATCCGAGTTGAGAATCTAGTTGCCTAGAGCCAAGACAGAGTGCATATCTCCCCCCCAATTTTTGGATGAATAGTTGTAACAAATTTTCCGGTGTCAATTATCGTGAAAAAGTTATT
>JAJJWW010009063.1:0-16574 GCA_023531295.1 Papaver armeniacum
TTAATTAATTTTAATACTAATCACTTAGGGGCATTTTCGCCATTTAAAAAAATAATTTAAGGGGTGACCCAAATTAGTGACGTGACGACTTTTTTATCATCCAGTGCCTCCCCCAATTAAAGTCTGGCCCCAATCAATCGAGGTTTATTAAGATATACAAGAAATTATTATGTTGAATGTGTATTTGGTTGTAGGATTCACACATCTGATGTGGTTGGCCAAATCTTTGCGTCGTGGAGGTCAACTACTTATCGATGGTCAAATTGGTCGGTTGGCCCAAGCTTACTTCATGTGAAGACCTTACATTTGGGCAAACAATATGCCTGTGGTAGTGCAAGGGTTGGAAGTAACCGGACCTGTCGCTGTATTGCGATTGCCGCTTGGGTACTGCATCGTAGATTTACAACAAGCAGCATGGATGAAATAATAAGAGAATGCAACAGCTTGTGTGTTCGGAAACTATTAAATGATGCTCATGAAACTCCTCCATGACAAGATATGGATTTCTTCTTCAGCTAACACTCCCAGGTAATCTCGTATTCAAATTCCAATTCAAATTTGGATTAGATTTAGGAGGGTTCACTCAAATTGAAATGGCATATTAAAATCTGAAAGGTATTTGTTTTTGGGTCTCTGAGAAAAGAATACAACCAAGTAATTCCAATTTCAGCTTTTCCTTTTTCCTTTTATAAGCTCTCGTTATTTTTGGTATCAATTTCTATTTCTTCTCCATGTTGAGCTGCTGCTATTTTTTCCGCATCAGTTTGTGTTGCATTAATATATCATCAAATAAGAATAATCTTTGCGTTCAATTTTGTATCAATTCCAGTGCAGGAAGCAACTAGCAGCTACCTGCATGAGTAATTATTTATTTTGGTGATGAGCTTCATACAACCCAGCCGAATTGGTTGTGGTGATGATATAACCACCATGTCCGCGGATACTACTACGACAGTGATGGAGACGAAGAAAAGAGCACGTAAAAGAAAGGTTTGTGGTGATACAAATACTCCAACTGTGATGGAGAAGAAGAAAAGAGCATGTAGAAGAAAGATATACCTTCCTCATGATCTAATTATGGAAGAAATATTAACCAAGGTTCCAGTCCCAACACTGCGGCTTTCTGTTCTGGTCTCGAAACTCTGGTACAACTCGATTCATAATGATCGTAAGCTTAACTTATTCTCATTTCCTTGAATCACAGAAACATCCCCAAGTTGTTCTCCGTCTTTCAAATGTTAGGGCTGCCGTTGATACAAAGACTGGTGATGCTAATTATGGGTGTCACTTTTTCAAAATTACTACTGGACTTTACAAGCATGACAATGTGCTAAGGTTTGAAAGGTTTCAAACTGGTCTTACTCATCCTTATATATGGGAACTGGTTGGTTACTGTAATGGTCTACCTTGTATGGCACAAGTGGGAAATTACACAACTGCTTACGTAGTTTTGGACCCTAACAGGGACGATTTTCTCTTAGTCTTTTATCCAGCCATTGTTGGGAAACGCATCTCCAATGCGCACATCATCTGTCACGGATTCGGGTTCAATTCCTTAGCAAATGAGTACAAGTTGGTAAGTATTTACCGTACTGCTCGAAAGGAGCTTAACTTTGTTGTATTTACATTGGGAACTAAATCATGGAGAAACCTCACTGCTACAAGCACGACCATGTCAGGTCATGGCGGTCGTCCTATTATAAAGATAAGAGCACCCACGGGCAGTGACAAATCAGCCATCTTCTGCACTACTAGCAGTGCCAGTGGGTGTTTGGTTTGGAAGGTAATAACAACTTTGGGGGGAGCAGGAGGATCTAACAGTACCCAACATGATAATAGCAATGCTGTTAATAATGAGATGGAGATGTTACTGTCGTTCAATCTCCACGATGAGAAGTTTCAGTTCATTCAACTCCCGACTAAAAGTACAACTGACGAGCAGCAGAAGAACTTATTTCTCGATTATCCTCATCTTCTGGAGTTCAAGGGATCTCCTTGTATTGCACGCATAGAAAAAATTTCAGGGAATGAGAGTGATTATCCTCATCGTTGTCGTGATGGTCATCATGGTAGTAGTAGTAGTAGTTGCTGTTGTTGCTGTAAAGTTCATTTGTACGTAATGAAGGATAAATTCAAGGGAGTGTGGGTTAAAGAGGAGAGTTTTGATGTTCTTATAAGCTCTGCCAGCACATGGCTGGGTCATCTGGGTCACCTTGCATCAGATCCCTGCTGTTTTTGCTTCGGCGACACTAGTGCACCTCCAACTCGTATCTTCAGTTTCTCGGATCAGATATTACTTTACTGGTTCAATGGGAATTATCTTCAAGTTTACAACATGCGTTCTGAAAAACATCAGCTTGTACTGCCCGGTTATTATACAGAGGATCGTTTCTTTCAAGCTAAGATGAAAGAACCGCGGCACATCTTTATTTCTGGTGGTGATGATGATATTTATTGCTCCAAAATGGATTATCAGCTGCACCGTCACGTGGACAACTTCCTTTCTCTACAAACCTTCATACCAGAAGGAGTGGCAGGAGTTGATGCTGACGTTTTCGGTGAGTTAGATTTGAAGAGACAAGACCGTCCATGTTCGGCATATGTGTCTATCTCCAGAGGTTCAAGAGTGTTCTATCCTTTTTTTTTAAATTTACTATAGTTAACTTTTAAAGTTACGGGCATGCTTATTTCTCACTTGTCCTCGATGCCCCAGTTTCGCAGTCTAACCAAAATACGAAAACAACAAGAGATGCAACTTGCACTTTGTCTGTCGCGTATGATTTTGTTTTGGTGTTTTAAATTTATTATAAATGAGAAGAAAATAACAGTGACAGTTGAACTACCGCTATTTACAATGGCAACAAGCTTCTAGCTTAGCCACTTGGGATTCAAACTAGTCAGCGTTTCTTCTACTCTCATGTCTATCGACAATATATATTTGCTCTTATCCACTGCTTAGACAACCCCCATACGATTGTATCTTATTGATTTTGATTGCTAAATTGGCCCCTTTGTTCTCTTCCTTGATCATTCTTGGATATTCCATTGGCATAACAAGACCTTGAAAGATTGAGAGAACTGTTATAATAAACTTGAAACCCCAACTTGGGAGCAAGATGTATTCACACCAAATAATGGTGATTCTCCTTTTCTTTATATCACTATACTGAAAAAGAAATCAAAAAGTTTCAAGTGTGTTGTTTAACAGTTCGTAGTCATCTTCCTAGTAGTGAAACAAAAACAAAACAAAAACAACAATTGGGAGACGTCAATTTAGCTAAGTCACTTTTAGGCTAAAGGCTAAAGTGACCCAATTAGAGAAGTCCAAGTGGTCGAGTTGGGGGTCAGTGATGTAAGAGTCCTGTAATATGATTGTTTGTCAGGGAAAAAAGTTTAATGCATGAGTAGACAGTTGACACTTGACAATATAACACGATTAAAATTCAAAGAGCTACTTGACAGTCTTGACTCTGGGGATATGTTGAAATTTAGTCAAAATTTAATTTCGACTCTTTTTCTTAAGAAATGGTCAACAAGTTCAGATGGTTTAAACTTTGATATATAAAAAATGACATTTTTTATTTTTTGAAGCATTAAGATTGGATAAATAAAACTAGAAGTTTAGTACACGGGGATACGTCATTCCTAGCGTATCATTAAAAGTAATTGAAGTTAAGAAATTAGGAACCGTGTGGTCCTGGATGGAAGTGGTGAAATTAATGAATTTCACCGCTATCCGCCGCATTGTTTTGCGAGTCCATCCGCCGCTTGGTTTCCTTCTCCGTAGATATGTGAGTGTGTGGTGTGGAATGCTTTGGAGAGCGAGGGAGATTTCTTCAATCATCGCTTGAAGGTACCAAGGTGGTGGTGTTTTTGACTCGATGAACTCGTATTAGGGCTGGTGGAATCTGCCTCGAACCAAACTTTTGGCCAATCGTGCTCTATCAAGCGGTTCTTGCCAGAGTAGGGCCCAAGTTTCTCGCCATAAGCGCATTAGTGATTCTCGTGGGTTGTGCCATTGCCTTGAGTAGTGGTGCTCGATGATGCACGAAATACCCGCCCCGCATGTCCCGGTGTCCTCTGCGCTCCATCTCGTATTTATCTTGATCCACCTGGATCTCGGAGGTCTCCATCCGATGTGGATTGTTCTTGTGTTGTTACTCCGGAGATGGTGGCGGGATATCATGATGATTTTGGAAGGTGGTTGGTAACATTGCTCGGGTGTGAATTCTTGTTGAGTTGGAAAGCCATCCGAACTATGTCACCGGGGTCTTTTATGTTGTCTCCTATATACGAGGTGGTTTGGCCACCAGAGCTTACCCGAGCATGAAATGTATGTCGTGGTAGCATAAGTTGGGATTTTTGAAGTTAATAACTGATCACGAGGTTGAATGATGATTAACCATTGGTGGTTTGTGCCGAGAAAATTCCTCGGTCGCACGATAGTTGGGAAAACATAATTGCCAAGCCTCAAGTGCGACTTGACAGAAGCAATAAGTGGTTTCCAGATTCCGTATCCAGGTTGCAAAGCCGTTTGGGCATAAGGGGGATGGGGTGAGACGGATACGGTGTAGGGTGTGAAGGTTGTTAATCCTTCATTGATGGCTTTCCACAAGAAAAGCGGATTTTCACAAGGTGGGAGCGTCCACAGGAACTTGATGGGGGTAGAAAGGTTGGGTTGGTTGGTTTCCATTTGAATAGCTAGTTGATTGTAGCCCGAACCGGTGGTGTATTTACAGATCTATGGTGGGGCCAAACGATTTTATCTCATCATTTACGTCACGGTAGGTGGATATTGATGATTCTAGCAGCTGCATCTGTCGGTAGTCGAGCTAGTTGTTCAGGATTCCATTGTTTGGTGAACGGATCAATGAGTTCTGAAACTTTCTCTATGCCGTTACATTGTGATATAGTGAGTGGTTGGTAATGGGGGATCCAACTTGATGTAGTATTAGTTATGGTCCCATTTCGGACGGGTGTTGGCAATTTGATTTTTAGGATGGGTATCGAGAACATACCTGTTTTCCACATCTGCCAGCAAATGTCGGGGAATATTGGTGTAGTTTCCTAGATCTCCCTCATCTTTTAGGTATTTCGCTTTACTTAAAGATGTGTAGACGGATTCAGGCTGGTCATGAAGAGTCCAAATTCTTTTCATCAAGAGCGCTTGGTTGTGGATTTCGCTTTTCCGATTCCAAGACCTCCATGGGTTTTAGGCGTTGTTAGCTTGTCTCCCCCTATGGTATGCGCTTTCTTTGTGGTAGAATCATGGCCCCAAAGAAGTTCCTAAGTTAACGATCATCTTGTTGTGAACATGTTTGGGCAATAGTTGTGTATGCATTATGTGGTTGGCAGTGGGTGTCGGGAAGTTTTGATGAGTACCAATCTTCCAAATTGGGTTTAAACATTTGGTTTTCCATCCTTTCGCTTTGAGCCAATCTCCTGGAGGAGAGGGGGTGTAAATATGGTCCGAGGATCTACCTTGCTTAAAATGGACTCCCAGGATACATTGGTGGAATTATTGTAGTAGTCATAGAGAATCGTTGTTGTACCAATATGCTCGGGGGATAAGTGAGGGATGATGGATAATGGTAGATTTGGATGTGTTGATGGTTTGACCAGACGAGTAAGAGTAAGAGTGTAGTAGGGTTTGAGGTTATGACAGGCTTTGAGGTGAAGCTTTGCACGTGATAAGTAAGTCATCAGCGTACATTAGATGAAGGATTGGGGGGGCATGTCTGGAGATTTCAAGTCCATTGATTTTGTTTTGGTGCTATAGGTTGGCGAGGTTTGTTGAAAGGATCTCAGCACATAAGATAAAGATGTACGGAGAGAGGGGTCCTTACCTAATTCCCCGGGTAGGTGTGATAAAACCGAAGGGCTCCCGTTAATATTTATTGAGTAGGTGGGACTGATGAGATACAAAGCATCGGGTATCGGATGAAGGTGTGGGAACCCTAGTTTAGACAGAGCACAACGGATAAAACCCAGTCAAAGTTTCTGTCATAAAGGCTTTCTGTATGTCTAACTTCGAGCGATTTTAGGATCTTTGGTGTTTGTCGAAGTTACGATATGATGGAGCAGGTTCCAAAGAATGGCAATGTTATCATGAATTGATCGTTGGGGAACAAAGGCGCTACGGTATGGGTGATCAGAAAGGGTAGGATAGGTCTTAGTCGATTGACAAGTATTTTGGATATGATTTTGTATGTCACATTACACAACCTATAGGTCGAAAATGATAGGGTGAAGAAGGGTGGTTAGTTTTAGGGATGAGGGTTATGTTTTGTGGTTCATTTTTGGGGTGTACGACTTCCCTTATCAAAGAAATCTTGAACCATGGCTATCGATGCACATGAGTGGTATCCCAAAAAATTGAAAGAACTTACTTGTATAGCCGTAGTCCAGGGAGCACGTTACGAACCAATATCAAACACCGCCTTTTTAAACTCCACGGGTTCATCGGGCGATTATTATGAGAGCACCCAACGGGGGTAAGACGAGGTGATATGTTTCAAGAGTTGTTCATCAATGGAGGTGGCCTGGTGCAACATATTGGGAAGAGAAGTGGTCTACTATGAGTTTGGTGATGTTATTTTGGTCAACGTCCATCTTCCTTGTTGATCCTTTGAATGCCGAATATTGTTGCGTCTAGGTGAATGGTTGCGGTAGTATGAAAAAGGTTGTGTTATTGTCTCCCGATTGTAGC
Source organism: Papaver armeniacum (assembly GCA_023531295.1). Lineage (NCBI taxonomy): Eukaryota > Viridiplantae > Streptophyta > Magnoliopsida > Ranunculales > Papaveraceae > Papaver > Papaver armeniacum. Next base: position 6,710 of record JAJJWW010009063.1, read on the forward strand.
CATTGAATTATTGACCGTTGTTTCCAATAAGTGGCATGGTTCGCGAGTAAAGTCAAATGGTTGTTGCGTAGATCTTTTTCTGTTGGAGCCGGTTAGATTAACGCATTTCCCGCTTGGTGTGCACTGCCGGTGTTGATCATTTTTGTATTTGCGCCGTGGATAGCTTTATCATGGTGGGTAAGTGACCAAAAGTGTTCGATTCCATTGGGTGAGGATTTTGCTTGTGGTGGCTAGCTTTAGTTGTAGTGCATTCGTCGGATCCTCATCGTCCTCTTGACTCCATGCCCCACTGACTATCTATTTGATATGCGGGTGGGAGAGCCATAAGTGCTCAAACTTGTAATTTCTTACACCCTGCCATTTGATTGCCTGTGGTTGTAGGAGTAAAGGTGCATGGTCAGAAGTAATAAGTGGTAGGTGTGTCACCGCAACATGTGGGTTGGCTGTTACTCCATCTTTGGTTTGCAAGTGTGCGGTCCGGGCGTTCCCATGATAATGTCGGCTCCTTGTCACTGGTTGGTCAGTGAACGGGTCTCCTTGGAATCCCATGTCGACGACTCCAACCGTAATCATGTTGAGTAGTGGTTGTGTTTGGGCAAACGTGGTGGCCTACCTCCTTTTTTTCTGTTTGGTCAAGGACTTCGTTGAAATCGCGTTAGTAACCATGGTAGTTGCGTGTTTGGGAATATGTTGGTGAAGTTTTTGCCAAAGATCCCATCTTGCCGCATTCTCGAGGTGGTCCATAAATTCCCTGTGAATAACCATGGTTGTCCAGGGTATCGGAGGGGTAACACGTGCATGTATGTAGCTCGCGATTGTTCTAGTATCTCGTACTTCTGAGTTGATCGTTCCACATGAGGCAGAGCCCGCCTTTGTGGCCAATTTTTGATCTTGAAAAACTATGTTGGAATTGAAGTGTCTCATTTGTAAATTATTCATATGCAGTAGCCAAAGTTTCGGAGAGAAAATACCATTTTTTGGACCTATGTGTAGCAACTAGTCCCAAGTAGGTGTTGAATCGTAGTAGGTTGGTTGATACCTCTGCAATTCCATGCTATGATACTCGTCTTTTAGACAACAAATTGTAGGTGAAGTCTGAGTCGCTGGCTTTGCAAAACAATAACCGAAGAAAGGAAAAAAACAAACTAACAAGCTAGGAAACCGGAGGTTTAGTTCAAACTATTTAAAAGGTACAACAAAGGCTACTTAGTAAGTAGTAGTAGCAACTTTGAATGGACCGAAATTACAAGCGATACTGACTTAAAACGGGGAAAAGCAAAATGATAGGTGTAGAATACACCGTATTTACTATCTAGTAGTTACGCTTTCTTTGCTATTTTTCTTGTATGAATTATGCACTTTACGTGTGTTTTTGAGTTGTTAGGTACTGAGTCGCACGGAGGAACAGAAGGAGAAATTACCCAATTTGAGCAAAAGGGCGAAATTGTCATATCACGAGCAAGTGATATATGGGTGACCGTTGAACCGGCCGTTACGACTCGTTGACCGGTGACCAGGATGGACTTTGCTGGTCTGGTGCATTTTCAGGCGACTTTCCTGCGATTTCCGTACAATACCGAACTTAATGACAGCGATTTTGGGGCGTATTTTCACACGGGGTTTCTCCCCTCTTGTGGGCTTGGTGGATTCTCACCTAATGGACTTTGAAGATTAGACCTAATTTTAGAAGTTGGAGAAAGCTATAAAAGGGAAGGTCTTCTACAACTTATAGATATCTTATTCTTGGAATTTTGGAGAGCCGTTTTTGGTTACGCAACTAGGGTTTGCTTTTGTTCATCTTCTTCTTTAATTCAACCTATATTTTGTGATGAACTCCATAGCTATGAGTAGCTAAATTCTCTATTATTGGTTAAGGATGTAGCCGATTTCTAAAACTTATTATTGTACTTTATGTATTAGTTTTCTCTCTTGTTTATCGTTCAATTCTCTGCGGTTTTTATGATCACATGATTGAAGTATTGTGATAGGATTATGGTGTTTGATTAGTTAAGTGGCCAATTAATTGAGCTTGCATCTTAAGCCCATAGCTATTTTAGGGTTTTCATCAAAGCGATAACCTTGAATACAAGTAGCATGATATGTTTACGGTTTGTAGTGATACACTCTCGTAATCATATGTAGAGTTTGACCATTGTCCGAATTGTTTTCAACGCATGACAATTCATTGATTAGCCTATTTACGGAAACTTAATGCTCCTAGGAATTGAACTTGATTAGCGCAAGGCGTTAGGTTATTCTTTAGGTAGAATTCACATACTTGTGACCCTAATGTGTGTGTTGATGAACTTGAGAAATTAATAGATTATCTTGCTTTCTTGATTCTCTAGGCTTTTGATAACACAAGATATTAAATCGTAATTCTAATCATATATGCAAGCACATGTCTAAGATTGAAGATGAATTCCTTGACCAATATCTCTCTCCATTGATTACTTTCTACAATCTACTTGCTTTAATTTGTTTTTATTGTTTAAATAGAAATAAGAAATCCCCCAATTGGTTACTTTAAGAAATTGATTACGAAATAACTACAATCGCCTCTCTCTGTGGATACGAACTCTTTCTTATCATATACTTTAGGAAAGTGAAATTATTTTTGACGATACTGATTGTGATCACAAAACACACACCAACAGGAAGGAAATTAAGCAATCTAAGGGCCTATTAGATAACCAAAAAAATACGTTAAAAACAAGAAAATTGGACGAGTGTCCACCTACAGCATTATTTAGGAATGTTATTGTTGATATAATATTGTGATACTTTTTCATTCCATGGATTCAAAATACAGTTCAATTTACGGGGTTCTGAGTTGTTGTGGTGCTTTGGAGGATGAAGCTTCGTCGTTAGTACCGCGTTACTTTCATTGCACCATTGCATTGATGTTATCGATTCCTCACTTTGTCCGAGATCCATCAAAGTGTAGTTGGTATATTTGGGGTTACCTTACTGGGTGCTCCTTGGATGCCCGGTACATTTCAACAAGGTAAGATGATTTTTGCGGCAATTCTAGCATATTTTGGTCTCTTGTTTGCAGGCCATGCTATGATCCAGTCAAAGGTAGTCCTCCACGTATTGAGTTGTTCTTGGGCCTGGGTAACCCGGCTAGAGCATTATGGGAGTTGCCGGTTGTAGTGTTTCCGGTTTCATTGGTAATGATGTCCATGAGATGAGGCCCGGATTTCGTCTCTTGGTAGTTGGCCAGGTTCCCAGGTTTGATCGGCGTTTGCGAGGAGATAGGAGCTTGTTCTTGATGATAAGTACTTGGTGTTCATTTTCCCCTCACTGGTGGCTTCCTTTGAGTCGATGAAGCGGTCAAGATCTTTGTGTCTTGAGTAATTGATTCATCATAATCGTGGTTGAAATCTCCGATTGTCTTTGGGAGTTAGAGGCATGAGCTCTTAGGCTCTCAGAGCTATCCATGCCATCATCTTAAATCGAACGGTAGTGGAACAGTCTGTGAAGTGGGGGAATAACATAAGGCTCTCCTTGTCTTTGTGTGGTTGTCTTTGGTTATTTGTGCAAAAGTTCACTGGCGAAGATTATCTGCGGACAATCGGGTCTTTTATGTCCAACCGATGGCGGGAAGGCAAAACACCGTTGGAAATTCATGGTATTCAAATCCAAGCCAATTGATTCCTCCTTCTTCTCCATATTCAGCATGTGTGCCAAATTGCAGTGGTTGGCGAATATCAACTCGACACGAAGTTGTATTAAGTCCCTTGATCCATTGGGTCTTGAATAGGCATGTTCGTGCAACAATAACCCCCCATGTGGCGTAAGTATAGGCCGGGAGCTAAGCTGCAATCGATCCAGGTATAGCTCATGTCTTGAAGTGATGTCAAATTCTTCATGAGTTAGAGAAATATCATTGATATCTAGGTTTTCATCCCATTTTTTCAGCACAAACAAGTCACCCCATATTATTCTAGTTTCTTGACGAAAAACACGAACCATCTCATGATAATACTTAAACCTGATAAGGTAAATATGTTCTCTTAGCTTAAGCACGAATATACCTCCACGAATCCTCCATCTATATTTGAAGAAACGACTGAGGTCGCTAGGTCTAACCTCGGCTTTCTCAAGCAAAACCACCAATAAGACAAAAGTGTCTCCATAAGTTCTTGGAAGACATCTAAAAACTCATGTGGTATGGGAGAAATTATTGTGCCTTCACCGGAGTTCATGGAATCTTGAATAAAAAATTGGCAGAAATCTTTTTGTCACCAGGTCAAGAGACGACATGGTGATGATGGATTTATAGAAACACACACTCGGGTTTGGGTTCACGGAGCAAAGTAAGAAAAAAGAAAGGGAAAAAAGGGGTAACAAGGATTGATAGGCGGGTTATCCGCTCAGGTGTTGGGGTTAACATTACTTACGACAAACAACTAAATTTATACATGAAGCCAAGGAGAATTCGAAGAACGGTGGACATGATATCAATAAATTAAGGGTATTATTGCGGCAAGTTCCGGGACAAAAAGAATGTTGGGTATATAGATCGGAGGAAAAATTGATTGGAAAGGTGTTATTGAGACTAAACCTTACAATTTTGACATCCTGTTCTAGCGGATCGACATCGGTCGACACAACTAGGTGAATAAAAATTCAAGAGGTAATAAGCAATTACCCGATTATGAAGTGTAAGGAGGTTAGGAGGAGCAATTAGAAGTAGGTGAATCATCAAATTGTCAAGGCGAAAGACAGGTAAAGTGGGATTCATGAACCACTTTGAGAATTAGGAAAACCATTTGAACAAAACTCCCCAGCGAGAGACCAATTGGAAGCTCACATCTATCAATTTAGTAAACACTTCCAAAAAGAACGGTATGAGAAATCAAATCAATTTAAACCTTTGAATCCTTTTTTGATAAGAACAAAGACCTGTGAATCCTTTGAATCCCTAAAATAAATTAACTATCACATAGATTTGTAAACAACATAACCTAATTTGCCGTAAGGACCGGTGAACAAACTGATTAGCCACTCGGGGATCGAGAGAATCATTGGAAAAAATTTGGAAAAAATGAGATTTGGGAGAAAAAGAAGGGGTTTTAGGCCCGGTGGAAAGCGTTTTTGGTTGAGATGAGTAGATACTGCTACACATAAAGAGAATTAAGAGGATCAGGATATAAAAATGACATATTAGTTTTTTTTTTTTTTTTTTTTTTTTTGTTCCTTGGGCTGAAGTCAAATTTCAAATCAAAAAATCACTAGTACAAAGAGGCAAGTCCATTTCTCAATCATAGACACAAAACTTATAAAATAAGCTGGCTGGATAAGAAGGGGCGTATAAGCATTACGTGGTCCAAACTAGGTCACATTTCAAGATCTACAAAAATCAAAATTTTATATTGATGGGAGAAGAAGAGGAAAATAAATAACATGGTTTCCATTTAAATTGACAGATCATTTTTGGATAAAGGAAAACTAAGTAGACGAGTATATGCCACAGACTCTGATACGTGCCAAAAGCACGCTTACATGAGCTTGAGGTGATGGTTCTGTTATACGTTCGGATAGTACACGATAATGAGTTGGCCCCGGCAAAAAGAAAAGATGCAAATGACTGTGTACTCCTAATATTTGTCTGAGTGGTTATTATTTTACTTGGTTAAATTGGGGCCTATAGCTACATGACAAAATACGGTCATAAAGAAATAATTCATAGAAACCCCTTATCCACTATTTATGTTAATGCCAAATATGCCCTTGTTAAATTAGTGCTAATTCGGATAATTAAATAATGTTTAATCGAGTTAATCCTGAAATTAACTTTCATTAATGCATAATCAACACTTGTAAAAAAATTTTTTTTTCAAAAGACTCGATCCAGAATCGTTGATGTTAGTGCTTTTAAACCGACAGGTTGATTTTATGCGATTGACGATGTAAAACCGTGAATCGGAGTTCAATCAATACCCACATAAACCGATTTTTGCAATCGGTGTTTATATATGTCTATAATTATCCGATTATACCTACTTTCGAGATACAAAATATTCATTACATAGTTTAGGAAATTAGACTACATACATAGGATTCGGTATGGGAATTCTAGAATTTGACACATCAAATGCTCGTCAATGAACCTCCGAGCACGTCGGTACAACGTTGTATATTCTTTGTGGTGAATGAACTTGGTTTCCCATTACGAGATTCTCCATAGACCGTTGAAAACGTTCCATTTGAAATTCAGAATTTTAAATGTTAGTATGTGCACTTTTGACATAGGTATAAAAATGATCGCATTACTCACTTTTCGCTAAGAGGAGCTCAAGTGGATGATAATGGTACACCCATATTTCTAACTTTTACGTACTCTCGCATTGGGCGCTTTTTATGTATTGGAATCGAAAAGCCAAGTCTCTCCATTTACGGTTATTGGGATTCCAGATTTGTAAAAGAACTCTTTAACTCTCTTACAAAACATTGAATAGATTTCATTCGGACGTTCACGAAACGTATTAGCAAACGATTTAACGAGACACAAATCTTCAAAGGGATCCCATTCCATTTTCTAGGCTAAGTGTGTGATGTGGGAGTGGCTCAAAAGAGGTTGTCCTTATATATGAAGTCTCAACAACTCTTTTTTTTTTTTAATTCAATTCACACAACTAGGATTTTAGAGATGAACACATAGGCCGGTGTGTCCTTACAAAAAATCATATAAAATAAAGCCTCTCATCAATCGGGCTTTATAATGCACATGTAATCTGATTCTTAGCAAAAAAGTTACAGAACTTTTCTTCATAACAATCGGATTACATATATGTACATGTAATCCGATTCTTAGCAAAAAAAGTTACAAAACTTTTCTTCATAACAATCGGATTACATATATGTACATGTAATCCGATTCTTAGCAAAAAAAAAGTTACAGAACTTTTCTTCATAACAATCGGATTACATATACGTACATGTAAACGATTCTTAGCAACAAAAAGTTCTGAGAACTTTTCTTCATAACAATTGGATTACTTATATGTACATGTAAACCGATTCTGAAACGAACCTCTGGGGAACTGTCAGAATCGGATTACATATAGGTACATGTAAACCGATTCTGACTGAAAAAATGCCAGAATCCTGCATTTTTTGCACACACATTGTAGTTGGTTATTTTATCACGTCTTGGACAAACACAAACAATTTTTAAAAGAAACCACATTAAGTCATTCATAAACTAGGAATATAACCAAACATAATTCGACAATAAGTTTAAAACATAAGTTTTGACTCCATAATTATCCACGATTAAAGACATAAACATGAATATAACCATTCATTCATGAACATCCCCACCACGACCACGTCCACCTCGTCCCTCGTTTAATTGTTTGGGCGATGCTTGATGCACCTTCGGACATCTTTTTCTTTTTTCTTCTCTTTTCTTTGGCTCCTCCTCCTCATCCTCCTCCAGCTCCCCAAACTTTGCACTAGCTTTTACATCTTGAGACTATTTCAATTCATCGATCAACTTTTATTGCCTTAACATTTTTTCCTCCTGATTTCTAGCTTTGCTTGGGTTATCAAGTGCCCACTCGTCTTCTGTTTCAATTTCAAATTACAAACATTCAATATATAATACTAAAACCATTAACAAAACACTAATTGAGTAACAATACGAGGAATTCGAGAGCCGTATCTTTGTCCTCTATCTTGGGCCTCTCATCTACTCGTATCACTCAGTATGCTAAACATTGAGAGGTACCATGGCATGTAACCTGGAATTGCATCATCATATGTTGAGATGGACCATCCATAGCATATCTCATTAAACGCTTTCTATTTTCCCAATAATCACATGATGGTAAAGGCTTCAGAACAATATCAATATCATTATCAAATGATTTGGTTTTTTCTCATTGATTTTTAACATCTTGTGCTCCTTTGGGATTTTTTGTACGTAACCGCATTGTCTTACGCGACTCTTGTCGGGTTGTACATTACATATCCTCTTAGGTGAAACAAAGGCCAAAATAATCACTTTGCTATTCGCACCCAACCTTCTTTCCTTTAGCCAAATCCTCATTGTAAGGATCAAAGACAACAACTTTCATCGTCAAATTGTCCAACCGGCGTCTCAACTTGGATAATCATTTTTTTGGTTCTTGACTTACTTAAGTAGGTGTACTTGTCTCCATAATACCCGTGGTCCCATTCTTGTTCTCAAAAGCCCTTTGAGCAAATATTGGGAAGTGAGAATATATCCACGCCCGAGAAAAGCCATATTCCTCCGTTTAATTCCTTCGAGCCTGAGAAGCCTTTCTCAACTCATTCAACGAGTGTGCAAGGATAGCAATGCCCCAAAGAGTATTCGTGAATCTTGTCAAATGGTTGCCTTGTTGGATAAAGAAGCGCTCACACGGGCGGGAAACGTAGGAAGATAAACAACTCCCAGAGACGTAGAGGACATACGCATTGGCCGTGGCGATGATACGTTGGTCGCAAGACATTCCCTCGGCGCGAAGCTTCTTTGTTCCCATAAAGTTGTACCTTAGCAGAGAGATGGAATATCCTCATTTTTCCTTGCCTACTAAAAAAAAAAGCATCTCGGCTTGGTCTCTCTCATCCCATTGGAACACATCATTGGTGAACGCGTAAATCTTGTCCCACCCAAGCTCTTGGAGCGTAGTCTTCGTGATTCGGCTATACCTTCTATGCTTAGACCTATAATGAACTTCGCATCATTTGGAGTTATCGCCATTTCTCCAAACGGAAGATGAAAAGTAATCCGTTTCGTAATATCTCTCGCAAAGCGGAACAAGAGGTTTGTCGTAAACAAGGTCCAAATTATCGACGCGGTACCAACCCCGTAGAATTGACTAGATCGATTGCTTCCCGAACTTCTCCAACGTTTGATTCTATTGTTTTGCCGCTATCACCTCATCATACTCACCAGCGTTCTGGTCACCAAGACGAACGACATCCTTGTGATCTATAAAACAAAACAAACCCGATGGAAAACATTTAAAACACTACGAATAATAATTTTGATGTTACCATGACGCCAAGAGTTTAGGTACTTCTATTGTATATGGCAAGCAATGGCTAGCGCGCGCAGCCTTGTAACATCATCGGCTTCATCAAGGTAACCATCCATGGGATCGCCTTGGTCACGAGTAAACATCTTGGTAATTGAACTGTATGGTCCCATTTCTTCTTCTTTGGAACTTCTTTCTTCTTACCATCTGTCTTATCTTGGTTTTGAGAGTCTCCTCCTGGACTTGTTCTTGCACTTGTTCTTGAACTTCTCTTATCTCTTCATCAACTTGCCCTCACTTTCTTCTTCATCACTTTCATCTTCACCTTCTTCTTCATCACTTTCACTCTCATCACTTTCTTCTTCACCACCTTCCTTGCCACCAATTTCTTCTTTATCGTTCTCCTTTCCACCACTTTCTTCCTCATTAACTTCCTCAATCACTTTGTTCTTCAGCAACTTTCTTTATACCACCTTCTTGTTCTGGTGGGTGTATCCAATGATTCTTCATGTGTTGGTTGCTCGTTTGAGGTGGTGTGGTCATTGATGTTGATCCCTTTTGCTTTACTCACTGTGGCGGTGTAGAAGCGTTTAAATTTTGAGTCTTTTCGACGAGGTTAAAGGCTTAGGAGAAGCAAGGTCATGTTTCCTCTTATATTTCTTTTCACTGCTTTTTTGGTTGCTCTTGTTTGGCACATTGTAGAATACGAGTTAAGCGACAAACAACAATGGAATCGAATGCATTTTTTTTAATTTAAGATGCAACGATCGGTTTACTGCGATATACATATAAAATCCGATTCCTAAAATAACAAATAACTAATCGGTTTATTCAAGTGCTCATGTAATCCG
>JAJJWW010009064.1:0-31311 GCA_023531295.1 Papaver armeniacum
GTGGGGGCTAGAAGTAAGCAAGTTGTACAGGGTGCCTGCTTCGGAAGAACGCGAAATTGGGCTTATAAAAAGAAATTGGGTATATAAGAAAAGGATAAAAACTGGATCCAGATATCCATTCGGAGTCACCCCTTATCTAAGTATTTTTTTAAATCCTAATCTACCCCTCACTAATCAGGTATAGTGGTTAATAATAATTAGTAAAAATTTTAAGTATTTGTTAAATGATTAGTGTGTATTTGTATTTGGGTGAATGAGATGAGAGTAGAAAGATAGAAAAAAAATTTGAGAGAGAACTTTTTTTGGTGAAAGTGGAGGATGATTGTGAAGATAGAATTGCTGCTAAGAGGTTGAAAATTTGATTTTTTTTTTCTTTGAATCCACTATTGTTGCAGCTGAAATAGCTCGGTGTCAGCATAGTATTAAACCAAAAACCCATGCCGGCATTTGCTGGAAATTTTCATAAATTGTTTGCCACTATCCAGGGGGTTCGGGGGGGCGTAGCCCCTACGAGACTTTGTCTCGTGACATGATTTTCTGGTTTTGATCTTCAAAACCTATTTATTTTGGTTTTAATCACCAACCGCCTAAGCCTCAGTTTAATTCTCGAGCATGCCGGAGACCTATGCCAGCATAGTATGTTGCTTAAATTTCTATGTTTCAAGACATGACGAAAAGTATCCAGGAAACTTCAATTTTTTTTTCACTTGACTACCGGCATTGATAGATTTCTATCGAGCATGCAAGCACTTAGTTAAGACATTGAATGTTAGTGAAGAACCATGCCGCACCATTTTCCGGCATGGTTCTTCACCAATTCCGCATGGTCTTCATCACTTCCGGTGATGTAAAAATATTCCGTTTTTGAATTTTTTTCTGGTTTTAATCAAGACACTTCCAAGACAATTAGTTAATTCTCGAGCATGCCAAGCACCGGTTTCCCAAGCATAGTATGTTGCTTTAATTTTTATGCCAGCACATGATGTAAAGTATCCGTAAAGTTGAATTTTTTTTTCACTTGACTACCGGCATTGATAGATTTCTATTGAGCATGCCTACATTTAGTTACGGCATTGAATGTTGTTACCAAGCATGCCGCACAGGTTCCTAAGATGGTCTTCATCACTTGCAAAGATGATCTTCATCACTTCCGAATTAAAATAAATAAATATTTCGTTTCCAAAGTGAAGAGCCGGCAGAGAAAGAGAAGAGAATTTGAAAGAGAGTGGGGAGAATTTAGAATTTGAAAGGGAATGGGGAATATTTGGGTTTCAAAGCTCTAACCCTGAAAGAGATTAATAAGAAGTGGAGATGGAAATGGGGGATATGATTTTGTTTTTTTATTTTAAGTTTTTTGATTTTTATTTTGAAAGGAGGATATTTTAGTATTTTTGCACCCCAAAACCACCCCTTAGCAGACACCATGGGTTGGGAGAAGTAATCAATATCCCCCAATTCCTTTTTATATCCCCCATTTCGTTTCCTTCGAATACCAAAGTCTACAAATTATTGCAGCTCTGATCAAAGACTTTAATTCTTAAATTTTGATATGTAGATCAAATTCAAGATGGATATCATTGATATTGGACAAATAATAAAATCAAATCAATGATAAAATAAAACAATCGAGAAGAAATAAATCTACATACCAAAAAAAAGAATGGAGACGATGTTTAACGTGGTTCGGTCAACTCGACTCACGTCCACAAGCAACCCCGTATGGTGAATAATAATATTGATCATCCGAACATTCTGAGATGATTTACAATTACATTATGACTCTTTATTTATAGAGTATCAATAATTAATATATGGATATTATATTATTATCTATAATATATATCCTAATTAACTAGAATATGAATACAAGAAAATTAGCTAGATATTTAACTTTTCTAGAAAACTACCTAAATTACACAAGATCTTTTTATTCTTGGAAACTTAACCGATCTTCGTCGATCCTCTCGTGTTATTGGATTTCCGTCAATCTTCTGATAACTTGAGTCTTGATCACTTCATCTTGACTTTGACTTCTGTTTGAATGGTCTTCACTTCACGTGCCATATATGTATAGCACGATCACTTGACTTAGTCTTCACTTCACGTGCCCGACTACACCTGCTTTTTGATTTAGTCTTCACTTCACCATCCCGCTGTTGCTCTGGCCATTTTTGCACCTCGGATACTTGTTTGTATCTGCTATATATTCTAATATTAATCATTTTGAATGTTCAGCACGAGATAAAAAAAGGCCGTAATGTTTATAGTTCCGTTATATTCTAGAAAGAATAATTTGCATATATTTTGACTCTCGTCCATCATTTAGGTATAAGTTTCTCGGATGAAAGTTTGATCAAGTTAGTATTATTTGATAAAGATGATATTTTTAGACTTTTAGAGGAGACAACCACAGCTGCAACTGGTCATTTTATGATGCTTCAAAAAGAAGAGAAAAAATGGTCATTATGACAATCAAGTGAGGGATATGCTTCAAAAAAAAAAAAAACAGTGAGGGATGACATCAAAAAATTCAACCCCTTTTTTTTTTTTCAAAACAGGGGGTTTTATTGATTATAATTTAAAAAAATGACATTGTTTGTATCCTCCAATTGCACCCGCAATAAAACTTGGAGGATAGTTTAACCAAACTTGAGAAATGTAAAAAGTTCTAGCATGCCTTGCCGCTTGTCACCAAGATATTAGCTTTCCTATTGATGTGTTTACATATCCAATTTGGATGTTTTGCTAACATATACTTCATGTCCGTTATCATGGCATGATTCTCCCATGCGTACTTTGTTGTTTCCTTTGATCGCTGTATAACTAGCTCCGCATAGATCTCAAAACATGCAACAGAATCGTTAATTCTTCCGCATACTTCATAGCATGAAGAAGTCCCATGCATTCCGCTGCTTCAGCATTTAAGAGACCATTGGTGTGCTCGCATCTTGCGCTGACAAAACTACCTGCAAAGTCACGATGTATTAGTGCCCAGCCAGCTTGTTTAATTGAGTTGACAGTTTTAAAAGATGCATCACAGCAAAAAGATTGAAAAAGGGCTAGTAGGTGGAAGCCATTTAGGTGTGTTGCGCTGCACAAAGTAGCTACATCTCGAGCATTCTTTCAGAGTCATTTTCTTCCCTGTACTATCATTTAAGAGTTGGATTGCCCGTATAGCTTCCACTGGGTTTGGCTTGATATTGTCAAAGACACTTCTACACCTTGCTTTCCATACTTCCCATAGGTTGTTAGCCATTTTTACTAACCAGTCGTCAACCAGATTGTTGAAGTCATTCGAAAACCAACTTGTTATCCAGTCATGGATTGTTGTATCTGCATCAACCATGCTTCTTGTTACTCCTGTAGTAGTGAACCATATTGCTTTTGCGAAAGGATATTCCCAGAGCAAGTGTCGAGTTGTTTTAATGCTTTGTTCACTGCATTGAGCATTGTCCTCCCGTGTAGTTCATATTTCTTGCCATTCTCTCACTAGATGGAACGATATCAATAAGGCATTTCCACAGGAAGTGTTTTATTCTAGGCAGAGTTGGTATCTTCCAGAGTTTTCTCCAGAGATTGGTTGTAGCTTCATCTACCACTGTACTACCATTTTTGAGTTCCATGATCTTGTTATAAGCCGATTTTACCGAAAAAAACTCCATTTCTGGTTAGAGTCCAGAATAGCTTATCCTCGCCTGCAAATGGTATTCTGGTTTGTAGAATCTTCGCAGCATCTTCTTGTACAAAGAGATATTGAATAACATTTACCTTCCAGGATCTTGTATCTTGATCTATTAGGTCAGAGACAAGACAATATTCCCTCTCTGTGTCGATCTCCACCGCTGGGACTGGTGGTGAAAGTTTGCCCTGGATCCAATTGTCTTTCCAAGTAGATATTAGGTTGCCCTTACCCACAATCCAAAGACTATGATCTTTAATAAACTTCATACTGCCTTGTAGACTTTGCCATGCCCAGGTAGAATTTTTCTTCTTTTTTGCGTGAAGACCTGAAGTATTTGGGAAGTACCTTTCCTTTAAAGCTTTCTCCCAAAGCTTATATTCGTTTTGCAGCAACCTCCAAGCAGCTTTAGCAAGAAGTGCTAAGTTAAAGCTTTTGAGATCTCTGAACCCCATACCACCATTCAGTTTTTGCGAACCCACTGCAGGCCATGAGATGAGAAATAGTCCACTCGATTCTTCTTTGCCCCACCAAAAGTTTCTTTGCACCTTGTCTAGTTCCTTTATAGTTGCGTCTCGGGATTTTGAAAATTTCCATGTGATGTGATGGTAACGTGTTGAGAACATGCTTTACTAGAACTGATCTTCCACTTTGATTGATGAACTTGCCTCTCCACCTTGTCAGTCTGCCTTTGGTGTTGACGATTAATGAAGAAAGGGATATGGTCTTCTTTATGTTTAAAAAAAGCGGAATTCCTAAGTACTTTCATCAAGTTCCATCCTCTTCATCTTTAAACTTCACAGAATAGTGATGAGTGCCTTGGGTGCATATTCTTTGAGAAAAAACTGCTGACTTCTGGAAATTTATTTGTTGGCCTGAGATGTCACTAAACGACTTGATGACTTGTAGAAGATTGGTGACATTCTGAATGTCAGCCCTTGCAAAGACTAAGCAATCATCCGCAAAGAGGAGATGACTTACTTGTGGTGCTTTTCTCGAGATTTTTATTCCTTGGATTTTCCCATCCATTTCTGCCTTAGCTAAAGCTCTTGTAAAGACCTCAATTGTTAAAAGAAATAGATATGGTGATATAGGATCCCCGTCGTATGCCACGAGATGGTTTATGTGGATTGACATGGAGCTCCATTTAGAAGTATATGAATTTGAAGTACTACACACTCATGAATTAGATCGCACCACTTGTTATTAAATCCCAGTTTCGCATGACTTTGACAAGGAAAGACCATTCGACACGATCAAACGCTTTTCAACATATCGAAGAGTTTCAATGCCATATATTTCTTCTTGGATTTGGTTCTCTTCATGCAATGAATTAATTCTTGGGCAAGAGTGATATTATCTCCTATTTGTCGACCCGGTACGTATGCTGCTTGCATGGGTGAGATAATCTTTTCGAGTTGTATCTTCAATCTATTGGCAAGTATCTTGGAGATTAGCTTGTAAGTTGAGTTGCAAAGAGCTATCGGTCTGTAGTCCCCAGCCATGTGTGGTAGTTTAAATTTTGGTATAAGACACATGTCTGCCTTGTTTATCTTCCTCGCAATCCACCTGCACGGAAAAATCTCTCGAACCATATTGATGACATCATTCTTGACAGTGCTCCAATTTGATTGAAAAAAACCCGGTGGAAATCCGTCTGGGCCCGGTGCTTTCCATGGATGCATTTGTTTTAGAGTGTTATGTATCTCAGCTTCATCAGGGACTTTAGTAAGAAAAGCATTGTCTTCATCAGTTATGCATGGAGGCAGTAGATTCAACAAGTCTTCATTGTCTTTCGGATTTGATGTGGTCATAATGTTCTTGAAGTGACTGATAATATATTCTTCAAGTTGGTTTCTTCCACTGTACCAGCTTCCATCTTGTTTTTTGAGTGATTCAATTCTATTCCATGCCCTTCTCTTATTGGCTTGTAGATGGAAATGTTTTGTATTTTGGTCCACCTCATGAAAGAAAGTGTCTCTAGATTTCTGCCTGTAGAAAATTTCTTCTCTTTTGTGCCATTCTTCAATCTCATCTTCAACTTCTTGAACCAGCTTTGTGTTGTCTACACCATTTGAAGTTGGGTGTTGAAGATGTCCTAGTTTTTGCTGCAGAGATTTAATGTTATTCTGTATATTGCCAAATTTGTTTCTGTTCCAGAGTGAGAGATCCCTTCTTGTTGAAAGCTTCTTATCAAGCACAAACCCAGCAGATCCACGGAATTGGTTGGACCAAGACTTGTTGATTTGATCCTTACAAGTGTTATCTCTTAGCCAACATTCAAAGAATTTCCAGTTTTTAGCACTACAAACATCATTCGGAGACAAGTCTAACATCATAGGACAATGGTCAGAAGCTAGAAAAGGTAGATGTTTAAGACAAGATTTAGGGAAAGAAAGCAACCAATCTGAATTCATTAAAACCCTATCTAATCTAGATTGGATTTTACCTGTGTCGTGCTTATTGCTAGTCCATGTGAAAGGATTACCATGATAGCCTAAATCACTAAGGCCAGCATTATGAATAATATCACTAGCTATAGGTGAGAATGAGCTAGACCCATTATTTCTAAATCTTTCTTCCTCATGAAGTGTAATGTTCAGGTCACCTATTAAGGCCCAAGGTGCATTGATATCATAAGTATTGCAAACATCTCTAATTAGGTTCCATTGCTGCTGACGCTCTTGTGGGTAAGGAGAACCATACACACAAGATAGAAGCCATCTAGGTTTAGCAGGGTCACTTTGAACTGCACAATGTATCATGTTTCGCCATTGTAAATGATGTCAAGGTTAAAACCATCTTTCCAAAGAAGACAAATTTCCTCGCTTCTTCCTACTGAAGGAACATAAAAAGAATTAGGAATCTTCGAAGGACGAACAAGCCTAAGAATTTTGTTGGAATCAATTTTTGTTTCTTGAAGGAAGACTATATCAGGGTTTAACATTTTATTAAGATCAGCCATATAGTTTCTCAAGCGTCTTTTTAGCAAACCCATTGCAATTTGCAATGATTTTCATATTTGGGTTCTCAAACTCAAAACAAGACAGTAATGCTAGAAAGAACTCTATCTATATGTTTAAACTTGTTATTGAAGTGAATAAAATGGCAAAACGAAACTTATAAATAATGCAACCTAGGATTTTATGGTAATTTAAAGAGATATGATAAGTTTTTACCTGAGCAACACCTTCATAATCATTTGTGGGTTCAGATGGCACACCTTCCGATCCGTTATTCACCATCTCATTAGTGATGTTAGTATCCATAGGAGGGGGGTTATTGACTGAGGTAATTGGAGGCTGAATATGGATGTTGTGTGGATTCATGGAAGGTTCATCATTGAGCGCAGAGTTTCTCATTCTTTTGTTTTGCCTTGATTCATCCGTATTATCCTCTTCAACCATTGCTTCTCCTATCTCGTCAATCATAGTATTTTCATTGCTTGATTCACCAATTTGTTCTTCACCATCAGCATGTCCATTTTTTAGGATTTCTTCATATTCAGCAGAATTTAAACTATCCAGGTAAAGTAACCAGAATGTATTCAGACAAGTATCATCTTGATGGTCGATCACAAAACATTTGTT
The DNA here is from genome assembly GCA_023531295.1 of Papaver armeniacum. NCBI lineage: Eukaryota > Viridiplantae > Streptophyta > Magnoliopsida > Ranunculales > Papaveraceae > Papaver > Papaver armeniacum. Next base: position 7,270 of record JAJJWW010009064.1, read on the forward strand.
ACATATTTTCTTTGGTCGCATATCCCGTTGATATCTCGATCCAAACTTCGTTTTCTCCATTGACAGTTTTCCACCATCCCCTCACTTGCAATGGTTTTTTGAGATCCATTTCAATCCTAGATTTAACAAATATTCCCATATCTTGGTCCCAGGTTTCCGCTTGGTAAAATCTTCTTTCCAATGAAATTGATAGCTTCATCAATGATGACTCTATTTAGATGTTCAAGCTTGAGGTATTTGAACCGCATATTGAACTCCCGGTGTGTGAAGTCATAATCTCTAGCTTCGAGTTCCAGGTATGAACTTCTTGAGAGCAAAAAGGACTTCTCAAATAAGCCATGGGCCGTTGTTTATGATTTCATTTTGTTCTTCTTCATTGTTCAACCTAACAAGCATAAGGTTGTGTCCCATAACTCTGATCTCCTTGTTTCTGTATTGTTTCCATAATGAGTTGATTTCCTCTCTGATAGTTCTCATAGGCACCTTATCTTTGTGCACAAGTTTTCCAAGAAGAGCACAAGACCATTCTTTAGCAAAGAAGATTAACTTGTGTTACTCCTACAGATCTTCTTCTTTCAGCTTGGTATCTCAGTGAGGCATTCCTAAGTTGTCTTGATAGTTGATTGATGCGATTAGCTCTAGGGTTTGAGCTTGAGGCCATACTATGAACTTGGTTATTTTGGTGGGTGGTATTGGTGTTCTGATAATTGAGTTTAACAATGTTAGGGTTTTTACTCGTGAGGGATAATATTTATGTTGCACCAATGGGGACTCCAATCCAATATATGATTCCGCGTATAAAGCCTTATAACTCGAAGTTTGGTAGGATAATATACGACAAGATTTTTTGATGCCTTTTTGATGATATTGGTATATCACATTCCATATTGAAATATTATTGCCTTCTATTCAAGTATAATTGTGCATGCACACACTGAATTTTTTGGCTTCAAAGATGTGCCGATATTCCGGTCAATTGGTAGTTTGATTTTGATAAAGGTAGAATACACCTAATTTACTATCTAGTAGTTTATGCTTTCTTTGCTATTTTTCTTGTAAATTATGTATTTTACGCTTGTTTTGAGTTTTATAGCTACTATGGAGTCGCACGGAGGAAAAGAAGAAGAAATCACCCTATTTGAGCCAAAAGGGTAAAATTGTCATTTCACCAAGAAGAGAATACTATATGGAGCCCAGCCAAGGTTAAGGGGAGGTCAAAGAGGTGTCCCTTATCCAAAAGAAGGGAGTGAGAATAGCATAACTGGGGTGCACTTATGATGGGTGTCTGAATCCACCCACACCCTAAACCCAAATACCCATACCCGTACCCAAGCCCGAGTACCAATATTCCGCTCAGCCCAATCTCAGACCCTAACAGCCACATCATCGCACTCCATCTTCATACAACCTCCATTCATCTCGTAACCCTTTGCATACATTTCAACCACCTCCGCAAACAGCTTACATCGAAAACAAGCTATAGCTCAAAGCCAACCTCGCAACTACCACTTGACTTGGTTGAAACTCATCTTGCCGCTTCACATATACCACCAACTACTGCAATTGCAAACCCCGCTTCTTTAAAACTTCCATCTATTCTCAAGTCGCAATATCTCCTACCAGTTCCAGAAATCCAAAGACCAAAGAAACCCATCTCTGTTCTTCAATGAACATCCCCATCAACATCATTTTCTCCTTCTTAATTCCCTGCTAATGTAACCATTATAACCACCCTGTTTCAGTTCACCAGAATCTTCACCTGCCATTCTTGATTCAACAGCTCAATTTCAATTCATCTTCACCATCTTTCTGCAACAGGGTTGAACCCTAATTCATTGTTAGTTGATTGCAAAGCATTTAAACCCTAATTGCTTCTCCTCAAAACACCAACATAACCATCTTCATTTTCTCCCTAATTTCCATTAACAAGACTCTCGATTTGATTCATCCCAATGCTTCAATAATCAATTTCGCCCAAACCCTTAATTCGATTTCAGATCTTCGATTCACAAGATCTCGAACCCTTGGAAGCAACCCTAAGTTTCAGCTTCTCTCTCGAATCTGTTAAATGCCTTCAATCACTCGATTCAATCTTCTCCAACTTAGCCAACATCACCATTAAACACAACCCATTTGTAAGTAGAATCAAAGAGATAATCGGGAGCTTCAAACAAGCCTTCGATCTTTGTCTTTTGATTTAGGTTCCGGTTCTCAATTTCACGTTGACAATGGCATCGCCGTTATATTTTTTCTAACTCTCGTGTGAAGAATGATTGAAGAGAGAAATAACTCTCCTCGATTTAGGTTTAAGTTAAATGGGGGGGCATGGATCCTGCACGGTATGGGTCTACGGGTTTAAAAAGGGTGGATTCATACACCCACCATTAGTACACCCAAAATGTGCTATTTTCACTCCCTTCTTTTGGATAAGGGACACCTCTTTGACCTCCCCTTAACCTTGTCGGGCTCCATATAGTATTCCTCCTTGGTGAAATGACAATTTTACCCTTTTGGCTCAAATATGGTGATTTCTTCTTCTTTCCTCCGTGCGACTCCATAGTAGCTATAAAACTCAAAACAAGCGTAAAATACATAATTTACAAGAAAAATAGCAAAGAAAGCATAAACTACTAGATAGTAAACTAGGTGTATTCTACACCTATCAATTCTCCAAGAGTAGAAACTGTTGAGTAGATTACGGATATTGAATGGCAGAATTATAGGAGGGAATCAAATTTTTGAAAATTTCCTGGATCGGTTTTGACTGAGTTGGGTTTTCTGATGATTTTGAACTATGAGTTTATTTTTAACAATTCTCGATGGGTTATGAGATACTTCTAGCCTACTCGTAATTGATCATCACAATGAGAATGATGATTTGCACCACCGTTTCCATACTATTGCTTTCAATCTCGTATAGCCATTCATTCCAACCTCCACCACAAGATACCACAAATGATTAGATAAGGTCTTGTCACTGAAAAAATTACCACATGATACAAGAAGCCATTAGCAAACGAAGTTCAAAGTTTGAAAACAAAACTATTCAGAGGATAGTTCCACAAAGTATCCCAGAATCGTAAAGCACTAATACATTTCATCATGGGAATTGGAAATGACCGCAAAGTTCAGTTCGCTTGTTATCAAAGCCACACAACTTATCGCCCGGCCTACTTAGATCTAACTTGTGCGCATACCGGATAGCTTTGTTGGTGTTATTATGTCACAAAAAAATGCTAGCCTGGACATTTTGATAACATGTGTATGCCTATGTCACGGGGGGATTTCTGTTTGCATAAGCTTCAGGTCCTACAAGGAAAAATTCCTAGCCACTTTTTTTTTTTTTATATATAAAAACAGAGGTTACCGACAATGAGATAATAGAGTTGCGCCTCCACATTTGAGGACTTAGGTTTCTCACCCCAGTTTGAGCTAATTTCTGGAGTTCCAGATAGTTTTTGGACTTAATGTCCTTACATATAACAACATCAAAAGAGGATAAAAGAAGCAGCGGCTGATCCATCCTGGGGTTGGTTTTCCAACTGGTTCGCCTTAAGCTTCCTTGTAAAGTCTTGTTGATCTGGGTGTTGTTTCCTTTTAGATAAAAAGATTTTCAGTTTAGTTGGCTAGCCCACCCGCAGCATCGTGGGACGCCTAGGCAATCTCCTTCTTCTTTTCCATGGACTCTGGCTCTTCTTGTCTTTTTGCCAATGGTTTCTCCATTAAGCCCTGTAATCGCAACACCAATACCAGTTAGGCCTGTTACATGATCATAATATGTCAAATAAGTAAAGGAGATATTTAGTTTGATTTCAGTGGGTTGTGTGACAGTGGGTTCTAGCAGGTGATCTAGTTATGTTTCTATCTTGCAGAGCCAAGATCAAGCTCAAATGGTCTATAATGAGTTTGCATGTCCTTATAGGACAGGGGTTAGTCTTTTGAAAGACTACTTCACATCTTGCAGTCCATATGAACCAACATATGGTGGCGCATAGATCCTTCCATGGGCCAAAATGAGTTTGAGGGTGTGTCGTTTGGAACCAGCTCGAGCACCAGTCATTAAAAGTGGTAAATCCACGAACAATATTTTCCATATTTAAAGAACAAAAAGACCAAACAGCCTTAGTAAAAGGACAGTGCATAAGAGAGTGTTCCCCTGTCTCAATATCATTCCTGCACAAAGAACATATGGGGTCAATATGGTTAATATGAACAAACATGGAACCACTATAAGGCACAATATTGGTTTTCACTTTCCAAATAAATAACTTAATTTTTAGCAGAACATTTAGATCCCAAATTTTCATCGCAAGACTATCCGTAATTTGTTCCTGTTTATTGTCAAGAAGATCATATAAAGATTTACTAGTGAACCTCCCTTGAGGATTATCAATCCATCTAAGAATGTCATCTTTGTTTCTATCAGGGATGATAGGTAAAATTTTCGCAATAGTGTACCAGTCGAAAATTTGTTGTAAAGCATGGGTATCCCAACCCTTGTCAGTGATTAAGTGTTCAACTAAAGTATGGTTTCCAATGTAGTCAGGGTTTACGATCAGAGGATGGTCAGCTATATCCGGTATCCGGTTATCTTTAAATATATGAACACTATTACCTCTACCTATTTCCCAAATGCTATACTCTTTCACAAGCATAAGACCCGTGTGGATCCCTTTCCATGCCCAAGAGGCACCATCATTACAACTAGCATGGAAAGGGTTGGTATGAGGAAAGTACCTAACCTTCATAGTCTTAGAGTAAATCGAGTTAGGCTGTTTAAACAATCTCCAAGCATTCTTCGCAATCAGAGCGAGATTCATTTTATTTAGATCTTTTAGGCCATTCCCCCCCTTTTCCTTACTAACATTGAGTTTAGACCATTTCTTCATATACACACCTTTGGAGACACTAGGGTCGCCAGATTTTCCCAACCAGAAGTCTCTAATTAAACCCAAAGCTTTATTAGTAATTTGTTTAGGAAGAATGAAAGTAGACATGTTATAAACAAGAATGGTTTCAAGGACAGTTTTAGCTAAGATTTCCTACCAAAATAGGTACCAGATTTTCCTTTCCAACCAAAGGGAGACGACCACCCATCTTATCCAACAGATTACCAAAGCAAGCAATTTTCGATTTATTGGTAAATAAGGGTCCTCCTAGGTATTTATCATCAAGCCTAATTTTCTTAACCTTAAGGATGTCAATTATGGACTTACCAAAGCTATTACTAATGTGAGGAGTAAAGAAAATTCCAGATTTAAAAAAAAATTATCATTTGACCGAAGTGTTACCATACTCCTCAAGTATGGTTAGGAGGTTTGAGCTCGAGTGGTAGTGGCCTTGGTGAAGGTTGGGAAGTCATCTGCGAAGAGCAAATGAGTTATAGTCTGGGCAATGTTTGTTTATTCTAAATCCCGTGATTAGCCCCTGATTTTCAGCGTTGGTAAGAGTCCTCGAGAAGGATTCCATGCACAAGATGAAGAGGTAGGGAGATAGAGGATCTCTTTGCCTCAGACCTCTAGTCGGTTTGAAAGGTTTACTAGGGGCTCCATTTATGAGAATGGACGAAGAGCTAGTGCTAATGCACCGGTGTATAAGGTTACACTAAGCATCGCTAATCCCATTTTTTTTAGAATAGTAATCAAAAATCCCACTCAACCCTTGGTCAAAGGCTTTAGACATATCAATTTTCGTGCCAAGGTAGTCAATTTTAGATTTCTTCTTTTTCCTCATGGCATGAATTATCTCATGAGCAACAAGGATGTTGTCAGAGATTAGCCGGTTTTTAACAAAATCCGATTGATAGGGAGAAATCAACTTGTCTAAGAGAGGTTTCAACCTATTATCTAGAACTTTAGAGATTATTTTATATGCAATGTTACATAGACTTATAGGTTTATAGTCTCCCGGCGTTGTAGGGTGCAATACCTTGGGATTAGGGATATAAAAGTTTGGTTTAGATGAGTGAGCATGTGCCCACTACCATCGAAAAAGGCCTCGAACAGCTTTGATGATATCACTACCGACAAGCTCCCAATTCTTTTGGAAGAAACAAGCCGAAACCATCCGGTCCTGACCGGCATTAGGAGGAGTGTTAAAGAGAGCATTATGAATTTCAATATCGTAGGCTTAGACATCAGCAAGATATTATCAACTTTAATTTGAGTGGGAACAAGATTAACTATATCATGATTAATAATAGGAGAAGAAGTAGTAAGTAAATTTTCAAAATGAATATTCAAGCAATTAGCAATATTATTCCTACCTTCTATCCACAAATTATTAATGTCATACAACCCAACTATTTGATTTCTTCTTTGTCTAATAAATACATTTTGGTGAAAATAGTGATTGTTTCTATCACCTAGGAGGATCGTGTTTTCTCTACCTTTTATTTTCAACAGTTCTTCCTCATAATCAAGCATTTTCTGGATTTCCAATTTAGTATTATGAATGCTATGATCATCCAATCTTATGTTAGGGGTATTCATGATAGAATCAAGTTTATGCGTAAGACCAAAGAAGATTATGATGTATATTTCCAAATTCAAGTTTGTTCCAGCGACTAACCTCATATTTAACAACAAAGCGTTTATTAACAAGAATAAAAGCATGGGAGCCCTGGAAGTTACCATTCCAAGAAGAGTGGATTAGGTCTCTACAGTTTTGTTCTTCCTGAAACATGTTGAAGTACTTGAAGGGTTTATGGCCAGAAAACGAGGGAACCTCTGTATTCAAAAATAATGGAGTGGTCGATCCGACATGGTCGAGATGTAAATACTACATTTAGGGAAAAGGGTGAGCCAATCCCCATTAGCTAATCCTCCGTCCAATCTCTCTTCAATGAGAGAGTTGTCGGTGTGATGATTGACCGGAAAAGGAAAACCTATACATCATACATCCTTAAGACCCAAATTATTGAACATGGAGTTAAACTTCGAAATGTCAGTGAGATTAGCCGGGTTACCCCCTCTTTTCTCCTCAGGGTGGAGGATAACATTAAGGTCTCCTAATACTATCCAAGGAGTGAGCATATTATGACCCATATGGTTAACTACTTCCCAAGATTTATCTTTTCTACTATCTTTATAAGGGCTCCCATACATACAGGTTAGGACCCAAACCGACTTAGTTTTTTCATTCCAAATTTCACAATTGATTTGGTTATCATCTTGGTAGAGCACCTTAAGTTTCACAGAATTGTCCCAGGCAACAGCGAGACCTCCCGCAATTCCCACTGGGTTTTGACAAACATGGTTATAGAACAAAGATTTATGCAGGATTTTCTCCACAAATGAGTTATGTTGTTTTGTTTCAGATAGGAAAACGATGTTAGAATTATTATTGTGGGTGAGTTTACCTAGTTGTTTTCTAGTGTCTCTAGGTCCTAGGCCTTGGCAATTCTAAGAAAGAATTTTAATAAATTGCCAAAAGTAGGAAACCTCAGGATATTGGAAGACAAGGAAATTGATGTTCATGCTGTATAGGTCAAACCAATGCAAGTAAATAGGGTGGATGAAACTTAAGAAATCATCACGGTCCAGATAAGAAATGGAATAGAGAAGAAAGACCTGGTTCGGCGCAGTCCGGCTATCATTGTTAACATACCTTAGAGCATAAATACTAGATAACAATATAGATGAGTACATGTGAAATAAACAAGCCAAAATACACATAATATTGTAAGTTAAAACATCCTGGCATTTTTAGGGGCGACCCCAAAAGAATTAGGGGCAACTTTTATTCCCAACCCATATACACCGTTAAGGGATGTCCAAAAACGCGAGAATACGTTAATGCCCTTATATAATCGGAAGCTATTTTGTGCCCGATTATCATAAAGATTTCGGAAGCTTAGTAACGATATTATACTACCGATTATATCGATTTTGTGCCTAACGCGTATCCGCTTCTATAACAATCGGTAGGAACAAGAACCTCACTAGACTACCGATTATAGTAGCTCCTAAATTCCCAAAATCGTGATTTCACAAGGAAAAATTTGGGCAACTTTATAATCGGAAGTCATATTAACTACCGATTATTCTAGTTCCCAAATTCGAAAAAAATGACATTTCTACAAAAACAAAATTTGGGAAACCGTATAATCGGAAGTCTTATTAACTACCGATTAATATAGTTCTCAAATTCAAAAAATTGAGATTTCGCAAAACAAAATTTGGGAAACTGTATAACCCAAGTGAAAATACTTCATTTGACTACCGATTATACAGTTGCCCCAACAAAATAGAACCGTTGGAACTCTAAACTCTATATAAGGATTGTATCCTTTTACTCTCTATGGAACACAAACCTTTAAACTCTCTCCAACATCATCTTCAGTTATAATTGCCCGAATTATCATTAATCCTACGGAGTTCACGATCGAAGAAGATTTATCTTTATGTAGGCGCTATGTTCAATTCTATCCGAGACGAGAGAAGAACACAGCAAGGAGGCATAATGAGTATGAGTTATTTGGGGAAAATTCACGAAAAATTTTGCATCGACACCGTAACCCAAACAACCGTCACTCGCTATCTTTCGCAGAGTTGGTTCAATAAAAGACACGTTGAAGAATTTGTCCATTTAACTTATCTTGTGAATCAATATCGATTGAGGGGTGAAACCAATGATGAGGTTATAGAACGATCTCTCGGGAATGGCGAGATGGAAAAGATCAAGCTTCCGTTATAAAGCTCATTTTAGAATCCTTAGGGCGATGGAAAGATTTAACTGCTCAGACTCGTCCAACACGTTCGCGACACTAATGACAATACCTTGTAATAGAATTGCCGAGTTCAATGTAAAATTATGATGATGTATAGGTGATATTGTTATGAATTTCAAAATATTTATGAAAATCGGAAGTTTTAATTATACTCCAATGGCTAGTCTGCTCAAAAGAAACTAGCCGTGCGCCAAAACCACACTCAATCTCGGTTGATAATACATATTGATAAACCTCCTATTATACTACTCTAATGAAACTGAGAAATCTGTTGACAAAACATCCTATAATCGGAAGTATATAACAATAAATATGTAACGATTACGCATAATCGGGTGATTTGTTCAAACATTTCCTACCGATTGTGTGTAATAATTGTACGTAATTTCAAGACAGCTCTTGTAAAAGTACGCATCAACGGCCATATTTCAAAAAAAAAAAAAAAAAAAGAGACGTTGGGACTCTCATCTATATAAGGAGGGTAAACTCTTCTTATTTATTCACCAAACAACACATATATAGCATCGTGTATTCTACAAATAGATTTTCCATCGTCTACTCTTGTGAATTCATCATATATCTCAACTTACAAGCATGGCAACGTTTGACGCAGCTAAAGATTTGGTCAGTGGAAGACATGGTATCGTGAAACAAGACGTGAAGATGTCATGGCAGAAGGTTAACACCCCAAGTCTTTTGGGCGAGGGTATATAGCCAATTTGTGCGAGAGTATGGAAATCCAAAGCAAAGATCACTCCAACAAGTTCATGATCGTTTCGACTTGTCCAAAAAGGTTTAAATGATTACATAACGATACAAAAGAGGATGTTTAACACTAGCCACTTAAGCTTGTCGATCCAACAATTTGTAAGTATAATGCTCGGTTATTCTTTTAAATAACACCGGGTGTCTAATTTTCTTACTAAAACGATGTTGACATTATTTTATGTTTGTTTATGTAGGAGACACTCGAAAAAAAGACAAGATTAGTGGAAAAGGGTGAAGAATTCACTTATGATGGAAGTAATGAATTCCTGAAGTCCATCGCAACAGTATAAATGTTGATTGATGGTTACAATCGGAAGTTATTATTTTATATTGTCTACCGATTCTGGGAAGATTTTCAGCTTTTTTGTCAGACTTTGGTGACAATCGAAAGTTTATGCAATATGTTGTTGGTAGGCCTGGAAAGTGTATGAATTATATGGCCTACGGTGATAACCGCAAGTGCACGGCGCCTATCTGAGACGCTAGTACTCTGTCGAACCACGAGACTTGTGGTGCTCTTGTATTGATCAAAGGCTGCTCTACTGAATTCCAGATGATTGTAACACAATATTGAGGTTGTCGAAGCGATCGAGTTTGGAGTGTGACACTAAGCTAAAGCAAGTTGGACAATGTGTAAAGCACTAGGTGGTGATTCCACCACTAGACCCTATGCTAAGGTAATTCAGTTCATGTAGTGTTCTTGTTCCTTTCTAAGGAAGATCCTAAGACTAATGTGTCACTAATTATACTAATTCCCTAGTATAGAGTGTCTTCACAAAGACACTCTATCACAGTGGTCCTTAGTCAATTAACTAGGCATTACTCAATTCTTGTTAAACATACATCCCTTCCTTAGCAGTTTCTAATGAGAAGATGATTAACCTTTCACTCCAATTTCCCTAGTATTGGCTGTCTTCTTACAAAGATGCCCAATCACAGAAAATTGGGTTAATTGGATAACTATATCCTACTTCTAATAAACACAAGAATAAAAGAACATTAACATGATTTACCTAACATATAATCTAGGTTTCCACACACCCTAGCAAAGGAACTTAGAACATGATTCAAATAACAAAGAAATACAAATCAAACCTAATTGACTGCACTGACCGGCTAATCCAAAGCGTATCTCAAAAACAAATTTCTATACCTTCTATTTATACATGCAAGGATACCCCAAAACTACCAAACCCTAATTCATAAAAAAAATAGAAATTAATTGCAAAATAATTCGAAAACACTCATACCCATACTCTGAGTCGCCTTCTCCTCTTGTCAATTCATCTCTGAGAACGCCATGCATCGGTTGTTGGCTAACCCTAGTTTTAGTTATCTCTAAATTAGCCTCTAGGTTATGAGAGAAGCTAAGAGAGAGGTAACTAACACTAGAGAGGAGGTGCGGCTGATGGGGTTGATGGTTGCTGTGGTGTCAGTGGGGATGATGGTTGCTGTGGTGTCACTGGGGATGATGGTGACAGAAGAGGAGAAGGAGAGATGGTGGCGGAGGTGGGCTGGTGCAGCGCAGCCGTGCCTGGGTGAGGTGAAGAAAGATAAGATGGAGAAGAGAATGGGTAGGTCGATTAGGGTATAGGGTATGGGTCGATTTGTTGTGAGGCAGGGATATCAAGATTTGATGGGGAAGCTGCAGCGAGCATTGGATCTAGCTGGAGAAGATCTGAACGGCCGAGGGAAGTAAGCGGTTTGGGCGTGATCTGGTGTAGCACGGGAGCAGCGATCTTCGATGCACGTGGAAGCGTGACCGTTGGATGAGGGAGAAAGAAATCTCAACGTCTCAGAAGAGACGGGCCGGATCCGGGTCGTGGATAGCTTTTAGCCCATGTCTTCCTTGTTGGTTTGTAACTAATTCGGTGCGGGTTTGCCAATCTACTCCATAGATGCTCGACTCCAATTCTTCGCTCTTTGTCTCCTCGCATTCTCCGAGCTTTATTCATTACCTAAAAACACAAAATTAATTAATATAAATATTTATTCTTGAGCAAGGAAAACACAGAATCTGGGATAATATCGATTTCTAAGCGCAAAGATGAGTAAAATGCCAATAAAAGGTGTATAAATATGCACTATTTGGCACTCATCAAATACCCCCAAACCTGAATTTTACTTGTCCTCAAGTGAAACAGAAATTAGGAAATCCTAACTATATTTCGTCGCCGGGTCTCTCGATGCATTTAGCGTATGCACTAAGCCTTTAAACCCCTAGGTGTCCCTAGTGGACGAGTTGTAGTCTCGTGAGGGTTTTACCAGAGTGTACCCACAAAACCTTCTCCAACTTCGTGAGTGTAAAAGAGTCTCAAGCATCCTAGAAGCTATGAGGACATAGAGTTTCGCATGCTAGTAATGGGTTAGAACTATCGAAGAACCATTCTCATCCTTAAGTCCGAGCGAGAAGTAACCATACCATATGAAAGAATTCGGATTCGACAGATCATAAGTCTCAACTTCTGCCTCACCATTAGGGTTTTATGATAATTGCACTCAAAAAGATCGCTTTTAGTCTCTCATGTGTGCAGCAGGAATAAAGAGAGAAATCCCGCACACGTTGTAGGTAAGAAGGATAACCTTCCGAAATAAAATCCGAGACTCCACAAAGTGTGGACAAAAAGAATCTTTTCTAATGATCTCTAAGAAAGGAAATCAACCATTAGCAAGGGGTGGGAGTACTCCACCTTTTCACCCGATCGGCAATTAACATCACTCTCTCATAAGAACCATAGAAATGTCTTCAATCTTCTTGTCTTCTGGTCTTCAACCAACTATTGATGACGAACTTCTTAACTTCACAAAAACTTAATAATAATAATAATTTTTTTATTTTTTTTTCAAGTACATGGAATGAAAATAATACAACACATTTTGATTTTTTTTTTTTTTTTTTTTTTTTAACAAACACTAACAACGATAAAATTTAAATTTTCACAAACTTCATTAATTCTCATCTTCTTTTCCTTTGAAATATGTAACCTTGGACTATTCAACTTTTCTTCAAATATTCGCTAATGCTCCGCGTCGACGATGATGATGTGTTTCTATGGGTTTTACGGTTGAGAGAGAGAGAGATGCAAACTGCAGAAATCGATATTTAAGGAGTTTTCATCTTTAGACGTCACCCTCATGATTGACGGAATTAGCACTCAAGAGATCAAAAGTAGTGCTGAAAGTGGTGCGAAGTTGGGTAGCTCACCATTCCTACTCCGAATTGGACGTACGGTGACACACACTCTAAAAGCTTTTCTAAAGTCACAAAGAGGAAGGTGGGCACTCGCTTGATGTAAAATGGGTAGTCTCCACTATGGGTGATCACAATTCTACTACCGAATATCTAAACAAAGACCTATTCGCCTCCGTATGGTTAAATCCAACTTTAACGCTCTAATCAACTAAGAAACCCGATTGTGTTCTCAGGAGTGCTTCCAAGTTCGTTATTTCAGTCCAAATCTCTTTGTAAACATAGCTAAAAGCATGCTTGTGACTCTAAAATCTCTAAAGTTGGTGGTTTTACAAAAAGTTTTTTTTTTTTTTTTTTTTTTTTTTTTTTTTTTTTTTTTGAAAATAAAAGGTAAAATAAAAGACTAAAACTCTAAATGCAAAAAATAAAAACTAAAAACTCTAAATGCAAATGCACCCCCAAACTCCTAAATCAAACATTGTCCTCAATGTGTCACGAGATAGGAAAATTAAAACAGGTCCGCACCACGAGAACTATGTCGATAAGATAAAAGGGAAGAGATTACTCTGGATGTTAATGGAGCAAGGTTGGAGCTTCATTAAAAGGCTAGAATCCAATATTCTCAACGAGATCATATCGGATTAGCATAATATATGTGCAAGAAGACTCAACAGAATCAAGAAAAGAAAATTTAACAAGTCCTACCGGATTATATACAAAAATTCACCATAAACTAACAATCTAAAAGAGTTCAGATCAACCCAATGTAAAATATATACAAACATCAAAATTTTACACAGATATAACAAGAGAGTGCAAGTAAGACTGCAGATGTGAAGGAGTTTCCCCCAAACCTAAATTTATGAACGGTGTGTTTGTGAGAACAAAATCTTGCAATTTTAAAGGTACATCATGCAAAAGGTCTAACTCAAAATGAGTTTTGCTAATCACATGCATATACATATTCCAACCGGCTCCTTAAGAGTTATACTTTTGATGCAAAATAGTCAAGAGGACTTGGGAAGCACAAAGTTCTAGCCTAAGTTAGGCATTTTCGTAAAAGTTGGTTTTGCAATTTTGTGACAAACTACACCTAGGTTTGGTGGAGGAGTATCAATTTGTGACTCAGAGAGAGGTTAGTACATCTAAGTTATTTTCATGTATAAAATCATTTGTACCATCACACACTTTCCTAAGGTCAGAAAAGGGTAAATCATGTTCACCAGCATAGAACAATTCATCAATCACCAAGTCATAATCCTTGCAGGCAACATATTGTGATATGGGCATAGGAATCGGACACAACAATAATATCATGATCCAAAAGAACATTAGTGTCAACCGTAAGATTCATCCTCGGCCCTAAGTCACAAACAAGTTGTGAAGCATGCTCACATTCACTCTAAGAATTTCACAAAGCCAAGCTCGTAATCCATATCACATATATGAATGTTAGAAGAGGTATCATTCATGGGGTTCATAAGAGACGCCCAACGTCTCGAACCAAAAGATTCCATCATATTTTTCCTCGGATACACATGCTCTTCTAACATATCATATTCATCATCATCATCATCATAACAAAAATGCATTTCCTATTAGCATTTCTAGTATACTCATTTACCTCTAGATTAGGTTCATTCAATTGTTGGTTCGTTGCATGAGTAGGAAGAGAAACACTATTTTCGAGATTTTCTTTATTAGGGACAATAATCATTCTATCATGAACTCGCCTTCCATTCTTCTTTTTCTAAATGAATCGTTCATCTTTAAGAACATGTGACATTGTTCAATGGAGGGAGAGTCTTCAATAGTGGGTATGCATGTTTCATATGAATAATCATTAAATGGTTGTGCACATTGTTCACTAGAGAAGGGATGATCATGCATGTTGCTATATGGATGGTCATGTATTGCATTCGCCCAAGCCTAGCATTTTTCTCCATGAGAGTTTCCATTAGTGATTGTAGACGAGGAGTCGGGGGAGTATAAAATTGTTCAACTCCCCACCGTGTGACCGATACATGTGCTCATGATGGTTAGGTATGAGTACTCAAGGTCGTGGCCCCGAGAAGGCTCATAATATGCTAAATCCTATGGTCTATGGGGGTTTCATATGGTGAAGCGCGCCCCGTAGCAAGCTCTCTAATGGATTTATTTCATCCCTGGATGCACCAAAATCCCGACATGATTTAGTACTCAAATTGAACTCAAAGTCTAGTTTGGTTTATGTGGGTTTAGTTTGGTTTATTGATTTTCATTTGGGTTATCGGGATTGGTTTGGTTTTGTTGGGTTTTTGGTTTGTTGGGAAAAGTCATTTCGATTGATGCTAAACAGCCCATGGATCTTGAGGCTCAATCTTTCCTGATCCGGTGGGCTGGCAGAGCGCCGAGTTAAAGCAGCCCGATTGCACAGCAAATTTAAGTGAATTGACACCAGTTTGTCGCGATCTGAAGCGAGCCAGGATAGTCGGTGACCAGTTAATTGCTTCTGACCAGTGGTGCGAGTTTTTCATATGACCAGCGGTGTGAGCCAGCGAGGAGGCTTATGTAAAGACCCAGGAGTGGTTGGTTATCATTGAACCCATTCAGGTTTCAATTGTCGCAAGTCGGGAATTGGCGATTGTCAGTCTCTCCCACTCAGCATCTTTGGGAAGCGAAACAAGCTTTCCTGATTAGCAAATCACACTTTACAGAGTCTTCTCAGAGACCAACAGACCACTGTGCCAGGTTCCAACACGGGTGGTGACTCGCAGTCATCCCTCTGGGGCTCCAGCAACCCAGAACAGGCTCCCGAGGCGGATGTTCTTGCCTGGGGTTTGTCTTGATTGGCCTATCAATTCCTCAGCTCTGACCCTCAAATGAGGCTGGGTAATCACAGGCATGAGATTAGCTGATTATGCAGGAGCGAGGCACATGTCTAGGAAAGAACCACAAGGTCTCACACAAATTTCTTGCTTGTATTGCAATTGCTCTAGCTAGAGATAAGTACAAGAACACCACTCACCACCCAGTAACCTGGTATGAGAAATGGCCAGTGCTTGCTCAGGTGAGGTAGGTTGTGGATATGAGATGCTCAGGTTGCAGCAACCAACTTGCGGCTGGGAGCCACCGGGAAGCAAAGAATGGCTTTTGCTTTGCTTTAGTCGAAAACCGCTTTACAATGATCGTCTGTGAGCATGCGTAGTCACGGGGTAATCATTCGGTGCTCTGAGATCAAGGTTATGCAAGTACCAATATTTTCTATGGTCCTATCATCATAATGGCACAATCTCAATTATCCCCAATTCAGAAATCTGCTGTAGTTCTACGGCTCACGAGGATTACAATATGCACTTACTAACCTCAGTCTCGCAGCGACGCTTATACCGCCTGGGGTTGGGCTCAGCTTGCCACTTGCACTTGTGCAGACCAAGATGGTTTGGCTGCCGTAACTATGCTCACTGCTCTTCCTCAAGTTCTAAGCTCCTTGGTTTCCTGTCAGGTTGGTTTACACAGATGTACCTCACAAAGAAGTGCAAGTGCACAGACAGGTACCCGTAGCTCATGGCTAGCTCAGAGGTGGGTTTTATGAGATGCAGGAATGCAGTATGAGCAAAATGAGCTAGCTACACTAACGAAATTGAAGTGCAATGATTGATGGGATATACTGATGGTGCAATGCGGAAGAGATGCAGATGTGCAATTATGATGAACTAACTAAGATGCAATGAAGATGCAGAGATATTACGGGATGGTTACACTAAAGATGCAATGAAGATACACCAAAGGTAATGAAATATGCCCTAAAAACTCGAAGTAAAATAAAGAACAATGGAACTAAGTTACACTACTAATGAACTTAGATGCAAGAAAACAAGAAGCTACAAGAACCGAGATGAACCGAGATGCAAATGAAAGAAGCTACAAGAACTTGATGCTTATAGGAAAATACAAAAGATGCAGTAGATAAGCAAAGTTAAGCTAAGCTACATCTAAAATGGCATGGAAACAAGAAAAGGTCTTACACATATATACATGGTTACAAATGAAAAACATGGATGCAAGCACAAGATGCCGAAATGCCACGTATAAGCTAAGTTACACTATAACGCAGTGGCTAAAAGTATCAACTCAATGTGAGTATATACAGGATAGATGAAAACTCATGAAACAAGCCTAAAATCGAGCAAGGCACGCGCTAAGTCCCCGGCAGCTGCGCCAAAAACTTGGTAGGCCCGGAAAGTGTATGAATTATATGGCCTACGGTGATAACCGCAAGTGCACCGCGCCTACTCCGGAGACGCTAAGTGCACGTGCTCGAACCACGAGACTTGTGGTGCTCTTGTATTGATCAAAGGCTGCTCTACCGAATTCCGATGATTGTAACACAATATTGAGGCTGTCGAAGCGATCGAGTTTGGAGTGTGACACTAAGCTAAAGCAAAGTGACAGTATGTAAAGCACTAGGGTGGTGTGATTCCACCACTAGGACCTCTCATGCTAAGGTAATTCAGCTCTATGTAGTGTTCTTGCTCCTTTCTAAGGAAGATCCTAAGACTAATGTGTCACTAATTATACTAATTTCCCCTAGTATAGAGTGTCTTCTTACAAGTACACTCTATCACAAAGGGTCCTTAGTCAATTAACTAGGCATTACTCAATTCTTGTTAAACACATACATCCCTTCCTTAGCAGCTTCTAATGAGAGATGATTAACCTTTCACTCCACTTCCCCTAGTATTGGCCGCCTTCTTACAAGCATATACCCAATCACAGAAAATCAAGTTAATTGGATAACTATATCCTACTTCTAATAAACACAAGAATAACAAAGAACATTAACATGATTTACCCAACATATAATCTAGGGCTCTCTACACACCCTAGCAAAGGAACTTAGAACATGATTCAAATCACAAAGAAATACAAATCAAACCTAATTGATCGCACCGGCTAATCCAAAGCGCATCTAAAAAACAAGCTTTCCTATCCCTTCTATTTATACATGCAAGGATACCCCAAAACTACCAAACCCTAATTCATAAAAAAATAGAAATTAATTGCAAAATAATTCGAAAACACTCATACCCATACTTCCGGAAGTCGCCTCTCCTCTTGTCAATTCATCTCTGAGAACGCCATGCATCGGTTGTTGGCTAACCCTAGTTTTAGTTATCTCTAAATTAGCCTCTAGGTTATGAGAGAAGCTAAGAGAGAGGTAACTAACACTAGAGAGGAGGTGCGGCTGATGGGGTTGATGGTTGCCGGGTGTCGTGGGGATGATGGTTACTGTGGTGTCGAGTGGGGATGATGGTGACATAAGAGGAGAAGGAGAGATGGTGGCGGAGGTGGTGTTGCAGGAAGCGTAGCTCGTGGTTCGTGGGGAGGTGAAGAAAGAGAAGATGGAGAAGAGAATGGGTAGGTCGATTAGGGTATAGGGTATGGGTCGATTTGTCGTGGAGGCGGTGGATATCAAGATTTGATGGGGAAGTCGCAGCGAGCATTGGATCTAGCCTGGAGAAGATCCGAACGGCCGAGGGAAGTAAGCTGGTTTGGGCGTGATCTGGTGTAGCACCTGGGAGCAGCGATCTTCGATGCACGTGGAAGCAGCGACCGTTGGATGAGGGAGAAAGAAATCTCAACGTCTCGTAAGAGACGGGGGCTCGGATCCGGGTCGTGGATAGCTTTAGCCCATGTCTTCCTTGTTGGTTTGTAACTAATTACGCGCAGGCTTTGCCAATCTACCTCCATAGATGCTCGACTCCACATTCTTCGCTCTTTTGGCTCCCTGCGATTCTCCGAGCTTTATTCATTACCTAAAAACACAAAATTAATTAATATAAATATTTATTCTCGAAAGCAAGGAAAACACGTGACTGGGATAATATCTCGATTTCTAAGCGCAAAAGATGAGTAAAATGCCAATAAAAAGGTGTATAAATATGCACTATTTGGCACTCATCGACCTGTCTACCGATTCTGGGAAAAATTTCAGTTTATTTTTTGTCGAGTTTGGTGACAATCGGATGTTTATATAATATGTAATCTTACCGATCTGGGAAAAAAAAGTTCAGTTATTTTGTCAGGCTTTACAATCGGTAAGATAAATTCAAAAAGTTAATAACCGATTATAATATTGATTGAGTCTCAGTTACAAAGTTGTATAATCGGTTGATATATTAAAAATATAACTACCGACATCGTTTTATACTTCACAAGCATTTTCCACAAAATTCCAAAAAACATGTACAAATAGGGCTTTCCAAAATACATCTTTCAAACATAACGATCATTTATCTTCATCATCCGAGGGAACCAATTCCGGTCAGGCCTTCCGGGAAATCCTCCTTCATGACGCCGATCCCAATCCAACATGTTGGTCTCATATTGTTTCAACCAGATGCGTACAATGATTCGTTGGGAAGTAATCACTCAAACCACCCAATCGGAGGTAATGGGCAATCCCTCTTACTCTTAAACCGATAAAATGCATCTCATTCACAAATGCCATAACACATTCTTCTATCTTTAACCGATTCATCGCAAACCGTCCTGTACGTGTAAACGTAAAAGAATGTCCATACCTAGGAGGAACAAAGAAATGTACCACGCAATTCAAAGCGTCCGCTAAGAGATATCCACATTTAGGCATTGTCATCCAATACTTGATCCGATTGTCTTCAATCCCTTTCGGCACTTTGCACGCGTAATGGCTAAGTCTTTGAACTCTAGTTCTTTGTCGTAATATGTCTCTCTTCCTTCATCATATCCATATAGAAATCCTTGTCCTTTATAAGTTGTACCTTCGCCATCTTAGTTCTTAAATTTTGCTATTGGGTGACATCTTCGTTCACCGCCTCTCCAAAGTAACCAATTTGTTCCGGTGCGACGTGAAACCTACAATTGCCATCCCCATTAACCTCGCTATCGGTGGACAAAACAAATGGAACAATGAGTGGAGGGAGTTGTTTCATATACTCTTCTATAATCGTGTACCTTGATCGTGTTGGTCTTCCATGAAAATCCCTAGGACAACAAAGAGTACCATACTTCTCTTATAGTCACCATTTCCAGCTGATCGTGTTTGTTGCGTAGTCAGCTCATTTGATCAATAACTACGAGCTAGTTTGGGTCTCCACTAACACAACTTCTTCCACCGCATCGGCTTGACTTACTTGAGAAGGATTCGTGAGAGACCTTTGGACTCACCCGTTGGGTGGTTAGTCCATTTTGATCTTTTCTTGGACGCCACTCTCTTTCTTGGTTCAAGCTGCTCATCTTCAAATTCGCTTCCGAACGCTCATGCCTACACAATATTCTTTATTAGACAAATGCTCCTTTAATTCTTTTCTTTCAATGGTCCGACACTTCAGGTGTTTGGCCTACCTGCCCCCTTTTGCTTAATAGGTTCATCAACCTCCCTTAAACGAGGGTGAAGAGCTTGCTCCAAATCATGCATCAATATTTGCTTCTTGGCGCCATTTGTTGTAGCATAACGCTCTCGGCTATTCTTGCACAATTCACTCCATGAACGACGGATCCATCGACTCACGGGGGTGCTTGGAGCGAAATTTAATTGCTTCCAAAATGGATGAATATCATTGATGTCAATCACATCGACGTACCTACCCATTTTATGACGTACATGGAGACCAATACCTATCATATCCTTGCAAACACAAACAAGTATTCTCGTCATCGTAAGCTTTATACAACTTCAATTGTTCCATCATCGTGATTTATTGTCCATTTTGAAACTTTATGAACAATGCCCCTTAGAAGCAATCTTTCCCTTTCATGTTCAGTAGGAATTTATGTACACTAAATTGCATAGAATCCTTAATCTTTACGAGATCACGATTGGTGAATTCATGGATTGCTTCTTGATCGACACAACTCCCATTTTGACTACCTAGAAGTATTTTCTTTAATCGTGCCATGAGGCCCCTCCGCAATACTTGTCGCCCCGTTCTTGAAGTTACGATATTCATATGTCCATGCATACACAAACCTCTCTTAATTCCGGTAACCATTGTGTTTTACAATACTCAACGGGTTTTGGGTAGTCCTTGCCATATTCTTCCTCAAATTTCTTCAAGTTTCTTCAGTAAATTTCTCGCTCATTGACCAAACGATCTTGTCCCATGCTTTCATGAACGCTCTCCAAATTATTCCACTCCTCCTTCCATTTTTCATCAAATAACCTCTTCTCTTCCTCTCGTTCTTCCGCGGTTAATTTACTAATGCGCTCATCCTCTTCCTTCGACCTCTTGGTACCCTTCCTTGGTTTTTTAGTTTGGAAATGGTGATGGCAATTGTGTTTGAGGTTTCCTTGAATGTGCCACGTACATTGAAGTTTCTGTGCTTTAGGAAACACTACCTCTATTGCATGCATTAATGGCTTTATCGTTATCCGTTACAATAACCCTTGGAAAATCATCCCCATTCTAAATGGACCTCAACGTCTCCAACATCCAAATGAAACTCACATTGTTCTCTATGATCCATTAAACCCCATGCAATCGTGAACGTGTTTTTGTCCGAAGTGTGACAAGCAATGTTCAACAACGGCATGTTATATTTGTTTGTCTTGTAAGTGGCATCAATCAAAAAATTTGATGAAAACACTGAGCCAATTGTATCATTTCCGGGATGCCAAGAAAATACGTACTCACTTTACCATCATTTTCTTTCCGTTTCTCAACGTGTAGTCGTGCAACCTCAGTCTAACCACTACGATTGTTGCATGACCGCTCTACCATCCCATTCCGTCCTTTTGATCGTAGCTAGGGCCTACCTAATTGTAGACAAAGAAGACAAGTTGTCGGTGGTCGTCCGCCTTTATTTTACTTAAGATCGCACTCGCCTTTTGGATACGCATAGATCCCCACCGTCTCCATTTCATGTGTTTTTAACTTCTCAACCATTACATGTCCAATAAGAGTATCCTGGATCATCGTGGTTGGACAACCATTAGCAACTTTAGACATTTTCCAATCTTTACTTTCCTTACCATCGGCTTATATAAGACAATCTTAAATGGGCATTCAATCTTCTTTGTATGAGTTCGGTACTTCTTCCTCTCCGTCTTCCTACATACTTATTATTCTTTCCTCAGTGTCTCTTTTTCTTCCCACCTCGCTCAAAACCATTTCAAACCTAATGTCTTAACGCAAGGGTTCCGAACTACCACGCACATCTTCTCTTTGCCCTTGTTCATGAGCTCATTCCTTTCGCTTTCCTTCTTACTTCCAAATATCTAAATACGCATATAATAAAACCAAAAAAATAAGCATAACCATCTAACATACATGATTGGAAAGAAAAGATAATTCATGAACATACCAAATCGTTTGCATAGTGTGTAGGAAGTATCGGCCTCAAATAATAATCGTCATCAACCGCTACAACATCCTACACACAACAACAACAACAAGTTATGCATTAGCAATCTGAAGGAAGTTTAGATAATAAGTAACCGATTGTAATACAATCTGAAATTTAATACCATACAACATAACCGATTATGAACAATCGTAGTTATGTACTAATATAATCTACCGATTAACGACATACACAAATGAACAATTTTTCTCAGTATAAAGCTTCAATAATCGGAGGGAATATAAATTCGTAAACCAACCGATTATTAAATATCAATAATCGACGCTTATTTATGTATACAACTTCCGATTGTAGAAATTGAAGCTTTCAATTTAGGTTTTTTTCATATTCTACGAGATAAATACATTAAAATATATCCGATTCATGGATAATCGGTAGATATTGTACTACAATTAACCACCGAATATATGTCGCTCATGTCATTCAATGCATGCATGAAATCGAATTTTCACGTTCAAAAACACACACAAACGCACATAACATGGATAACATGGGTATTAGAGTTTGTTAACAACATACTTGTATGTTTGATGCATCGTTAGCTTCGATCTCTGGTGATTCTCCATTTTCTTCCATGAAAGCTGTCAGCCTAGGGTTTCATCTCCATCAAAGCTTGGATCATTCAACATATACCCCAAATCGCTCATCTCTAAACGTTAGTGAACCTCGAACTTCAACAACTTCACGTTCTTCTTCATACCCATCCATGTTTATGGAAGTTGGCAACAATCGAAGTTAGCAACATATACCCACTTCGCCTTGTTTTTTCTTCTTCTTCCTCACTCAATCGGAGTTATCTCACAATGAGTCAAAAAATTTTCCAAACACAAATATATAGACCCCAACTCTACCGATTACAAGAGTTTGCTTCCGATTATTTTGTGAAACTACCGATATTGTTTTGGCTACCAATATTATAGTATTTTGCCAAAGGTTGAATCCGGGCCACTTATAATCGGTAGGGTTATAAGTTTTAAACTCTACCGATTATGGCAGATTTCAAAATTTCAAAAAAAAGTATCTTAGAAAAACTCATTTTGGGGCAACCTATCACTCAGTAGGTTTTGGAACCAATTTGACGTCCGACATGGCTACATCCAAATCACGAACCACATGGTTATGCTCGGCTCTATACCCTCTAAAACACAATGGATTTTGGCACAAAGTTGATTTGGGGCTCAGTATACACTGGACGGTAAAAAGTAATAACTCTACCGACTACTGGTAGATTTCAAAATTCATCACATGAAGGATTTTGAAAAACTCATTTTGGGGCAACTTATAACTCTGTAGGTTGTGGAACCTATTTGGCTTACGATTATGGCTACATTTAAATTACGAACCACATGGTTAATGCCCGGCTATGTACACTCAAAACCTATGGAATTTGGCAAGGGTTCGATGCTGTTCTTTATAATCTAGATTGTTAAGTTGTTAACTCTACCATTATGTATATTTCAAATTTTCACATGAAGTATTTTAGAAAAAACTCATTTTGGGGCAACCCGTACATCGGATGGTTTGGTAATATATTTAACTCCCGATTAACGCGCATCCAAAACACGAACCAAGTGGTTATACGGGTCGTGTACACTCAAAACCTATGAAATATGGAAAGGCTGATCCGGGGCTCGCAGGACCTATAATAGAGGTCTAGTACCCCTACCGATTAAGTAGATTTCAAAATTCATTACGTGAAGGATTTGTGAAAAACTCATTTCGGGGGTAAACTTATAATCGGTAGTGTATGTAACCTATTAGAGCCCGATTATGGCTACATCCACACCAAGCCAAGTGGTTAAGGTTCGCCCGCACCCCTCAAACCTATGGAATTTGGCCAAGGTTGAACATGGGGCTCCTTATAATCTAGTCTTACAAGTTGATAAGCTACCGATTATAAAAGGGATTATTAGCCGAATTATTTACACAATAATCTAGGGTAAGGTTTCAATTTAACCTACCGATT
>JAJJWW010009066.1:0-330226 GCA_023531295.1 Papaver armeniacum
GGAAAAGGAAGTATTAAATATAAATTGGGAAAATATTGTTTCGTCCTTTTTAGGTGGGTCCATGTCTCGTTTGGTCCTTTGGTCAAATCATTTTCTTTTATTCCATAATTATTTAAAAATATTAAACTCGTGATAATACCTTTCCGTGTTAATTTTAATTATTTTTCTTGTAGCAGTTCATTTCAGAAAATGAAGTCCATATAAAAACCTAAAAAAACAGACTTCATTCCCGCAGAATGAAGTCCATATAAAAACCTAAAAAACAAACTCCATATAAAACCTTGAAACGCGGACTTCATTAGGAAAATGAAGTCCATATAAAAATCACAAAATGTACTTCATTCCCGTGAATGAAGTCCATATAAAAACCTCAAAAGCGGACTTCATTCCGGTAAATGAAGTCCATATAAAAACCTAAAATGTAGGGCTTCATTCCCGTGAATGAAGTCATAAAACCCTAAAAAGCGGAATTTCATTCGCAGTGAAGTCCATATAACAACTAAATAAATGCACTTCATTCCATTAAATGAAGTCCGTATAAAACCTAAAAACAGACTTCATTAGGTAAAATGAACTCAATATAAAACAGAGTTCATTTGGAATGAAGTCCATATAAAACAATGAGTTCATTTCGAATGAAGTCCATATAAAACAGAAGTTCATTTCTTTGGAATGAACCGCAAAGCATCATCTTCTTCATCATCTTCGTCGTCTTCAACAAAGCAGCGGCAGCATCTTCGTTCTTCAAAACACCACCGCCTTCATCATCAACGCAGATGGCATCTTTATCTTCTTCATCTTCTTTCATCATCAAAATCAAGATTAACACCATCGTCTCTTCTATATCGTCAACAAAGAACTGACAACAACATATCTTCATCTTCTTCATCATCATATCTTCATCTTCTTTCATCTTATCACGTCAACAGCAGTGAAAAAAACCCTAAAAAATCATATTATTCAACAGTACCAAAATCATCGTATTCATCATCTACAACTGCGATCTAAACATCTAAATCGATTTTTCACCTTCATCACCATTGTTTACAAAGCGGGGAAGAAAAAGATTTAAGAAAACCCCGAAAAATCGTTACATCTTCAACAAGTATAGCAACGGCAGTAACGATGAAAAGAAACCCAAAATCATTTACATCTTCAATCTTTGATTTACATCTTCATCTTCATCTTCACATGAAATCAAGTTTGTTTCACAAAGAAAAAGAGAGAGAAAAAAATAGATCTCGAAAAGAAAAGAAAAGAAGATGAGAGAGAGTAAATCGAAAATGATTCCATCTCTCTACCTTTGACTATATATATGGTCCTTATCCAAAAGGGTATTTCTGCCACTACAAGGTGACATTTACATCATCCCATGACATCGGCGTAGGACCAAACAATAATTTTTAGGACCAAACTATAATTTATATTATCAAATAGGACCAAATGGACATTTATTTGAGTCAAATGGACTAGACTCATCTAATATATTATTCCTGTGGACCTAATGGTATTTCCTACAAATTGTGGCGGGGAAGGACGACAATTCTGATGCTTCTCGCACCTTGCTCAGATATCTTTGACATAGGAGTCGGTGGTTCATCGCCCATCTAGCACGGGAGGTAAGACTTTAACCACCCACGAATCCTATGCTAGTAGGTTTACAGGTAGCCTTTGTATACATATATGTTGAGGCTCCGAAAACGGACTTTAATTTTCAAAAAGCACACCAATTTCTAATTAAGCATCTAATCGGTGAGCAGTGATCTTCTTGGCTCTCTTAGCGTGGGAGATTTGATTGATTTAGGATGTTTAGCTTTAACATGAGGGTAATAGCTTTCTTGGTCTTCTTCCTAGGAGCAATTTTCAATCAAAGAATAGCAACTTTCTTTGCGGGAGCTGACAATTTTCTTCTTCTTTGGTGCAGCAGTAGTTTTGAGATTTCTTGTGGTAGTAGTTTTCGATTTTGGAACAATAGCAAGAAGTAGATTTCACAATTTTAGATGATGATGTTGTTGGTCTCTTCCTCTTCTTGGCCTTCTCATCAGCAGCAGCAACAGATTTCACACTTTTTGGTTTAGGAACAACAGCTTTGGCTTTTATCTCTTTCTTAGATGCATCAGAGAGCTTGAAAGAAGCTTTAATCTTAATCAATTTCTGATTAGCAACACAATTCTTCAATTGAACACCTAACATTTTCTTGTAATTTGCTGGTAATACATCTTTGTGTTTCTCTTCCATGTACTTGGCGATTGCATATGGACTTGATCCACCTTTCTCATTCAATGCCAACAAAGCTTCCTTAATCATCTACAAAATCAAAAATCGAACCCTAAATTAATCAAAAATCCCAATTCATGAAAACCGATTAAAATTGAAACTGAAATTGAAATTGGAATTGCATTCTAGGGTTTCTTTAATTCTTTACCTGAAAGTAAGGTGGGTGGGCAGGATGAGAAGCTTTATCAGATTTAGGTTTCTTCTCTTTGGAAACCTTTTCTTTTTTCTCCTTGACTGATTTCTTCTCAGCCGCTGAAACTGGTGCTGCCTTCATGGTTTGATTATCAACTTTCTGAGACATTAAATTAAAAATACTAGAAAAAAGTTCGATCTGGAAATCTCTGATTACTATGATGATCTTGAGAATTTTTACTCTGTGTGATTACTGGAGAAATTGGTTAATTGATATTTATAGGGAAATGAGCATTTCTTTGTGAAATGGTAGATCAATTCTGATTGGCTAGTTTAATTTCATGAGGATCGCAGTCTTAAATGAGAAATGGTAGCTGAATTCTGATTGGTTAGTTCAATTCATACGGATCGGAATCCCAGCTTTCTTACAGTAATCATTTACGGTCGTCCAATTGCTGGAAGGAATCTCATCGTTCGATTAAATAGAATGTTAGGCGATGTTTGTTTTTGCTGCACTCCCAAAACGTACCGTGGAAATGAGATTTAGGGGTGGAATTGTATGAATTTTTTTTTTTTTGCTTCTTCTAGCATGGGATGCAAAAACATTTTAGCCATGTTAGCCAGGTTTTTATGGACTATGGCAAAAAATATCATTTGTCATATCAGGTGGCCTGGCAAATTAGTCACGCGCCCTTAGGGAAAATGTTTTAGCGACGTATTTTATATTGAACGACAATTTCTATTTCATCGGCGATAAAGACTCTATTGCTGGCATTATAGTTAATATCGCTCGATGAGAAGTCTAGCGTCAAGGGCTATTTTTCTACTTGGTGATGATCGAACTACTATTTCTTTTACCTACTAAATTCATAATAGAATATGAGCAAATATGAGAGTCTTGTTAGGGTTTTCAGCACAACACTTGAATCTTTGGGATAAACGAAGAAGAAAGCAAAATACCAAGAAAATAATGATAAACAATAAACAATCACACAAGACAAGGGTTTACGTGGAAAACCCCAAACTGGGTAAACATCACGGACAAGAACATGATTTATTCAATTAACCGTGAAGGTGATTACAAAGAAAACTCTTACTTTCTCATACGAGGAAATAACAATGAAAGGGAACTTTTCAGTAATTCCTCATTGAACCGTGCGTTACAGTTTTTGTACGTTCTCCCCTCTAGCCTCAAATTGATCTCTTTTTGCATTGCCTTTTTTATCACCACGCTCGATCTATTCAACCATATCCTTGTGGTTGTAGCTGTTTTTTCAAATATATATGTGTATCATGGTACCCTCGTGTAATTTGCACCAACGACAACATGGTATATGGCTTGGTATATAGCTCATAATGCAGTATTAGCCTTAATTTCCCTACCCTAGCTAGCTAGTTCATACTTTCCCACGAGAAGCCATAATTTTTATCGGATTAAACTCCAGTCTAATAGTAAGCAAGTCTCGGTACAAAAGAATACGAAGAAAAAAAAGCATAATCAATCACATTTTAAATTCCGGTCAATCGCACAAATGATCAAGAAATAATAATCAATTACATGGTTTAAGAAGGGGGTCTCAGTCGATTTGTGTTTTCTTGCATAATCTCAAGACAATTGTTGATTCTTTGGCAGCAATCAATGATAGGGTTTCTGATGCAAATCTTATGATGTATGTACTTAATGGGTTAGGGAGAGAATATGATACATTTGTGGTTACTGTTTAGAATCGTGAAACCCCATTGGAAAAACGGGGGTCTAACAACCACACTCAATATTTCGTTCGGCAATCTGTATTGACTAACTCCAATATAACTCCACGAGAATCAACTAGACAGTCAGACTAAATCAAGAAAAATATATACAAGAGTTATACCTCAATTTGTCAATGTTCAACAAGTGAGAAATAACTTGGACGGTACCAAAGACCAATGTTCAAGTGTCAATCAATTTCAATCAACAACCAAAGGTCGGATTTACCAATTGATTGAACTACGCACAACCTGTGATATTTCAATTATATAAACAAATATAATGCAGAAAAGAAATAACACAGACACCATAAATTTTGTTAACGAGGAAACCGAAAATGCAGAAAAACCCCTGGACCTAGTCCATTGAATTGTAATGACCCGTCCCTCCATCGATAATGTCCCAACTTAGCCATGTTAACGAGGAAACCGCAAATGCAGAAAAACCCCTGGACCTAGCCCAGATTTGAACTGTAATGACCCGTCCCTCCACCGATATTGTCCCCACTTAGCCACTGCGGTTATCCGGTAGTGTGGGGTTTTCAACAGGCATCGCTGCGGTAATCCAGCAGAAACTTTCCGGATGGTCACCCATCCCTAGATTTCTCCCGCCCGAGCACGCTTAACTGCAGAGTTTTCTGCGAACTCTTGAGCTAATTGTGTCGAAAAGGCCTCGGTGTTAGGAAATGATAAATCATTACTTATATTCCATTCTTCCAACCACTACCGAATATCGGGGTATTACAATACCACCACCTTAAATTGGAGTCGTCCTCAGCTCTAGAATATATTCGCAAGCCCAAATCTCCGACGTTCCCTGCCCCTCATGAGAAGCACCTGGACTAACCCCGTCCAGCGTACCTTCCCACCCTTGACATGTGACCCGTCGTCGACACTGATACCATTTGTAATTTAAACTAACCAATCGAGAAATTTGTTATTATCAACTTTATGAGATATATTGAATTGAAAGAATTCTTACTAGAAGATTTTTCTCTAGAAATCTCTGATTACTATGATGATCTTGAGAATTCTTACTCTGTGTAATTACCGGAGAAATTGGTTAACTGATATTTATAGGGAAATGAGGATTTCTTTGTGAAATGGTAGAAGAATTCTGATTGGTTAGTTTAAATTCACACGGATCGCATTCCTAAATGAGAATGAGAGTTCCTTTGCCAAATGGTAAATAATTTCTGATTGGTTAGTTCAAATTCATACGGATCGCAATACCTGCTTTATTACACTAATTATGTGGCCGTCCATGATGGAAGGAATCTTATCATCATTTAATTAAGTTAGGAATAAACAAAACCCTCATAATCTAATTGGGAGCATCGACTTTCTTTTGTGGTACAGGTGTCTCCCTTTGAAACCCGAAAACTACAAATACAAAAGAACTCGTGAAAATTGTTTCTGGTATAAGTGTTTATCACCCAATTCCCCATGTTAACTTTGTTTCACTAAATATGTTTGGTGAAAGGTAACAAGGTCAGTTCCATTTTAATTCTTTATGTGGATGAGTTTATGCAAGATGGAGAACCTTGCGCAATTAAAGTTGTCCCACAAATTCTTTTGGAGTGATCACATATTTTTTCTGTAAAAAATTCATTACTTGTTTGAAGATTGAATCCACCAATACAAACAGATATCAAGTCTCGACTAATCTTCATGAATTGTAAATGCCAATATGGTAACCGTTAAATATGAGTATACAAGCTGGCTACCACAAATTGTAGGGTTCATTCACAGTATCGCAAGAATGGCATTGCTAAATAGTGGCTAATCATTAAAAACGAGATCCTACCAATGCATATGCTCTCTAAAACATGTCAACATAGGGGCTTTTTAAGGTAGGGAAGTCAAGACCCACACTTCCACACATACTCATGTATCATTGTCAAAATAAAATGATTATTTACTCTACCTAAATTTGGCAACTATGCGTCAATGACAATGTGACGATTAGTAAGTTTTATTGTGTGAAAGAAATTTATTGCATTATCAATGGATAAATCCTTTAAATATACATATCTTTTCCTCACTTTCTTCACCAACCCATTGCTCCAACAAAACATAACAACAACACTTTTGTTAGAGCACTGCACGGTTGAATGTGTTTTTACATATATTATCTTCCTTTGTTAGAGCACTACTTTTATATATTCTCTTCCTTTGTGTGTTTCTACATTTTGCATGTGTTTTTTTTTTAGCTTTTCAAGTTACAAAACAATGTATTCTTTTTTCCCATAAGTTCCAACCAAGAAAAAAACGACAAGACAACTTCGAGAATTATGCATATGATCCATGACTTTATGGAAAATTGAGATTGTGATTTCATGGATGTTCAGAACTTCTTCGGGTTCTTCATTCATTTTAGCTGCACCACCAAGTGTTGATTCTTCGGGTTCAACACCAAGTGTCGGTTTTTCGGGTCTTCATTCGCTTCAACTACACTAGCAAGTATGTTTCTTCTTCTTTTTTTTGTCACCTCCAGCTGCACCACCAAGTGTTGTTTCTTCTAGTTTTTTGTCCCCTCCAGCTGCACCACACCAAGTCTTGGTTCTTCCGATTTTTTGTCCACTTCAACTGCACCACCAAGTGCATTTCTCATCCTTTCGAGTGACATATACTCGACTTCCAACGCTTTCCTCTCAGCTTCTGAAATATCCGCCGGAGTTGTGATGATTCCGGTGAACCTCTCAATAAGAGCACCTCTCAGACTGTGAAAGTCCTCCTATTTTTTAGTGTGGAGGAGGAAGGAAACGTAGGTCTAAAAAAATTCACAAAAGAAAACCTTACTCCAAGTAACTGAGAAGCAATACAAAACTTTGAAGCATAAGCAAACAAGACTCAATGTTATTGTTTGCTTCTCAGAAATAATGCTTTGAAACATAAGCAAAAATATGTTATCCACATTCTTTGAAAGAATGATTAAATCTCTTTAATTTACATATGTTATCTTATCTACATTATATAACGTAAATACAAAATAACCCGAATTAGTGCGAAATAACTTTGAGCTAAAATAAAATCATTGTCAACATTTGCATAACACTGGAAATATGATTGTTGTGGTTAGTTAAGGTTTTTACTATAAAAGCACATACTAAATTTATTTTTTGTTGTTTTGCAGCTATAAGTTTTCGATAAACATGAGTTACACACATAAGAAAAGGTTATATATGTTTACAAATTTTACAAACTTCTGATCTTTTTTTACACATTCAAAGTTTCAAACTACCATTAATCTTAATTTTCAAATATTTAAGCCGATTTTCAGTTTAAGATTTTTCATTGCCGAATAAAATATAGGTTTTAGGAGAACAAAAGAGAGAAGAAACTTAAAAGTATGTGATGGGATATTAGGTTTGTTAGGGTTTGTATATGTTAAATAGAATAACATCTACTAGAATAAAAAAAAAATCCCGATAAAAAATTTCTTTTGTTACATTATTGAGTTTTAACAGGTCTTGTTAGTCATGTTAGTTCTCTAATAGAATAACAAAGAGTTAGTAATGGAGGTTTTGTTGCACAATTCGGAAATAACATCTCCAATGAGTGTGTGGTGGTTGTTTCCTCAATAATTTGTTTATCTTGGTCTAGCTGGTATGCTACTCCCTTTTATTGTTGGTTTACAAGAATTTTTCTACGGTGAAATGCATGACGGGTTAAGGGCCTGTGAAGGATAATACAATTTAAGGGAAGTAAATTGCTACCTATTAGGCTAATTCACATATTTATAAGTGCATCCACTTCACTAGAAAATTAGTTTTTTGTACAAGCAATATTTGTTTTTTCGGGTGGTGAAATTTTAAGTTGAAGATTGGTAATCCCAAGAAGATGAAAAACAAATCTATCAGTGAATATAGTTGGGACTCACTTGCGAGCTTCAGTGCCACACGCCTAAGGAATTTCACAACAACTTTATACAAAACTTGTTTTATTTGGGAATATGTTGGAAAACACACAAGCAAAAACATGAAGTATGCCAAAGTGAAGCAAATAAACTTTTCAATAACTTGAAACTGACAGAAAAAGGAAAATGAGTTACTGGACATGAAGAAGGAGGCCCAAGAAAATCAAATTTTTAATTGGAAAGGCATCTATGTGCATCCAGATGCCAGTAATGTCGCAAAATCCTTAGCAAAAAATGCATTGTGGATTTCTAATGCAGAAGAACGACAAATTAACATGCCAAGTTGGTTAGTAAAAATAATATCTGCTGAGATTATAATTATGTAAGATTATTAAACCATTAACGAGGCTTCTCTTTCGTGTTATAAAATTTTAAGAAAAAAAAAATTCGACAATGTGGAAGTTATTTTCAACACAGTTGAAGATATATGACCGTAATAGTAGAGGTAAGTAAGCAAGAATTAAATTGATGGAATTGAACATAGTGATGATGGTTTATACTTTATTTTATTGAATAAACGATGACACTTAACATAGATATGCATAGGCAAAATTTGTGAAAAAAAAATAAAAAGTAAAAAGTTTAGGTAATAGGCAGAATAAGACCATGGGTGAATTTTTCAGTCCGATTTTGTGCACACTCTTTAACGAGTGTGCATGTAGCATTTTAATCTCCACCATTGATTTAATTTAGAAAGTTACGTAATGAAAATCGAGATTACAAACATGGAGGGTAATAATTCCATCAGCTAACTAATTAACTAATCAAATGAACATGTCAAATATATACTCTTTAGAGAAGTGTGCACATAGTTAGATCAACTTCAGTTGAGTCACTAACACGACTCAATTTAACTCTACATGATTTGTAACTCAAGGTATAATATATATTCATAAATGAACTGATTTTCTAAAACGTCATAGTCAAGATGTTATTTTAATTTTAATTTAACCTTACAACTTGAAATCACATTTAAGAGGCTTAATATGTGGTTCACATTACAGATGAACGTGAAAGTTGATCCCTAAAATGAAATTTCAAGATGAATTCTTTGTCGTATTTTAGTGATTTGTAAATAGAAATCTAGTGGATTTTTGAGAATTCAAAGCAAGTCCAACTTGTATTTAGTGACTTTAGGGACATCGGGAGATTTTTTATTATAGTTTGTTTGGATACTATAAGAGATCTTCTGCTTTTCAAGAAGCAAGAGTCATAAGAAAAATGTTTTTGCTTCACAAAAAGTTTGCATTTTTGCTTTTGTAAGTCATTCTGAAATTGTGTACCCAAACTAACTTCTGATTTTTCTACTTTTAGAAGTCAAAAAATAACTTATGGGGTGTTATCCAAACAAGCTATTAATGTTATGAAGAACTGGGATCAATTCCCATAAACCATACTTACTTATTTTTAAATTTGAATAACATGGTCTTGGTTGTCTCGTTAACATAACATAATTTAATGAATCAAATATATAAAAAAATGTTTATATAACAATTATTTCAGTGTGTTCATGCTTTAGAGGATCTTTCGAACGACGCAACACCCTCTCCACACTGGATTCATAAGTGTAATCTAGTGCATCTGGTGGTTTAGAAACCAAGCTAGCCAGCTAGGTTGGACGACAACTCCATCTCGTTGAAACACATTACTGCGAAGATTATATGTTTTATTCATGAATCTGGTAAGGGTTTTATGTTTAATGACTTGACTGAACCCTGCAAATGTTTTTTTTTTTCCAATAAGAAATGAGATTTCTATTGATGGATTAAATCGTAATATTAAGTTCCTCTCTAATGAGAGTTTTTAACCAAATAGGAAAGTTTAGGACCAAGTCTGCTCCATTCTAGCAGTCCTTGAAAAGGTGGGGGTACAACAACCTCACCCAATATTTCGCTTAGCAAATCTGTATGGACTAACTCCAATATACTTTCAAGAGAATCAACTAGACAGTCAGACTCAATCTTGAGAAAAGTATATCAAAGAGTTTCTCAATCTCTTAATCCAATCCGCAATCAAACAAACAATAATTTGCGAGCCCGATTGAATATAAGAGAAATAACTTGAACAGTACCAAAGACAAATGTTCAAGGATCAATCAATTTCAATCAACAACCAAAGGTTGGATTTACCAATTGATCGATTCAACGCACAACCTGTGATATTTCAATTATATAACAAAATATAATGCGGAAAAGAAATAACACAGACACCAGAAGTTTTGTTAACGAGGAAACCGCAAATGCAGAAAAACCTGGGACCTAGTCCGATTGACCACACACTGTATTAAGCCGCTACAGACACTAACCTACTACAAACTAACTTCGGTCTGGACTGTAGTTGAAACCCAATCAATCTCACACTGATCCAAGGTACGGTTGCGCTCCTTACGTCTCTGATCCCAGTATGATACTACGCACTTGATTCCCTTAGCTGATCTCACCCACAACTAAGAGTTGATACGACCCAAAGTCGAAGACTTTAATAAACAAATCTGTCTCACACAGAAAAGTCTACATGAATAGATAAATCTGTCTCCCACATAAATACCTACGAGTTTTGTTTTGTCTTTTGATAAATCAAGGTGAACAGGAACCAATTGATATGCCAGACTTATATTCCCGAAGAACAACCTAGAAATATCAATCACCTCACACTAATCTTAATCGACCAGCGAAACAAGATATTGTGGAATCACAAACGATGAGACGAAGGTGTTTGTGACTACTTTTCTATCTTGCCTATCGGAGAAATTAATCTCAAGCCAATCTTACGATTGTACTCAATCACGATAGAAACAACAAGATCAGATCACGCAACTACAGAGAAAATAGTTGGGTCTAGCTTCACAATCCCAATGAAGTCTTTAAGTCGTTAACCTAAAGGGTCTCGATAGAAACCTAAGGTTAAAGGAGAATCGACTATAGCTTATACAACTAGTATCACACAGGAGGTGTGGGGATTAGGTTTCCCAGTTGCTAGAGTTCTCCTTTATATAATCTCCAAATCAGGGTTTGCAATCTAAGTTACCTTGGTAACAAAGCATTCAATATTCATCGTTAGATGAAAACCTGATTAGATTCAAGATAATATCTTTCAACCGTTAGATCCAACTTAGCTTGTTATACACACATGAAATGTAACTTCATTTAGGTTTGAGTAATCGTACCTAAACGTGTACAAGTAGTTGGTTCAACAGTAGTTAACCAATGGTTAGCCATATGAGCACTTTCATATCAACCTTATTCATCTTCACCTTAACTAGTTCAAATGAATCAAAAGAACTAGTTAGAGAGTTTTTCAATTGCTTAGATCTCATAGAAGTATACAAGACACAATCAAAGCAAAAACAGTTTTGATTAACTCGAATCATTTCATGAACATTATAGCCACGGTTTGCAAAGATTGCATTCCTTAATTTATAAATGTCTTAGTTCATGAATAAACTGTTTTTAGAAAATAACCCACTTAAGTACGCATACCGGTATGCATACTTAAGTACCCGAGCTGAGCTTGTTTTCAGTTCACAAACTCCAGCAGAAATTCACGGGATGTGAACTTCCGACAGTACGCGTACAGATACGCGAACTTAGCTCCGGCCATCCTAAACAAGTAAAGTACACATACTTTGGTTCAAGGATTTTGGACTTACACAAGAATGAATTCACATACAATGTTTATATCCAAACATGGTTATATATTCTAAACTCTCATTTCAATCATTGAAACTTTCTTAGAGGATGTTATATAGTTGTTATTCACAAACTATTTTTATCAAAGCAATTTTCAAGTTATTGAAATAATCAACATGACTTTCGTCACTAGTAAAGATGAACTTGACCAAAGCGAAAGCTTACCAACACATATTCCGATAAATAAATAAGCGAGATAAACTCGGCTCGAAATAGCAAATGTGCATAATTGAAGTCTATATAGCAATACGACTTTTGTCTCAAGATAGGAGATAGAGTAAATAGACTTTTGAGTGATACATAGGTTCAAGTCTCCACATACCTTTTTGTCGATGAAGTTCCACCAGTTCGTTGAGTAGTTCTTCGTCTTTGCATGATGAATGTCGTGGAGTCTATAGCTCAACTACATCCTATTCGGAGACTTAGCTATAAGTAGACTAGAAATCAAGACTTATAGTTTTGGTAACTAAACTTGAAAAACAAGCTTGAGATAGCAACGCTTGCGAGTTCGACCGAGCAGTGCTCTAACAATCTACCCCTTTGTCAATTTTAGTGACAAAACTATGAATACATATGAAATACAAAATAAATAAATTTTGCAGCTTCTCATCCACATGCTTTATCTCATTGGTTCTTCAATATTACTTGAAATCTTCGTCACTTCCAAGTACTCCAATGATTCCAAAGATATTCAATGCAGCATCATCGTTGTTGAAGATCCGTAGCCATAACAATGAGAAAACAATAACTCTCAATCATTATTATACAGTGTCATAGTATTATTACACAACATCAAAGTTCAATTGTGTCACAACTTCGACAACAATACTATGGTGATATGTATCACTCCCCCTTAGTCAATACATTATCTCACATGAAAACCACTCCCCCTTACATAATTATCCGAAAACCATATGTATTTGTAGTGTGAATTACACATTAATTCTCCCCCTTTTTGTCAATAAAATTGGCAAAGGTATGAAAACTAGTGGGATCCTAATGAAATTATTATAGAGACACGTCATGACCAAAAGAAAGTACATATTAACTTTTTTAGATGCAATCATATAGTCGAAACTAAATGCATTCATCAAGGAGTTTATAAAGATACAAGATAACCCTATAATATTCCACAGCCGCACTCCCCACAAAGATTTAGCAATTAAGCACAAGTTCAATTAAGAACTCTCCCCCATAAAATGTCATTCCCGAAAGAACAACAAGAGCGACCTTACTTTCAAAAGAAAAGAATGATTTCTTTGGACATCAACAAATCACATAAGAATATGAATATGTATTCAAAAATCTCAATTAAATTAACCAGAAGAGAACCCATGATTAATTCAATCGGAAATGCTCACATAAGATAACTTACGGAGCCGCACAGTATTTACATAAAAATATGGATCAGGGAAGATCAATACTGCGGAATAAACAAAAATTCATTCTATTCTTTATCTCCACTAGTATAGCACGCATGCGCGATGCGCCTGCCGGTACTTTCGTTTCGTAATTTTATTGTCTTCGTGCAGTAATTGACGGTCAAAGTAATCAATGGTCAACGCCAAGTGGTAAAAACTCATTAAATGTTAAAGTGAAAAATTAATCACAATTAAAATTGATTTTTTCACTTAATAATAGTTTTTCAATCATAAATGTACTTCTACATCAAGATAGTGTATTCGTAACTTGTATTTTTCTAAGACAGGAAGATTTCTTTATACACAAAATTTTCCCTGTACGTTCCCTTCTTCTTTGGAACGCCTTTAGTCACTAATACTTTCGTGTTGCTACTTGATACTCCTCTCGAGAGAGCAAAAGGTAGACAACTGACCTTTTTAATTTTTAGCTCGCAACGATTCCCGACGTTGAGCATGTTCGATCAGTCTTGGACTTTTACGGGGTCTGGAGCTAGAGGCCTGGTTGCCCTGTGCTGAAACATCATCAAGTGCCGGACTTTCATGGGGTCTCTTCCTCGAGGCATTCTTTGATCCCATTGAAGGAACTGTAAAAGAAGCGCAAAAATTAGCTCCAAAAAACATAGTGTATCTTTGGAATCAGATTAGAAGTAATCCTTTTGACAGGAACTGGACTAAGTACCCTATGTTGTACAAATTGCTAATATGTTACAACTAACAGATCTCATGTGAAAAACCAAGCAGGCTAGAGACAAACATTACATACATGTGAAAGGCGTAGAGTTTCATTATAAGTTAAGGCTATCAATACCACTGCGGAAATAGACTTCGCCACAGGTTAAGTGAAAGAGATTTCGCAAGAGGTTAAGTGAAAGAGATTTCGCAACAGGTTAAGTCAATAAACTCATATAAACATGATAGATGAGATTCATGTAAAATAAGTTGGAAAACTAAAGTGATTCTCGTTAGTTTCCTTACACAAAAAAGAGATCAAAAAACACAAATATTAGTAACCTTACACTCCTCTAATGGTACTGCGTTTCTGAAATTACCAAAAGTTTTATAAATGTCGAAACTTGGCAACCCAAAGTGATCCCCAAATCCAGGGACAACCTTGATATTTTGTTGACCCAAAGGAAATGTAAAAAGTGTTGCCCTCCGATACAAAAGCCATACATAAAGTCATCAAAATTGTTAAATGAATCCTCTAGCCTCAATCTAGACATAGAAGAAGTTACACGATGACCAAGCAAAAGAAGTTGTACCAATTACGATGTAAAAATAAGCCAAGAGATTAGATAAAATAGCTAAAGCCTAAAGAAGAGTTTTCCATATAATCAAACAACATGTAAAAACAACGAAATAGAATAGATTGTAAAGCATTAATTTTGAGCTTCAAATTTTAACCAATTTACAACAAAGTATTAGCTATGCCTTTATAAAAGAGTTTGCATTAAATCAGAAAATGGAAAGAGGACGATTATGCTTTCGTTTTCGTAAACAAAATCAGACAAATGAAAACCAACCTTGCGGTCAATACCCATTGCTCCATGTTATGGACTGACGGAATGGTGTATATACCATCACGTTGAATCACATGGATTAAAAATAACTTCTACTCCTCTTTTTTTCCTAAGAAGTCACTTTAGCTACTTGAGAGTTGAAACTTATTTTTTTTTGTTGTTTTACAAACATTTTCAGGGTATTATTGAAGATGAATAGTGATACGGCATAAGAATTAGCACCCGCTAGAAACTAATAGATTCTTGGTGTCTTGACAGCACTAACCACTTCAAATAGAAAGGAAAGCAGTAAGAGGAGACTGACAATGATACACTTATAAGATTACGATTTGTACAGCATACATCCCTTCTAACATTTACTTTCAACATTAAGATTTGAAGAACAAATGTAGTCCTTCTACATTAGGCGAAAATTTCAAAACAACAAAGCAATGATATAATCATCACCATTTGTTTAATCCTACAGTTCCTACTAAACTACTACAAATGCTTTTTTTTTTCCTTTTCGTCTAAAACACTTTGGCTACGGCTGGAGGGAAAAGGTAAACCTTTTATCCACTCACACTTGATGAACGGTATATGTGACGAACAAAGAACAGTGAAGTACGGAATCCAACAGTCCCGAGCATGAGAAACCATTAAATCCGAACCTAGTAAATCGACAGTATAATTAATGCACCATTTTGTGGAAACCATTAAATCCGAACCCAGTCAAATGTTAAAGGATATGTTACATGAAAAAATCATTCAAAGTTTCATTTCAAAAAATTAAAGTCACTAATATTACTGAGAACAAAATCCTTACCTCAACCTTAAATCTTATCCACTGATCAATGTCAACTCAGGTTAGAATGGGTGAAAATATGGATAATATAAATGTTAAGGTCTTGCCTTTTGAAACATTTCAGACATAATTAGATTCAAAAGAACCTCTGAGATAGGATTAGAGCAAAAAAAGAGAGGAAACTAAAAAGATTTCTAAGACATACTAAACTCCCAATATAGGGTATTGAGTGGCTCTGAGTGGCAGACCTAAGATACAATGCCAATACTTTTTACATAATAGAGATACCCATAGAAAAATACAATACAACTACTACAACTTGGGTAGATGGATTATTTTTTTGGGAACCCTAAATTGCACTAAACAAAATTGAGATTCCATGACAAAATTTGTAAACGCAAAACTGGGTATACCGACTGTTATACATGGATTATGATGTTGTTATCTGCTTATTTGAATACGAAATTAAATCCCACTTACCTGAAGAACTCTGATTGGAGTATGTTCAATCCTGTAACTTTAGGCTTGATGGAGATTAAAATTGGGGACGATTGGAATTTTGGAATTTGAGTTCCCAACTCCAATCGTGAGACGGGGTTTTTATACTGGTCGGTTGTCAATCCGTCAAATATAATTTCACTTTCTCAATCAACTAGATATAAATATAGTATGCGATAAGAAAGAGTTCGTATCCACAGAGAGGCTTTCGTTGTTATAAAATTTCAGTTTCTAAAGTAACCAAGGGGGAATGTTTGTTTTATCTAAGAAATAAAAGTAATTGAAAGCAAAGTAAATAATTTGAGAAATCAATAAGGAGAAGATATTGGTCACGGGATAGTATCATTCACAAACATGTATTATCATCAATGATTAGAATTGGTATTTTAATCTCGTATTTATTAAAAGTCCTAGGATACCTTGATCGCAAGTATAACCCGTTAATTCCCTGTTTTTCATCACAACCACATTAAAAGATGCATATGTGAATTCTTCGTAGAAAGCAACCTAAAGTGTAAAAGCACAATTAAGTTTAACTCCCTAAAAGCATTAAGTTTTATGGAATAAGACTCATCAATGCAAACGAATGTGTAAAAGCACTAAACGTTTTAACAAAAGTTATGATTCACTTGTGACTAGTAGGATATATCACTACAAGCACTACCCACAATTATGCTACTTGAATCGGGGATAAACAACTTTTTCGTATTGAAAACCTAATATAGCTTTAGAGATGAACATAAATCGGATTGATTAGGACTCAACCTAACATGTATTCAAATCTTATAACACTATTAATTGTGAATCACAAACAATAAAATATTGAGACAAAACTAATTCATAGATTCAAAAACATGTTGAGAAATCAACTTTTATCCCTTAACCAATAATATGTTTAGCTACTCATAGCTTTTGAGTTCATCATAATCAATATTCAATAATAAAATAATGAAGAAGAAGAACAAAGCAAACCCTAGAAGCTTAAACAAAACGGCTCTCCAAAAAAATTCCAAGAATAAGATATCCCATAAGTTGTAGAAGACTTTCCCTTTTATAACTTTTCTCCAACTCCTAAAATTAGGTCTAGTCTTCAAAGTCCATTAGATGAGAATCCACCAAGCCCATAAGAAGGAGAAACCCATGTAGAAAATATGTCCCAAAAGTGGTCGCAGGAAACCTGGTATTGTGGCCGGAATTTGGCCGGAAGAGTCACCGGAAAACATCTCAGGTGACCGGCAAAGTCCGCCCGGTCACCGGATCAGTGAGTCAACTCGGGTCAACTCGATCAAGTGAGTCAAACCGGGTTAGCTGGGCCGAGTCAAGTCTGGTTCACATTCTGATTCACTTGGCCTAGGCTATTCCAGCCATAGTGGCTCATTCCTTTTGCACTGGCCAGATGTTGTAATGCACAATCCTTGTGCTTCACCAGTGCTGCCACAGTTCCATTCTGTCAAAATCCCTCAGCTATGACTGCACAACTCCTCAATCTTCTGTAGCTTCCATTCTTGCCACTACAAACTTATTTTCATGTTGTACACAACTACTTCCAATAGCAGCACCAATGTTCTTCCATTCAACTCCAGCTGCAACATCCATTTCCCAGTACAAGTCTTCTTCTCCCTGCCAATTCTAAGCCATGCCCTGTACCAACAGCTCCAGATGCATGCAATTGCCATCTAAAGCTTCAAACTTCAACCACTCTACAGCTAACACAGCATCACCAGGACCATAACTTCTCAACAGCACCAGCACTTGCTCCAGTTTATTGCCAAAATTTCATTCAATGCCTCGTAACAACTCCATAGCAGCACCTCAGTGCTGTAGCCTCTCTTGCACATGGCAGAGCTGTGTGTTGCTTTATGTTGCACCATTGTGGCGCTTCTCAGCCAACTTTTGCAAAGCAACACCCTCAGTTCCATCTCCATTTGGTCATAATTACGACATCCATCAACTACGAAATCACCGCTCCATGTAGCCGAGACCACCCATTTGAACAAGCCAGACAACACAATCCAGACCAACACTCCATTGCGGTGCTATTGCATCCATTTGACCAACATCACCACACAAAGTCGGCTCGAAAA
Organism: Papaver armeniacum; assembly: GCA_023531295.1. Lineage (NCBI taxonomy): Eukaryota > Viridiplantae > Streptophyta > Magnoliopsida > Ranunculales > Papaveraceae > Papaver > Papaver armeniacum. Next base: position 18,074 of record JAJJWW010009066.1, read on the forward strand.
CATTCACCAGTTCATACCACAGACATCGGTTCACCCACCAACAATTCATAGACCCAATAGCTCATTCAAATCCCGTAATTCCTAACACATGCATCTAATTGTTCCTGGCTGCTCAATAAGACAACCATCCTTCAATTCAAAGTACCGACACCATCCGAGACTGCAATTGTACCACCACCGAACCTAGGCATCCATCTAAATAGCATCACTACCAAATTCCACCTGCCATCATCCACCAATGACTCCATTCTAGCACCACCATTTCAACCATGTCAAGCCAACCAACACCACCGAACGACCAACACTTGCAACTCGGGTTCAACCCCGATTCAAAACCCTGGTTCCATAAAAACAACAACGACAATGATGGCAATTTGTAATTATCCTCAAGAAATCCCATTTCATCTCAGGCCGGACTCAAACCCCGACTCCATGATTCTTCTTGATTTCTTCATTTTCTTTCTCTTGAACGTAATTTCGATAGAAACCCATCTCCTTTGGTCATTATTAACCCTAATTCCTCATGAATCGCCTTCTTTGATCAGTTCACCATCATCAACGAAACAATAAATTAAATACGCTTTCTTCATGATTCAAACGAAGAATCACATCAAAATCTTACCATTCCCATTCTCAATCTCGATTCGTAATGACTTCATCTTAATTCTAATCTCGTTCTTCCCCGATTTATCAGGCTCCCGATTCTCTCGAGATTTCATCGATTTAACTCTCGGCGACGGCTGCCATGGATTATCCCCTGACATTTAGGTGCCGACAATAATGAGAAGAGATAACTCCTCTCTGAATTCTAGGGCTAGGTCAGAGCTATTATTACTATAGGCGCCCAACATTTGATATAGGCCACCACAATAACAGCCACTAAACAAGCTCAGCTGGTTGCCTCCCAATCCATGGATGGACTCCGCATATTATTAGCCAATGTTCGTCCTTTTCGCTCCAAATGAGTGATTTCTTCTTCTTTTCCTCCGTGTGACTCCAGAGTACCTAATAACTCAAAAACACTCATAAGATACATAATTTACAAGAAAAGTAGCAAAGAAAGCGTAACTACTAAATAGTAAATTAGGTGTTTTAGACACCTATCATATACAAATACGTGATACGTTCGGTTGTAGATCGATGTGGAGTGTTGATTTTGTAAACTGCTACTTCTTCTCTCCTTGCTACTTCCATTCCATATTCCGTCGATCTACAATTGCTATTACTTGGTAGAACGATGGGGGTATGTGGATCGATAACTACATAAATCGAAATCGAAGTTCTAAATCGTATTTCGCAAAATCGTGTAGTCGATTTGAGAAGAAAGATTTGGGGGAAAATTGATAGAAACACGATTAAGATTGCGAAGGTTTTGTTTTGGTTTGGACGATTACGCATTTGCCCATCATGTGAATGATATCTACGGGAAAGTATGTAGAGAAAAAAAACCCGGAAGGGTATGTTAGTATATTCCTGTCGGACGTGTGAAAAACCCTCTTTTCTTTATATTAGTATAAGATTTGCACAATAACATATAATAGACTTAATCTTTGTAAACAAAAGCTCATCCTATCTTCCATCAATATTTGCATAATGACATAATAGGCTTATCTTTTGTTTGTCAAAAGCTCATTCAATCTTTTATCAATACATGCATATCGACATATGAAAGACTTAACTTTTGACCACGTATGGGACACTCATAGTTCACGGACGCAAACACACATATCCCATAATAAGTTTCAATATATGAAATCATAAAGATTAATACTGCAAAAATAATCTTTGCCCTTAGAAGGTAGAACCAATCCTTTTTCGCCCGAATTTACACCAATAATAGCTACCAAATGCGTATAAAAAGATTTTCAAAGAAGACCATACAAAGTCATTAAAGAACAAACATCATAGTTCACATAAGATGATTGTGAACATTCAAAAATCTCATATCAATGCGTAATACTGCCCATCCTTGAACTTCCTTCTTTGTGATTCACCAACAACATTCTTGTAAAAGCTACTAATGATCTTAGAAGAGTAGTGCTCCAAGAATCCAAGTGCCCAAGTCCAAGAGAAATGGAACAAGTGCGACGAAATGGAGCAAAACACTGAAAAACAAGAGACGGGACAAATACCAATCTGAACTCATCCAAATTCAATAATTCTCATCTCCAATTTGAAGAAAATTCAAAGAGGAATAGAATGAAAAAATAATAAGGTCATTAGAGTTGGATTTAAGAAAGTGACCAAAACAAGTTTAGAATATCGACGTCTCTGAGACAAGTATGCATACGGGTTTGCAAACGAATTTTCATGACCTGGAGCAATATGTAAATGGGTATGCGTACTAAAACCCCTGGATTTTGATTTTAAATGATGGTATGCATACCTGGTAGGTGTACCATGAAGTCCAAACATCCCGAACTACTTTTCAAACCTAAACGTTTAAGAACCTTAAACACAAATCAAGTTAGGTAGAATTGAACAATAAACAAGGTACATGGATCATTATAAGTACTTTAAGCAAATAAAAATACAAAACTTGCTCAAGTTTATAGACATACCTTTTTAGAAGAATCCAGTCGAATTCTACCTATCTTACCGAACATAATCTGTGCCCCAATTCTCGTGCTTCCCTCACCGTATACATGGCAGGGCATTCCTTGGTGAGGATGCACTTACAACACAATCAAGTTGTGTTGGGGTGAACAATGTCTTGCTCACCACAAGTGACCTTTGGATTATCATGAAAGAGATCGCTTTTAGAACCTTTCACATCCAATTCCATTTTCCCAAAAAACTTGTTAAGTTCCAACATCATGGATACTTCCTTCTCCATAGTCATGGAATTTTCTGGAAGATCATTCCTTTTCACACTCAAAGCATCATTAGCTTTCTTTGGTACCCACTTCTGAGTGCGTTTAGGAACAACCAAAACCTTCTTCCCATTACTCTCTTCAAGATTTCTCGGAAGAGAATTGGATTGACTATTCTTTTGCAAGTTAGTCTTTCTCCAATTGGGAGCATCGGAACTTGTCTTAATCTTTACAAAGTTATCCTTTTGATAACCATTATGATTGTAAAAAAGATTCGTATGACGTTTATAGGCAAATCTAGATTTATCACAGCACTGATTCCTTTGCATAAAGGTTGGACAGTTAAAACCTGTAGCGTTAATGGGATTAGTCTAACATATGATCTTGGTTTCACAACTTCTTATGATGCCCAAACAAGAACATTATGAAGTTTCTCATTCCTTATACGGAAACAACATCTCCTTTCCAAGTGACCTTTAGTTCGCAATAGTGGGAAACATAAGGAATGTTCTTACCTCGATCCGTCTCAGTCTTGACTTTGGAGGTTGATATACTTTGCTCTTTCGAACCTTAACCGCCAGTAAAGGTATTTCACTTTTGCCATCAGTGTAAATCTTTTGTTGAGAAGAATCACTAGCCTTGACAAATTTTACCTCTTTGCTAATACTTGGAGCATTTATTCCCTTATAGCCCAATCCTCGTGTATCACGATGATTTTTACATGTTGCTAGCATAGTGGTTAATTTGCTTGAACTAGTATTGAACTTTTTCAAGTCATCTTCTAACATTTTGATTTTATCAAGAGCAACAACTAAATCAGCCTCAAGACGTTTTTCTCGAGCGAGATAAGCGCTTTCTCTGTCATCAAAACTTGCTTGCTGAGAGTTAATTCTTCCTTCAATTTCTGCAAGTTTCTCTTCCAACAAGAAGTATTTTTTGATAAACACGATCACATTCAAGTGACTTTCTACTCAGGTTTTCCTCGGTATCTTTAAGGACCGATTCGCAAGAGCGATTCTGACCATAAAGACCTCCGTAAATCCTTTTCAATTTCTTGTTTTCTCGATAGAGAGGAGTCAGAAGAGGTGTGACATGATAAGTTTTAATCTTCTTCATTTTCAACGAATCCAAAAACTTAACATACTCTGATACTCCCTCATCAACATCTCTATCAATATCTGAATCACCTTCATCAGAAAGTTCATCCAACTGTTCTTCAAGGAGTGTTTCCCAATCAAAGGTTTTTACATCAAGAGAATGTTTAGATATTGACATAGATGTGACAGTTCTCTCAGGTGAATCCAAGCTTTTAAAATCATCTGGTAATTTATGAACTGGCACGTTATTAGAGATAGACTCGTCCATAATAATCAGATTGCTATAAACACAAACTTATGAGGTCTTAAACGTGTTTGCCTGCTCTGATACCAATTGAAAAAGTGGGGGTACAACAACCTCACCCAATATTTCGCTTAGCAATCTGTATGGACTAACTCCAATATACTTTCAAAAGAATCAACTAGGCAGTCAGACTCAATCTTGAGAAAAGTATATCAAATAGTTATATCTCAATCTCTTAATTCAATCCGCAATCAAACAAATAATAATTTGCGAGCCCGATTGAATATAAGAGAAATAACTTGAATGGTACCAAAGACCAATGTTCAAGGATCAATCAATTTCAATCAACAACCAAAGGTTGGATTTACCAATTGATCGATTCAACGCACAACCTGTGATATTTCAATTATATAACAAAATATAATGCGGAAAAGAAATAACACAGTCACTAAAAGTTTTGTTAACAAGGAAAACGCAAAATGCTTGAGAAAAACCAGGACCTAGTCCAGATTGAACACACACAATTTGTATTAAGCCGCTACGAGACACTAGCCTACTACAAAGTAACCGATGTCTGATGTAGTTGAACCCCAATCAATCTCACACCGATCCAAGGTACGGTTGCGCTCCTTACGTCTCGATCCAAAGAAGATACTACACACTTGATTCCCTTAGCTGATCTCACCCACAACTAAGAGTTGCTACGACCCAAAGTCGAAGACTTTAATAAAAAAATCCGTATCACACAGAAAAGTCTACAGGAATAGATAAATATGTCTCCCATAGAAATATCTAATACTGTGATATACAAAATAAAACCGACGCCAGAGATGTCGATCTACTCTTACTCGGATTTGACGGGGTAGATCTAGATAAACATTATTTAAGTATTTGTATCCACCTATCATTCTATAATATCCAGATCGATCTTGGCACTCTGACATATGACTTGGAATCACCTCTGGAAACTAAATTCGACGAGCCAAACTCAATAACAAAATTTTGATCCTAATTGACGTTTTTAGGAGTCGAGGGTATGCTGATATTCTTTCATCTTTTCGATTTTCCCCTCTTATAATGTTTATGAAGCGCTTCATTTTTGTCATTAAGATTAAGAAGTTCAGAGTGGAGCGATGTGAGTGGAAATGGTTGAAATGATGATTTATAGTTCTTGGAAAATAAAGCCATTGACACTTGGGCTTTACCTGCCAGCAACTCATGTCTAACCACCCGCGGCACACGTTCAAGAGTTTGCGTAAGTTTATCCTGGTGTCCTAACATTCGCCCCTTATTTCTTCTACAATCACCAATTATATTTTCCCACAAGCCACAGTGGCTAACATCCACTTGGTTGAACAACTTTCGCGATTTGCAAGAACAGTTTTTTGGGGACCAGCCTTTTTTTGGGGGGACCATTGTTTTATTTTGGGTAAGACATTAGAAGTAATTCTAGGTCACCCCTTATATAAATATTTATATTAATACCAAAACTACCCTCTGATTATATTTGGTTAATGATTAGTTAGTGTTAATATTAGTTAGTGTGATTAGTGAAATGATTTTGAATAAAGATTTGAGATTAAAAAATCAGATTTTTAAAAAAGAAGTAGAATTATTGAGAGAGAGAGAAGTTTGAGAAGTTGAAGAACAAAACCATGGAAAATAAAAAAAAAATTGAGTTCACTAATCTAGACTACTCAAGTGATGATTCAATTGATGATAGCTCATCTGAATCTACATCTCCTTCCTCTCCTAGAGTATATGTCAATCTTCACAATGATCCGGATATGGATAATTTCTTAGATGGTGAATGTATTCTTCCCCAAAGCCAATTTCAAGATGGTGAAAACGATGGATTTTACCAACCACAACCCGGGAGGAAGAATATTGGGGTACCCAGTATATGCTCTAAACTTAGGTAATGTTGGTTGAATTGGTCCAAATTTTCAAAAAATGTGAATTTTTAGAGTAGATTTGTGCTTGTTCGGTTACCTTGTGTGAAGAACATGTGGCGAACTCATGCAGTGTAGTTCGGTTACTTTTTCTAAACACGCGGGTTACCGAACTCTTCATTAATGGAGGTTTTTGAAGTTGTTATGCAGTAGTTACCAGAACTCTATAAATAGGATTACGGTGTTATGTTCGGTTTGGCCGAAATGAAACCGAACTTTAGGGTCTATGAGTTCGGTTAGTTCGCAACCAATAACTAACCGAACTTACGTAAAGTAATATTTCACATTAGTGTATAAAGTTCGGTTGGTTCGCAAACTTCGTGCCAACCCTTAATCTTAGAACTTACGTCCAATAAAATTTTGATTTAGTGTACGTAAAGTTCAGTTAGTTGTGAACTTGGTTGTCAAACCGAACTCTGAGTTCGGTTTTCCAGAAAAAATTATCATATAACCGAACTTTAGGGTCCATAAAGTTCGGTTGGTTCGCAAACTTCATACCAACCCTTAATCTAACCGAACTTACGTCCAATAAAATTTTGATTTAGTATACGTAAAGTTCGGTTAGTTGTGAACTTGGTTGTCAAACCGAACTCTGAGTTCGGTTTTCCAGAAAAAATTATCATATAACCGAACTTTAGGGTCCATAAGTTCGGTTGGTTCGCAAACTTCATACCAACCCACTAACTAACCGAACTTACGTACAATAAAATTTTGATTTAGTGTACGTAAAGTTCGGTTTTCCCGATAAAATTATCATGTAACCGAACTTATTTCTGATTGCAATTGATGTTGTTCCTTTTCTTGTAGATTGAATGTCAACCTATACCAATGGATAATCAACCTTCTCCCAGTTGGCATCTTTGTTTGAAGATACATCTAATCACTATGTCAATGATTTGGTTTTTGATGAAACTATTGATGCGAAGAATTGGGCTAGAGAATGCCAAGAAAGCCATGTGCGTATTAGTTTTGAATGGAAAAGAAAGCCAAACTCGTTTTGAAATGGTTTGTGAGAGAAGTGGAGATCCCAATGTTAGTCACAAGAAGAAGGGTTATGTGTATAAAGGAAAGACGACGAGGAAGAACACGGCGTGCTCAAAAAGAAAACTAAATGTCCGTTCAAGCTAGTATTTAGTAAGTGCAAAAAAAAGAATGGATGGGTTCTATCTATGGATAAGGTGGTAGGCCATCATAACCACCCTCGTCCAGGATGATCTTGAAGGACATGCAATGGCCGCTCGGCTCACTCCTCAAGAAATGGAGAAAATAGCTAAATTTAGGAGAATGGGAATTTCACCACTTAACATGCTTCGCTTACTAAAGGATGATAACAAGGATAATGTATCATCTTTGAAGACCATTGTAGTTGCAGGAAATCCTACACTGCACACCTCACTCGAATTCGCTTAATCAATCCATTTGAAGATGAGTAATAATGTGTTTTATTAATTGTTTTCTTGAAAGGTTTACAAAGAAATGTAGAACAAGAGCTAAAGAAATTACAATCACTCTTAATTCTCTCTCCTAATGACTTGCTTAACCATCCAAAAAAGACCTCTCTTTCAACGAGACTTACTCGACCTTTTATATAGGGTATTATATAGCGGATGACAGCTAAGCCGTCCTTTATTTTCGGAAACGACTCGCGAATCCTCGCGAGTGTGTAAGTGTTTGTCCTCGCGACACCCCTAATTCTCGCCAAGTTTTCACACTTTCCTCATGTTTTTACTGTCATCACCCATTACGTCATTTATTTATTTCCATGCGACTCCTTCGCGGGCGAAGTCGTTTATTAATCTCGCGAAATATTGCCGTCGCGATATTCTGGGTCCTACATCTTGCCTCTTCTCATGTATTCTCTGCGAAGAAGAGAGTATCATGAGAATCAATATTTTGAAATGCCGCAACAGACTCATCCTTATCTGTTTTAACCCCGTAAATTTTACATAGAATTTATAACGAGATGTCTTTTCTTCCATTCCTTTCTTGACACGTTTCATCCAATCGCTTATTTCTCACCATTCATGTCCCATCTCGCATTAAATGCACTTATTTTCCCAAAATCTTTCTCTCATATATAGTTTTCTCCTCTTTTCTCTTCTTCTCTTTTATTTTCTCTGCAACTTTCCTTCAACTTCTTTCTTCCGCAAATTGCGCTTCTTCTTTCTTGCTTCCTTTTCGATTCTTCATTTCTCCCTTCATTCCCATATCGACAATGGCTTCACTTGGTCGTACATACGCACCACTTTTCAATGACGTTTTCCGAAATTAAAGGAAAAAGGTTTCACTTTATCAACCATTCCAAACCAAGAATCCTCATCTATGCTTTCTGAAAATTGTTTTCGATCATCAATGTGATGATCGGAAAATCATAGTCTCGCTAGGTCAACTCCTGCGGGGCTCCCCGTTCCTCTATATAATCCGAAATACCATTGTTTTATGAGATTCTTGCTCACGAGAAATTCTCGCGGGGCTGTTTATCAATTGAATGGCGGCGTATTTGCGATGCTTGAATTCGCCTATATCGTGGCGCCTTAAAGGATCTTTATATCCGATAATATTAGAGATCCTCAATTTGCGAATTTACCAATAATTGCCGAAGTATATTGTGGACAACTTCTTTGCAAATTATTCGGTCATAACTATGAGAAACGATAAATCTCGCTGGGGTGTTCGATTGAAGAAAAATGATAACGTTGATCTTGACAAATTTGCTCATGCGGGACATTGATCGGCATTCGGGTAAAAATAATACCCTCGCCACTCAAAGATGAAAAGTGGTGGGTTGTACCTCTTTTTCGAGTGGACCTTATATCGCAGCTCACATGCACTCCAGACCAATCTCGCGAATTACTATCCTTGGGAGTTTAAGTGGCCTGAGAAGACAAAAGAGGTATATATATATATATATATATATATATTTTTATTTGCTTTGCTATGTCTTCCTTTTCTTTCATTCATTAACTTTTAGAAAATTTTTTAGATCACGAGAATGAGAAAGAAATACAAAGAGAATCACGACCAAATATCTGGCGATACTTCGATCGCTCACGGATGAAGTAAGAAACATTTTTTGTTATTTTAAACAATATTATTGCCTCTGTTTCTTATCTTTATTCGTAATGTGAAGATTGGTGTTGAAGAAGTTGAAACCGCAAAGATTAATGATGAAGAAGCTAATCTTTGCGAAAGTTAAAGGCAAGAATAAGGCCATTTCTCGCAAGGACAAATCTTCCGGTCCATCTTCTAAAAGACGAAAAGTTCAATCTCCCTCCCATTCTCATTCCCAAGTCAGCGAGGACTCGGAAGAAAATGAAAATGAGGTCGATATCTATTCTGCTGGGGGACTCATTCAGATACTTGCTATGTCGCTATTATCTCGGTATTTTTCCGATCCTATGCAAGGATTTGGGAGATGATAATTTATCCGCTACTTGCGAAGCTCGCCAAAATCTGCGACGCCCACTATTGGAGGATACGAGTCTTTTCGCGGAATTTTAACAATGACTCCTAGCCTTTTAAATGCTCTCAATGCTTTGGTATGTTCATATTCCTTTGTTTCTTTGTGATTTCACTTTTGAGTTTTGTTTTAATTATTTCTTTATTTTCTTCTATAGTCGGGAGAGCTTTTTTGTTGTTGCCTCGGACCTTGAGAAGAGACGCAATAACCTTGAAAAGAAGAACCTTCAACTTAACAAGAAAGTGAGACTTAGAAATTGAAGTTGCGTCTTTTCGCGATAAAGATGAGAGAATTCAAAAAATTGGAAACCGAGCTCGATTCTCATAAGACTAAATTATCTACTCTTCAAAGTGCAAATCAACAACTATTTGGTATATAATTCTTTCTCTTCAAATCGTTTTCATTTTTCCATTTTTTTTTTTTTTTTACTCCTGATTTATTATTCTCGAGACATATATAATCTCTACGAAGAAGCCATTCTTCTTCATTCGTTTTCCAGAACCTATGGATAATGATATTCTTCTTACTTATCTCAACGAATCCTTAAATAGTTCATCAAATAAAATCGATTCCCTTCCATTAAATGAACTTCAAACCAAACATCGCCTCTTAGAGATTGAACATAGATCCGGTTTGAATTTAGCCAATCAATTTAAGCGAATGTACCTTGATTCAGAAGAAAGCCAAAACCTTAAGGAAGAAAATTAGTGATCTCATAGATGAAAAAGATCGCATTACTAACAAAGGTGCACAGGCTTTAGTAAAATTTCAAAAATCTCTCCTTGATGTGCAAGTTGAGCGAGATGAACTCCTTCGTTAGAATACCATACTTAGCGAGCGTGAAGACCAAATTCGTTCACTTTTTGTCATAAATAATGATGATGAGTTTGCACGGGCTGCAAAGGTTCTAGATAATGCTAGAAATAACTTAGGTGTCGATGTTAGTCTTCGCGCCGAGCAAACTACCTTGATCAAGGATATGATCTTTGAAAGAGAAGGTTGTTTATTACACTTTTTTACTTTTTGTTCTTTTTCTTTTTGTACTATTATCATTAATTCATTTTCTCATCTTTTCAAGTAATACGAAAAGAGATTTAAGGCAAGGATTGGAGAGCTTGAAACCGAAAAAGAACGACTCGCAAAGGATCTCTCTTCGCGAGAATAAATATTCTAAATTGAAGCGACAATTCCAAACTACGGTGGCAAATTTTAATAATGATGTTGTTCGTTTTCGTAATCAAGCTATGGAAATAGTTTGTAATGATCACAACATCCCTCTTCATTCATATCCTTTTCTTCTTTGAAGAAGTTCGAGAACTTGCCATCTCGGATGTTTCGATAGTGAAGCTAATGAAGAAGAAGAATCGGCAGACGAGAGTGATGGAACCAAAGAATCGGATGAAGAAGAAGAACCAAACGAAAGAAATAACTTCTTTTTCTTCTTTCATTTCTTGTAGTATCTGTATACATATATCTTTGACTATTGAATGTGAATTTCAACTTTTGCTTCCTTTGTTCGGATATATCAATCAAACAACCCTTCTTTGTAATTATAACTTCACACTTGCCTCACGTCCATAAGATATAATCAACTTTGCGAGTTACATAAAATATAATCATTTCATGAGATATAAATATATATATCATTTTTTTTTTTTTTTGCACATTATCATTTTGCGACAAGATCGCAAGATATCTTCATGGATTAAGAAATCTATTGATCTTGCCTTATCATTATTTGTGTGGTCTTATTATGCCTTCTAAGTAAAGGTCTTATTTTGCCACCCCTCATTGCGACAAGATCGCAGTCGTCTTTACACTTTCATGTAATGACCCATTGACCTTGTCTTATCATCTCTTAAGTATTTTTGCGACAATATGACAGGTTTAAACGTTCTTGCGACCATAAAATCCCGGGATATTGTCGTCTTTGCGACGAAATCGCATGACGTTCTTACATTTTCATGTAAAAACCCATTGATCTCGTCTTACCCTCGCGTTAGTATTATTGCCTCTGCAGGATCATTGCACAAATATGACAAGCCTAAATTCTCTCATAAAATGAAGCCTCATGACATTTGCGTCTTTTGACACTTATCGACTCCTCCCTAATGGAGGGTGCCGCCCTTATCTTCTCCCTGGTTGCCCCTTCAAGGAGGCGTACGTCGGCCATACAAGACTAGCTCCTCCCATCCGGTCTTAATAAAGAAGCAGTTGTTTGTGACCTCTTATCCCTTATACCTATAGGGCTTATGGTTACGAGGCTGCACCTAAGTGGAGTTTTTCTTGGGCCGAGTGCAGCATGTGCCAAGACTTGTCAAGAGTGGTAAGGAAGTTCCATGCTCCCCGCACTCTTGACTCAACCGTGTACCTAAAGCCTTGGTCATACACTGTGACTCCTTGGAAGAGACCCTCGGGCGTCCAACTGGGTATAACCTTATATATATAGTTGGAAATCCAAGGTATCTCCCCGGATAGGCTTTCATGGGCCCCAAATCTCCATGACCTGGGTTTCGGGAGCGGTGTAACCTTCCCATCCGAGCCATGTTAAGAGATACCCCTTATATGACGTACTTTAGGTCTTACATTTGCCTCTTGCGAAATATCATTCGCGAACTAGGTGTACGCCATAAAGGTTTGTCCCATTCACTCACTCATTCATTTTATCAATTTATTTAATCATTTGTCTCATGGGTTATCGCACAATCTCATTTCAATTATTCAATAAATTTGTACACATTCTTCATGGCGAGATTCTCGCACAACTTTTCCGCAACCATCATCTCTACTTCTTGTCCTTATCATGCTTTCACCACTAAATTGTTATCTTTTCTCGCAATTATTCATTTTTTTACACCTTTTATTCTTACTTCCTCCGCCTCCGCATCGGTCCAACATTTCAATGTCTCCTTTGCATCATGATATTCAGTTGCTTTTTGTGCATTCACTTGCAAAGATCTCTTCTTCTTTTGTTTCTATGGTATCTACCATTAGTCTTTCTTTTCTTTGTTCATTCTTTACATTTTTCCTCCAACCTTTCTTTTTTGTTGTTCTCTCTTCGCAACTCTCTACATCCACCTCATAACATTTTTGCCCCTCTATCCAATCTCCTTTTATAATTCCGACACCGCTAGGATGTGGAAATTTTATGCACTGATGGTATGTTGATGCTACACCCAGAATTTCATGGAGCCATGGTCTTTCAATCAATGCATTGTAGGGAGATTCCACATCAACTACACAAAACAAAATATCAGTTGATAACCCCTGCAAGGGTATCCTCATGTGCACTTCTCCTTTGGGCTTGTTCGCGGTACCATTGAATCCATATATTTTGTATGTTGAAGGGATCAAATCTTCATCTCTTCCTCCCATAGTTTTGTAAGTATGGTAGAAAAGAATGTTGGACTGAACCGCGTATCAATTAATATTCTATTGATTGCCCAACAATTTTCCGCTTCATCATCTTCGCCCTCAATAGGTTTTGGATTAATTTCCGGTTTACCACTAATGGGCTATCATGTGTTTCTCTTCCTTTGGGTACTTCTTGATGTGAAAGAAATAATGCTGCAATTGCCACTCTTTTAACTGCGATGTCTTCGCAATATTCATCACTTCTTTATCATGATCATCCCTCATAAAAACTCTACTAAGTACACCGTCATGAAAATCTTCAATAGTGCGGTATGAGTGTACAATGGAGTTGCAAAACAAATTTTTAGCCTTTGCCCCAACTTCTATAACAAATGTTTCTTTTCCCTTTCTTTGGTGGTGGTGGTAGATGTTGAACTTTCTCTTCTTCTTTTAAAAAGTGATTCAACTTTCCTTGATCAATCATTCTTAGGATAATTCTCTTGATGTTTCTGTTAGTCATTCGTTAGGTTCCCATGAAAGCGGTGGTAAGAACAGAACTCATGACTTCTATCTCCGTGTGGTGGTTCACTTCCCATGTTCCATGGTGCGGTATGTTTTCCATCAAAAGTATTGCTTCCCATATTTTTTCCACACCGGCATTCAATGGCGGCATTTTAATTTCCTCCCACACTACTCTGACTTCATGTCCTCTATGATAATTCCCCTCCGGCCTCCATAAGTCTCTTGCGAATTATGCCTTTGACCTCCATAGGTTTCTTGCGGTTGATCAAGCCTTTGAATTTTATTATTTCCGCCACGGTTGTAGAAATTTCTTTCTCTTTCAAATTCTTCCGATCGCGACTTCCCATAGCTACCAATTTTGGCTGTTTATCATCTACCATTCTCTCTTGTTGCCCTTGGTGAGGTGCTCGCCACTGTTTGTATTAATCTAGGTAACAGACTTGCATTAAGACTTGAATTTGTATTCGCAACTGGGTACGATTCTACTTCATTTTGCCTTTCCTCCAAAGCAATATATTCCTCTTGCAATTCTCTCGATTCGGTCATCGTGATCGTATTCTTGACTCTGAAAACTTGAACATATAGTAAGTTGGTTGCGAACATAGCATTTATGAATGATAGTATGAGATATCTTTCATCAACCCGTCCCGCCATTTCGCTACACATTGTCTTCCATCTACTGTCAGATGTCTCAAGCTCTCGCCAATTCTTTGTTTTAGCCCAAATACATCTTCAATGCCAGGTCGCGAAGAGTTGTTACTTATATACGCCCCCAAGAGTATAGCCTGTAAATGATTGAATGATGTGATTGTATTCCTTGGTAAACCCTCAAACCATTTCAACGCTTCTCCGTTAAACTCGACGCGAAGTATTTGCACAATATAGCGTCATGGTTTTCCCACCGTAGCATACATCTCACATAAGCCTTGATGTGTTGTACCGCACAAGTTGACCCATCAAAAATGCTAGTTAACGCCGGTAAGTTGCATTTGGGGGTATTCCTCCCAACCGCACCTCCAATGTAAAGGGATTCTTCGCAGCCTTTCTGCGATGGCTTCATCTAACCTGTCTTCTTCCTCCTTCTCTTCTATTGTTCAATATTCCTCTCATCTCTCGCCAATTCTCTCAAAATTTGTTCGTTTGCCTCAGGATTTGAATCTATTGGTCTTTTTAATTCCACCTCTTCTTCTCGCGCTCATGTCTACTTATACTTTCTCGCTCATCACTTTCTTCTCTCCTTTCTCTGCGGCTTTCTCCTCATTTCTTTCGCGAATTTGTACACCATTATATCTATCAATCTCTTCTCGGTTGTCTATCGACTCTCCTTTGCACTCTTTCATATTCTTCATTGATATTTTCCTTATTGCGATTTTGCTCACGCCTTCTTTCTCGGTTGTCATGATTATTATGCCGAATTGCCTCTTCAAATTCACGTTCTTCTATTTCTGCCCTCAATCTTTCCCTTTCGCAAGCTAGACGTGCTTGCTCAACATAGTGTTTTTCAATGTCATTTTCGATTTCCTTTTGTTTCCTTCGTGCTTCTCTTCCATGCAATATTCTTCTTCCTTCTATCCGATTTTTTTCATCGGTCGGATTATTCTCGCTTCTCGAGGTTGCCTATCTCCTTGATTTCCATCATTTTGGCCATTTTGTACAGTCTCCCGTGTCGTGGAACATAACGATCTCCTTCTATTTCTCTTCTCCGTGACATCCTTCACCAAGATTTGGTTCTCTTTCCAAATTTTCTTCATTAATAGTTTCCGGGTAATGTTCTCCTCCTATCTTCTCGACCGAACTTGATCTTGATCTGTTACTACTTCTCGATCTTCTATTTTGCAATCTCGCATTTTCCATTCTCAACTCATGATTTTGCCTTGTTAAATTTGCACGTTCCTCTGCTTCTAATCGCCTTTCTTCATACATTGTTTGTCTCAATGTTTCTAATGCTGCGATCTCTTCATTTCCACGAATTGTTTCTCCCATTTCTTCTCGATTTTTATCTCCTCGTCCATTATTTATCTCGTTGTTGCTCTTCCTCTCTTTCCTCCATGTAATCGATCTCCATGTGTGTACACTTACTCTATCATAATCCATAGTTGTGTTTGCAAATCGGTTGAATTGGCGATTGAATTTGATTTTCTTCATCATTTCTTATGTTCATCCTTGATGATTCTCCCCTTTCATTTCTCCTTTCACCAGCAAGTCTCCGCTTCTTCTCACGATTGTTTGTCCTTCGGTACATTTCTCCTTCTAGCCATTTCTTTCTTTTGGTAAATTCTTAAAAAATTGTATCAAATTTCTCTTCTCTTACCCCAAATTCTCCTGTTTTCTAGCACATATGTAGTTGCAGGAAATCCTACACTACACACCTCACTCGAATTCGCTTAATCAATCCATTTGAAGATGAGTAATAATGTGTTTTATTAATTGTTTTCTTGAAAGGTTTACAAAGAAATGTAGAACAGAGCTAAAGAAATTACAATCACTCTTAATTCTCTCTCCTAATGACTTGCTTAACCATCCAAAAAGACCTCTCTTTCAACAGACTTACTCGACCCTTTATATAGGGTATTATATAGCGGATGACAGCTAAGCCGTCCTTTATTTTCGGAAACGACTCGTGAATCCTCGCGAGTGTGTAAGTGTTTGTCCTCGCGACACCCCTAATTCTCGCCAAGTTTTCACACTTTCCTCATGTTTTGACTGTCATCATCCATTACGTCATTTATTTATTTCCATGCGACTCCTTCGCGGCGTAGTCGTTTATTAATCTCGCGAAATATTGCTGTCGCGATATTCTGGTCATACAACCATTTACAATGCAATTGAGACAATTAAAAGGATTGAATGGAAGGATAGAAAAGTGATGCAACAATTGTTTTTGGTAGCTAAAGAGAAAGGCTACGCGGTTCAAAAGAAGGTAGGTCCGGAAGATCAAATAACGCATCTCTTCATTGCGCATCCGAAGAGTGTTCAATTGGCTCAATCCTTCCATCAAGTTCTTATAATGGATTGCACTTACAAGACTAACAAATACGAGATTCCATTGTTGAATATTGTTGGTCGTACCTCGACGAAGTCACTGTTTACCGTTGCTTTTTGTTTTCTAGAAGATGAGCAAGAACCAAGTTACACTTGGGCGCTACAACAAGTGAAGGCCATATACCGAGATGATGATATCCCCGCGGTTATAGTGACGGACAACGATGTAGCATTAATGAACGCAAAGAGAGAGTCTTCCCATTAGCACATAATATGCTTTGTACGTTCCATATTTGGTGTAATGTGATGAATAGGTGCAAGCCTCAAATTTGTCCACCAAAGAGGAAAGCATTTGAAGAGATTAGTAAGCTACCTAAGATGAACAAGCGACCGCAAAAGAGGAATTCGATATACAATACACTATAAATCACGCTAAATGGGTTGCTTTCTGGTGAATGGGAGTCATTGACTTGGTCTCTCACCGAAGAAGAGTATAATCTAAATCTTGCGGCATTTATCGAACATTGGTCTAGCCCCGAATATCCCGAGGATATTTAACGCATGTGGTTAAGCAATGGTTGGAACCCGCACAAAGAGCGCTCGTTTATGCATTTACCAACCACCATAAACACTTTGGGAATCAAGCGACAAGTTTGGTAGAATCGGCTCACCACCGGTTGAAGAAAAATCTTTTTGGATGTGTCAATAATTTTGTGATTGTGTTTAATGCAATGGAGAATTACTTCAATCGTGAGATTGATAGAATTAAAGGGAAGTTTCAAAAAAGCCGCATCATTAAGTACAAAAAGATTGTATACAAAGGTGGTAACATCACGAATATGGCGGACCTTCGGTTGTTTAAGGGACTTCATTATAATGTTTCGCGTGCTTGCATTAAGAGGTTAATGGTAGAGGTTCATTTGATTGACATATGGGGAACCAAGCCGACGAGGTGTGTGTTTGCAACATGATGAAGTCTATGGGACTCCTTGTCGCCATATGATAGTTAAGTATGAACATGGCATAATCCCTCTAAGCGATATAGATCCATATTGGGCAACAATTAAGTTTTGTCCCTCCTCCAAAGGGCGACATCGGAGAAGAGTTTGGTGACAATGAGATGGGAAGAATCGTTATCGAGATGTACCGGAACATGAACAAACTCGAAAAGCAAATCTTTTGGGATGACATACGGCCAATTGTTTATCCACACACTTCGGGAGAATGTGCACGAACCGAAAAAAAGGCAAGGGAAAAGGTAGGACAATCTCCAAAGAAACAAAAAAACAAGTAAGAGAATATGCAAAGGTGTTGACTAAGAGGAAAAGTGAAATGACCCCTTTTACTAGAGACCCTTGTGGGCATGAGCATACCTGCTGGCGAAGTATCAAGAAGATTCTAAGAAAAGGTCTAGGAATACTGTGGAAAAGGGCGAAACAAGTGAACGGGATATGAATAAAAAGGACCGATGTTACGCCGCAACCAACCCCACCTACTCCATCGGAACCTAGCCAACCAATTCAACGAGACGTTAAGCTTAAGGCTCCAATATGCCGCATCCAAGAAAGAAGTCGACCAATTGATGATACATCAACTTTGTTGATAGAAGGTACTTGGAAGAGCTACCTACATATATTAGAAAGTACGTCATATCCATAGATGACGTCCCTCCGGATGGTAATTGCGGATTCCACGTTGTCATACAACAATTAGGGCCTTTCATTGAAGGTGCAAGTTGTATAATGATAATCAAATCACTTATGTCCGGCAAAGGATGTTGATGAAGCTAAAGGACAACCCGGAATTTTACAAGCGAATGTTGTCCGATGGGGATGCTAGTCTCAATGTGCAGTTTATTAGGTATCAAAGGCGTCTCCACGGGGGGATCCAATCACAAGGGATCATTGGATGGCCATTCCGATATGTGGGCACTTAATCGCCGAAGCATTCAATTGTGTGGTTCACTATTTCTCAAAAGGTGCTAGTTTCACATACACTCCGAAAACAAAGATATGTGTCGAGCAACTTAAACGTAGGAGAGTGGTGATTGCGCTTGTTAACAACAACCATTTTATAGGCCTCCGGTTAGAAGACGATTGTCCACTGCCTCCGATATGCGGATACTCTTATTGGCAAGGATTTAACTTGACACAATGTTGGGATGGTGTATTAAGTACGAGCATAACATGGAGATGTGGAAAACTTTGAAGGATTCGGAAAAAAATCATACACGAGTGGGTTCCCTTGCGGATGATTAAATGTACCATTGATTAAACTAAGTATGCCCCGAACATCAACATAAGAATCAAAGATTGTGTTTTTTGGAATTAGGTCTTATTTTTGGGTTATGCTTTGAACATTTTCATAAGAATAAGAGACGAGACTGTTATTTTTGGATTTTTTTTTTTTTTTTTTCATATTGGAACTTAATTACATGACATCGCCGAACAGTGAGACATCAAGACTTAAGTTCGGTTAGGAAATGAAATTAGAGGACATTGCCGAACTAAAACTAAAGCTACATAACATTTAATATCCAAAACGCGTTATGAAAAAGTCTTTAAGGAGGCGGAAATGATATTCATATTTGAAATCCTTTCTCTTCCATCTTCGCCATTCGTTTTTTGATGTTAAAATGATTTCGGAGAATCCTTCACCCCTAAGTCGATACCGCCTTACAATACGAAATAAAGCCATAAATTCCACAACTCTAGCTCTAATCTTGTCGAATCGAATGATCAATGCTATTTGATCACGGTTATGAGGGTTTGTTGTGTCGGAGCGAGAATTTCTCATGAATTTCCCCAATAACTTTGACTCATAATACCATTCATTCTTCGTTCTTCACCCCTCTTTGGATAGTATAGTATGTAGTTTCGCAAAGAGATAGATCTTCATGTAGAGTAAATTTAGGAGTAGTGGTTGCCATTTTTAGAAGATTTTGAGACAAAATGTTATCTATGAGACACATATTTATACCACACTCGAACGGCTATAAAATAGCCGTTTCTTGACATTAGTGTCATTCAAATTTCAAACTACATAGTTCGGTTACATAACAAATGCATCGAGAAAACCGAACTCACAGGTTCTGGTTGGTTCCGTAAATCATAGGTAACCGAACAAAGTGCAAACCACCAAATTTACATTGTAATGTTCGGTTACCAACAAAATCGTGGTAACCGACTAATCACTTGTAACTTTTGTTTGATCTAGTGGTGTGAGTTCGGTTACATTACGAAATCAAAGAAAGGAACCGAACTTTTGGATCACCAAGTTCGGCTTTTGCAAAATATTGTCAGGAACCGAACATTACACCGTAACTTTTGAAAGTTTCTTGTTTTGAGTTCGGTTAGATTACGTTTTACAGTAACCAACTTTACACTTTAACTTTTCAAATTTTCTTGTTATGAGTTCGGTTACATCGCATTACTGCAGATTAACCGAACACCGGACAAGTTATTGCCGACTTTGAAAACCAACGGTAACTTTGACTAGTAGAGCAAGTTATTGCGAAGTAACCGTTTTTTTAAAAAAAAACTAGCCGTTGGGTACTTTTTTGCTATAAATAGAGACCTATCTCTACCAAACTTATTCACCCATCACTTTCAATCTTCCTAAATCAGCTTACCCATCACTTTGGAACACTAAAAATGGCTCCAACTCCGTTCAATAATCTAGAAGATGTTGCTATTGTCGAGCACACACCACTCTCACAAAGCACTCCGTTGAGGAAGCGCAATGGGTGGCCGGTGAACGAAGACCCAACCGTGAGGGCCTTACCTTGGGCATGATCAAAACACCAATGCTTGGTGGAAACGTGTGTTTAAGGTTTTCAAAGCACTAAACGGAAATCGTTCAAGGAGGACACTAACGCAGATATAAGGGAAAGGTACGCTTATTTATACAATGAATGTGTACTGCCGAGAAACGAATTGAAAGCTCGTAAGGACGCTATGCCAAACGAAGATCGCATGAGTAGAGTAAGTTTGTGAATCAATAGGCCGTTCATCAAAAAATTATTTATTTGGTTATGATTATTCAACAACGCTGACTTATTAAAATAATTGTTTTCAGTGTTCTTTGGGTGGACTCAATACGAATTAAGGTACGGTCATGAGTTTCTCGCACGAGGATCTGTTACACTCTCTTGGAGGAAGTTGAATGGCACCGCCCAATATAATTAAACTCGTAGAGAATCCCTAGGCGATGTATTGAACAATTTTATGTGTTTTACTTCTATTTTATTTCAACTACATGTATGTTTTTTCGATTCAATAAAATGAGTGACTTCAGATACTGGTTCAATTTTAGCTGGTGTGAGTTCGGTTACATTACGAAATCAGCGAAGGAACCGAACTTTTGGATCACCAAGTTCGGTTACCTGCAAAATATTGTCAGGGAACCGAACATTACACTGTAACTTTTGAAAGTTTCTTGTTCTGAGTTCGGTTAGATTACGTTTTCTACAGGTAACCGAACTTTACACTTTAACTTTTCAAATTTTCTTGTTCTCCGAGTTCGATTACATCGCATTACTCGCAGATTAACTGAACATTATTGTTCAGTTACTGCAAAATATTACAGTGCAACCGAACATTACACTGTAACTTTAGAAATTTTCTTGTTACGAGTTCGGTTAGGTTTCCTTTATTTGTATGTAACCGAACATTAAGTTCGGTTGACCCAAAAACATTGTAGGTAACAGAATACGTAGTTCGGTTGTTTACGAGATTTAGTATCTTAACCGAACTAACTAATTGTTTCTTAAAAATTTGAATGTAATGAAACACTTAATCAAATAGCCAAACTAATCCCTTAGAACACAAATTAAAAACCAAATTAAGAAATTTAATTACTAATCCACATCACTAAATGTTGGAAGCACACGAACATAAGGAAACAAACTACCAAATCCGCCATAAAAAAGTATTCCAAATATAAGGAACCGAACTACCAAATCATGCAATTAAAAAGTCTTCCAAACATAAGAAACCAAAGTAATAATTGTTGCAATCACTCATTTACCACGACCACTACCGAAACTTTTCTACTCTTGCGTTTAGGAGCTTTAGGTCGTCCTTCGTCACTAGAGTGTCATCTCCATGCTTTGTTGTTCAACCATCCGACTTGAACCTTCCCCTTGTCGGCGACTCCTCTTCGACTTCGGCATGGTCCGGGGCTTGGATCAACCTGGCTTGTATCGACAAGGTCGGGATTAAAAACATTAGTTATTTGGTTTTACAGTGTGTTTGTTCTTGAGTATCCATCGGCTCTCCACTCAGGATTTTTGCCATCATTTTCTTCAACAATTTTCCACTTGCCTTCACCTATTCTCATCAAAAACATAAGTAACTATTATTTTTCAATACTTCATAACAATTTGAAACAAAAAAAGAAGATTAAATTTCTTACCGCTCGAATTCCACAAGATCAAGGCCTCATCACCACACAGTAGGGGTATGCTTCATAATTTTCTTAGCCTCTTTTCTCCATTTGCCTTCGCTTTTTGTCTTCTCAAGACGGGCTTGTTGGACGGTGTTTATTACACGAGGATGAGAAACATGTTCATACCATTCTATATATCCTCGTCAACGGCATTTGGCTCATCAAAAGAATCTTGTAACTCTTCAACCGGAACAAGATAATCCCCAAAGTTCTTCCAAAGTGGTCCACCGATGGAGCAGATCGTATTTGGGGGTGAACTTCATCTCGGTGTTCTTAGTTCCCTCGCTTCTTCACCTTGAAGTTGAAGTTTTCCACTTGTGGGACACTTGGACACAAGAAACTTGTCTTAATACTCTTAGAGGATTATACATTGTACAACCTCCAGGATGAAACAACGGTCCATTATACCCCGCAACAAGTGAGAAATCAATAACCTCAACATCCTCCTCGTCTTCATCTTATGGAATGGTGTAAGGATGGAAAACCACATCTTCCACTGTTAACGTATCCAATTTCTCCCTCAACTCCAACACCTTTTTTTCTTATTCTTTTCCCGTGAATTCAAAAATTCATATTTACCATTTGTAGGCTTCCCATAAGGCCAAGGAGTGTGAGCATGAGACAATTGAAGTTTAGGGAAGTGGTCGTACACCCAAACCTATAAGAAGAGGCAACAAATAATACATTTGCAATATGATTAGTTACAATACACATTCATTCACTTATATATTGAAACACACAAACGATAATTTAACGGGGTACCTGAACAAGGGTGTATAAGCCTCCAAAATATAGACTCTTAAGCCTCGAAGCTTTTCTCGAGTTCCTCTTGAACGAATGAAAGAACCGCAAGGCCCCAACAAATAGTTGTTCACCTCAGTCCGTGGGATCCAATAGCTGGAGGTAATGAGCATTTACCACGTGACCTGAAGTGTCAGGGAAGAAAATGGTTCCTAGTTGATATAACAAATATGCAGTCACATGGTGCTTAATCTTCTCCTCTGTCATCACCAACTTTCCTCGAGCAACCAATTCTTTGGTCCCTAAAAACTCATCAAACAAGGTCTTGAGCTTGATCTTTTCAACTTCTTCTTGTACGTGCGGTCCGCCTCAAACTCATTATACTCATCACCTTCGTCGGGCTCTTTGTTAGCTCGTCTAAACTCACATTGTGCCTTTTTATCGCTCCATCCTAGACACCTTTCGCATAGCTTTTCAAGAAGTTCAAAACTCATCGAAGGATCGTAGCCATCTCGAACACTTGTTCCCGTTATTGGTAGGGTTGTGATTCTAAAACAATCATCTAGGAGTAATTGCCATCTCACCAAAAGGTAGATGAAAGGTATCCGTCTCTCGGATAAGACCTCTCGGCAAATGCAAAGAATAAAGGATGACAAAGATCAAATTTTTGGTGCGCATGTTGTATCCCGTTCCATAGTACACAATCAAATATCGCTAAGCGGACCTCATCACACTCATTTTCTATATTCCATATCTTGTTCTTTTGACGTTTCAAAACACGAACAACATTAGTATGATCCTACAAAAGCAACAAACTATCTTATATACTAATATATAGAAAAGAACAATATATGTCAAAATATAAGTTCAAATAAAAGAAGATGACTAGAAATCTTGATGGTTAAGATTGAACCATACCTTTGTCGCAAAGATCTTGGTGCCCCATGAGTTTTTGAGCCCATCAATAACTCCCCTCCATCTCTCGGAGTACCATAAGTTGGATTCTTTGGAGACAAACACAAATTGTCATCAGGAATGTAAGAATATATAGCACAAGGCTTTTTAGGCGTCTTTCTAGGTTTCTTTTGCACTATTTCTACTTGTGCCTCTTCCTCTTCAACTTCCTCTTCATCCAACTCCTCCTCTGATTCAACATCATCCTTATCTCCATCTTCCTCATCTTTGTCACCCTCATTTGGTTCACCACCATCTTTGTCACCCTCATTTCCCCCTCCTTCAGCTGGTTCACCATCATTGGCACCCTCATTTCCTCCTCTTTCAGCTGGTTCACCTTCTCCACCTTGATGTTGTTCTTCATTGCCCATCGCTTCCACAATCTCTTCATTAACTTGTTGGATTACGTTGTCAACATTATCTCTATTAACACCATCTTGGATCACAACATCCAGAGAATGACCCACCTCTATACTTAGCATTTTTGGTTCCACGGTGTAGGCATCACAATGTACTTTGCCTCGAGGGGTGGGAGTTCTAAGATCTTCCAGTAAAGGTTTGTTTGGTTTTTTGCCTCTTCCACTAATCAAGAAAACAAAAGATATTAGCTTAAACAAAATAGGCCAACTCTAATTTTGGGGACCATAGTATAGTTCGGTTAACAAATATTTTTTGAGAACAAACCGAACTCAACATTGGTAAATGTTAATGAAGAGTTCGGTTTGTCATAATTTTTTGTCAAAAAGAGTTCGGTTACATTTTTTTTCTTCGGTAAAGTTCGGTTACTTTCTAAGGTTACATTTTTATGCGAACAAACCGAACTCAATAGGACTGTTTCGGTTACATACAAACTCAAATTAGCAGCAAAATAATGAGTTCGGTTACATGTACAAAAACAAATTGTTGTAAAAAAATTTAAGTTCGGTTAAAAAAAAATTTTGGTCGCTTGACGATCTAACCGAACAGGTAGTTCGGTTACGTAGTTTTGATACCTAGAGAACCGAACTGTTCTTCGTGTTCTTCCTTTCAGGAAGTTCGGTTAACAAACTAGGGTTTTTTTGAAACTCGACCTAACCGAACTATGCACTGTAACTGCCATTTGAACCCTATTTTGATGATTTCTATTCATTTAAACGAATCAAAATCAAATTAAAAGCAATGGGTTTGTTGCAAAATACTGCGAATCGGTCCCATGCGTAATCGGGCTTCAACAACCGTCTATTATACTTAGGATTATGGCTTCACTTGGTTGTTCAACTTCTTTTTGAATCTGAAAATCGCTCGGCTGATTTGCTAGATGTCCCAATCGAGGACCTTCTCCTTGAAGTCTTTTGGTTTGCTTTCGAAGAACCATTGTTATAGTCAATTCATTAATCGACGATGAATTTTTTTTGAATCGACGATTAATCGATGGAGTCGATGAAGACGATGTTGTATTTGGGGAAGAAGAGAAGCGAATAGGGAGATTGTGTTTTGAAAGAAACTGTTTTTTGTTTTTGTTTATTTAGTTTTAGGTTTTGTTTTAGATTATTAGGTTAGGGTTAATTTTAATTAGGGTAAGGGACAAATTGATAATCTCATGATTTTTAGGACATCCCTTAACATTGTAGGGTAGGGGGCCTTATAAAACAATGGTCCCAAAAAAAAGGCTGGTCCCCGAAAAACGGTTCATTTGCAAAGTTCCACATATAACCCGTTAGGGTTTTCTCTTTTCTTGGTAGCCCGATGCAAAAGCTCGAGCCCATGGCAATTTTATTCCGGGATTGGACATCTTAACCCAATGCCGAGCCTTACTCGACTCGCCCAACAACTCATTTTCCATCTAGTGGCCCATAATGACCCTTGAGCATATGAGCACTAAACATTGATATCTCGATGGTTCTAAAATTTGTCCATACACGTATCAAAATAAATATTTACGAACGGTCAGGATCAATTCAAATAACTCCAGCTTTCTTCGTACCCTAGCATAAAATACATCGCCTCACACCGTAAGGCTCTCATACCCTTTTGTGAGTATAAAAATTCTAGAATTAGGGTTTTCTCTTTAAGCGAGTAGAACACATAAAACCTAAACTCTTTCGTCTCTCTTCCTCCCACTCGCCTCTGAAGAAGAATACTCAACCATGGCTGAACAGGTACTGCCTCCGCCGCTAAAACTCACTACCTTCATCTCCAAATCTACTCTATCCTGAATTTCCTTTCCCATTTCGTTTTGATTTTGTTTTGGATTTCTAAAACCCTAATCTGTGTAGCTAGATTTTGATTTAGGGCTTTTCAAAGTGTTGATTTTCTGTCTAAGGTTGTAGATCTTCTTTATTGACTGTTGATTTTAACTGGGTTTGTGTTTTGTTTGATGTATACAGACGGAGAAGGCTTATTTGAAGCAACTTAAGGTGTTCCAATGGTGAGAAGAACTAATAATTTCATTTTTAGTGATGTTTTCAGATTTGGTACATTTGTGTAGAATACTGATTCTGTGATTTGGTTTATGTAGCTCCAAAGTATCTGGAAAGGGAAAGCGTCCTGGAAAGGGAGGAAACCGATACTACAAGAATGTTGGTTTGGGATTCAAGACTCCCAGAGAAGCTATTGAAGGTTTGTTCTGAGCCTTGAGTAAATGGATTTTATTTTTTTGAAGAGAATTATTTGTTTTTGTTATTTATGCTGAAGGGCAGCAATATCTTGTTTCATTGTCTGAAATAATCCTTAGAAATCTTAAATTTGGCAGTATGCACCATTTGTATGTCTCTTCCTCTTACTTCGTTAGAGAGTATTATTGGTTCTGCTTGAATAATGGTGTATTCTTGTTGGGTGAATGAAGTGAAGAGGTAACTGGGTTATATAGTCTTGAAAGGAATACAACCCTCAAGGCCTCAACCCTTCATCTAATTGCTGTTTATCAGTTGTTTGTTTGGTTATTGTGTTTTTATCGTAGTTTGGTCAGTGTTGGTTTTTACCTTTTTACTGCAAGAAAATGGATGTCCGTAACGAATCAGCTGTAATCAACTACTTGTTTGCTTGTAGATGGGTTCCTTTATTTACTGATTTCCTAGAAATACAATGGGTCATGAACTGAACTGGTAGGTTCATTGGTACGAATCTCAGAGATAAAATTCCCTAGAAATGTTGCTAAATTAGGATATACAACTAGTTGTTTAGCAATCCAGTGTTTCTTTCATTTCACATTTTGTTATAAAGTATTAAGCATGTCTGTATAGATTAGTCATCCTAAGTTTTCTTGTGTTAAGAATTGTGCTAGGTATAATATCTGATGTAGATAACCACAGCACAATCTCTCTACTATTTTTGCAATTGGCATATGAGTTCAAAGCATGCCTGTCTTTATGTTGACTAGTCTCATTGCTAATCTCCTATGTGATACATGTGCGTTACTCAACCCTTAGTTTGCTTTTGAATCTCTCATATTTGATTGAGCTAGTAAGAAGTTTGATATACTCCTCTTTAGACGGTTCTAAATTGCAATTATAGCAACTATATTTTGGAATGCTTTGCCAGAGGTTTTTAAAGTCCTGAATTTGTTCCAAACAATATTGAGAACTTTCTGGTGTTATTCTATCAGGAACATACATTGACAAGAAATGCCCCTTCACTGGCAACGTTTCTATCAGGGGACGTATCCTGGCCGGTACATGTCACAGTGCAAAGATGGTGAGAACCATCATTGTTAGGAGAAACTACCTTCACTATGTGAAAAAATATCAAAGGTGGGTTAACTACCATTTTCTTACTTTGTCCTTTTGATGTGAAATTCTTCATGAAACCTAGTAATAATCCTTGATGATTGATTTTTTTGTTTCCAGATATGAAAAGAGGCACTCTAACATTCCAGCTCACATTTCCCCATGTTTCCGTGTGAAGGAAGGTGACCATGTTACCGTTGGTCAATGCAGGTAATTTTTTTAATCAGGGTTGCTCATTTTTAATCAGTTTGGATATCTTGCTGTTGTCTGTATTCATTATAATGGAGTGTTTACTTTTATGTTTCAGGCCATTGTCAAAGACAGTGAGGTTCAATGTTCTTAAAGTCATCCCAGCCGGTTCTTCAGGTGGTGGTGGAAAGAAGGCTTTCGTCGCTATGTAAGGAATTGGTTCTCAGTAGTCTTCCCAGTCAACTGGATTCGATGAAGCTTTAATGTTTAAGATGTTATAGAATGAGTTGAACAACAGTTTCCAAATATTGTAGTTTCCTTCTGTTTTTTTTTTGAATCTGTTGCTGGAATTTTTGATTTAGAAGCAAGATAATTACTAGACAAAGTAGATAGTGGCCTGTTTTGGCATTTGACTATTATGAACTTGATATGATTTTATTTTGCTCCTCCTGTCTTCATCTTCTTCATTCATTTCTTTTCCATATTGGAACATAGGTTTTTTGGCCCTTTGTTGTGAATGGGACTTTAGTTTGAATAACCTATAGTGAACATGGTTTGGTGTCTGAATGTCTTCAACTTGAAGGTGAGGGTAGCTCGAATGTAGTGAATAACCTATTATGTCTCATTAGATACGATATAATACCAAATCATAAGACTTCATGCAGCAGCGTCCTGCTTCTTCTTTATTCTTTTGCTGCTTGCCTCCAGTTTTCATGTTGCCTCCAGTTTATAGTCCTGCTTCTTCTTTATTCTTTTGCTGCTTGCCTCCAGTTTTCATGTTGCCTCCAGTTTATAATCCGATCTAGGTGCATGGAATCCTTAGTATTGAGTTGATATGCGGACAGAGAATTACTCGACAGGGAATTAACAGCATTGCTCGGAGAGAATTTCTTTCGTAACATGTTTTCTTCAAGAAGACCCTTAATAAATCGTTTTCCATTTCCCTGATCAATTTTTCGGCCTCAAGAAACATCCCTTCGTTGCACACGGCGCTAATCACAGTGTTATATGTAACTATATTTGAGCTATACCACTAGATCGCATGTTTTCTTCAAGAAGACCCTTAATAATTCGTTTTCCATTTCCCTGATCAATTTTTCGGCCTCAAGAAACATCCCTTCGTTGCACACGGCGCTAATCACAGTGTTATATGTATAACTATATTTGAGCTATACCACTAGATCGCATCTCAATTAACAAGCTCTGTGCTGCAGTACTAACTTTTCCAACCTGGCATAGTCCGGCTAATAGCGGTACCGTAAGTGACTTGGCTGGGTTTCAGTCCCTTCTTTTGCATTTCCTTGAAGAATAGCTTCATCCAGCCTAGATCTCCTGCAATACCCATCAATGAAAAAAAAAATGAAAAAAAAGCAAAACCAATCAACTGTGAATGGAGAGGCTACTTTTCCAACCTGGCATAGTCCGGCTAATAGCCGTACCGTAAGTGACTTGGCTGGGTTTCAGTCCCTTCTTTTGCATTTCCTTGAAGAATAGCTTCATCCAGCCTAGATCTCCTGCAATACCCATTAATGAAAAAAAAGCAAAACCAATCAACTGTGAATGGAGAGGCTCATAGTTTTGAAGTTTGAGAATTTTGTGGTAGCTGATAGACCATGTAGGGCTATGCGGCTGCAGCAGAAACACTGCGCAATTTTCATTAACTTTATGTTTAGCTGATAGCCCATATAGGGCTATTAGTTTTGAGCATCCAATTCACAGCCGATTGGCATTTAGCATTTCAATCCTAATACCATATAAATGTAGTTCTCATAATCGTATCGCCCAATGTGGGACTATTATTAAGCGATTATCTGACCAAACACAACACACCCCTCACGCTGTACATTTAGAACAGACAACACATCATAACCCAAACCCCTAGTTTGAGCACCGGGCCATTTTCATTCTGATTTCATTAGCGAATGCTATGGCCTCTTCCTTCTGTCAACTCCAACCACTTTCATCAGGGAATGCCATAGCCATGAAGCTGTAAGTTCGGATGCACAGCCAATGTTTGGAAAACGGATTTGGACACCGGACCATCGGTGCATAAAGTCAGATTTGATTGGTTCGTAAATGAAACTAATTTATCCAAGTAAACTAAAGCATCATCAAGTTTCTTGAATTTGCCAGACTTGCATTGCGCAAAGAATGACTGGAGATTACCTTTCTTAGGATAGTCTTTTTTCTTTCCTTTTTATGCTAGACTTTTATCCACATAAACAAAGTAGCTTCCATAAAATGACCAACTAAGCCTTGCCATTGACGTGGGGATTAAAAAAATTCCTGTGAGCTGTTTTTGCCACAATCAGCAGATATGTACATTCATTTCTGCCAATTGTTGAGTGTTGTCGAAGAATATCAAATGAGTATGGAGCATACTCAGTTTCAGTTTGAAAATGCAGACTGAGTATGGGATTATACTTGTTTTGAGAAGGCTTTGAGAAAGTTCATCCTTCACCTCTGTAGCGCACGACATAATGGGATTCAGCCAATGCCACTGGGCATAAACCTGGAAACCAGCTTAGTAGGGATAGCATTACGGTAAAGCTGGTTTGAAGCGTTCAATTTACAATATATTTCTTCTTTTGAACTTGTAGTTTACATAAACTCTGCAAGTAATTTTAATTCAGTAACATACATTGACAAGAAATATCCCTTCACCGGTAGTGTTTCTATCAGGGAATGTATTCTTTCCAGCACTTTTTCACAGTGCAAAAAGATTGTGAGAAGTGAGAACCATCATTGTTAGGACTAGGAGGAGCTTCCTTCGCTTTGTTAAGAAATACCAAAGGCGGTTCGATAATTAACTAAACATTTCCTACTAAGCGCTCTTTGATTTATACATCTTGCAGCATTACAGTACACTAAGAATTACAGCTTCTTCTTGGATTTATTTTTCATTAATCAACTTGTTCTCGTGGGAAAAATGCAATCTTATTTAGGGGGTATCTATAAGGTTAATTACGAAAGCAGTGTTCGATAATACCAACAATGGTCTTGCGCAAGGGGGCAAGTAAGTGAAACATTTTGTTAATTCATCATAATCACAGTCTGCGCCTTTACAGCGGCTCCACAAGGTTATAAGGTTGGTCAACAGTATTCTTACTACCGCTTGAAATCACATTTGAATCCTATTTTTGTAGGTATCAGTGATTTTCTGATGCTCATTGTTCTCTCCATGTACAGGGTCCAGAGCAAAATGCATTGGGGAATTTGCTTGCTCTGTTCTGCTCATCGGCAAAGTTTTTACTTTTGCTTCGAACTGATAAGAAAAAAGTTGTAAACTAAATAAAACTTTATCGATGTAAATGGAGTTGCATTCTGTAATTTGATTATTGAATGTGCCAAACTTGTCATACGAACCAATCCAACACTTGCTAAACCAACATACACACATAACCTAACCTGTTAGTATTCGTCATGGCAATCCATGGCATTCACTAATGGAAGTAGCACAGCGCTCAAACAGGTTTGTTGTAGTATGAGGAGAGAGAAGTAGCAAAAACCAATCAACTGTGAATGGAGAGGCTCATAGTTTTGAAGTTCGAGAATTTTGTGGTAGCTGATAGCCCATGTAGGACTATGCGGCTGCAGCAGAAAGACTGCCAAATTTTCATCAACTTTATGTTTAGCTGATAGCCCATATAGGGCTATTAGTTTTGAGCATCCAATTCACAGCCGATTGGCGTTAAGCATTCCAATCCTAATACCATATAAACTTAGTTCTCATAATCGTAACCCCCAATGTGGGACTATTATTAAAAAGCTGCAAGTTTGGATGTACAGCCAATGTTTGAAAAACGGTTTTTGGGCACAGACTATCGGTGCATAAAGTCAGATTGGATTGGTTTGTAAATGAAACTAATTTATTCCGGGATACAGGAAAGAGAAGTTCACCTTTATAGGGCATGGATGCGTGCAACTTTGTTTTAGTAAAATCTATTAAGAATAGAATCAACTTTTGTTCGGCTAAGCTCAAACTACATAAGCGTTAGACTTATGCGTGATTTTTGAAGTGCAACTCATTGCTGTAAATTAAATCACATTCCACAATGCAGTTAACGTATATTATCTTTGAATCACTGAAGAACATCTTAGTTATTCAGGGTTCAGCGTCTTAAAAAGTAATATCAAAATTCTAATCAAACAAAGTGTTATATTACTGTCTAGTGGGATAGGAAGCACATAGCAAACTTGATTAAATCAAATCCAAATCAATACACTACAAAAGAGGACACCTGACTACTATCTCCAAAACAAGTCCCTAGTTATCAACAAACTTAAAGTTAAGAAAAGCAAATAGCAGACGAGACGTCTAACTAGACACTAAAGTTTATCTTGCTGCAACACCAGCTTTCCCTCAGTCACCTTTTTCTTGATTCTTGTCTTGGACATTCTCATAGATATGACATAATACCAAATCATACGGATACCCCTTCATGCCGCTGCATCCAGCTTCTTCTTGTTGTTCATCAGACATTTCAAATTCTTTCATAAGCCACTTTGTTTTCCCTTCCTTACTTTTCTTCTGACCGGTGAAGAAAACAAGGCCACTCTTATGACCAATTACCCTACCGTCCACTCCATTGACAGGTTTCTTTGATACCGACTTACTCCAGAGCCCAGAACCATCTTTCACAACCCGGTTAGTTCTATCCCCATGTCCAAATTTCTTCTCTCTTAGAGAAAAGAAATATGCATCTTTGGTTCCTACTGCAAATCCATACGTATATAACAGATGTTCGGGATGACAGTCGTAGATAATGGCATCAGGCATAAACTCAACGTGAAATCCTTCTGGGTTTTCAATCTTTTTCTTCAAGTAATGTAACACCAAGTCTTCGTCAGAAGGTTTAAACTGGAAACCTGGAAAACACTTTCTGGACGCCGAATCACGACTGTCTCTTGCATGATGCTGTTGTTGCTGCTGCTGCTTGCCATCTATCTCTACTTTTTTTCTGCTAGAAAACACAAGAAGCAGTATTTCTTTGCTGCTCTTTGTCTAGCTTTGCTTTGTTGAATAGCATATAGAGGTAGAGGTATGACCCTGCTTATATAGTAGTAACACCGGCTGACTTTCTTAGTTACAGTTTTCCAATACTGACATGAAATAGGATTGTTCGTTGACCTGGGAAGAATATAGGTCTGCGAAATTTCCCTTTTAAGGAAAAAATATGGTCAATGTTGACCCCACGTAAAGTCACCGCCGGTATTATCCTTGTTCAGATAGGAAATAGATGCAGGGTCAACCGGTGGCGGTCCAGTGTAATGAGCCTAACCCTAACAAAATTACACGAAATATAGTGTAGCATCAGTGCGCCGTAAGTGACTTGGCTGGGTTTCAATCCTTTCTTTTGCGTTTCCTTGAAGAGTTCCGTAGCTTCATCGTCCAACCTAGATCTCTCGCAATAACACAATACAGTGAGGAAGTTGTGGACATCTTGCCCTTAGCCAGCCACCATTGAATCTATGTGCCTCTTTTAGCTTACCCATCAAACACAGACCACCCATCAGCGAACTATAAGTAAATATTTGCCTAACTTGATCATCCCATTAGATATCCCATAAACTGCTTCTATTTTTCCTTCTTTGCATAATGAATCTGTCAATATATTCAAAGTATCCCATGGGCGGAATCCCATTATAAATGAAACTAATTTACACCGGGATACAGGAAAGAGAAGTTCATCATTCAGCTTTATAGCGCATGACATAAATTCGGCCAGTGCCACTGGGCATAAACCTGGAAACCAGCTTTAAGCTGGCAGCTTAATAGGAATTGCATTACCGTAAAGCTGATCAGAAGAGTCCAATTTACAGTTGGTTCCTTGAAACTATTTCTTGATATCGATTCTGTTTGATTAGATTAGCGATAGGGCCGGAAGATGGCGATGGTAAAATCCTATGTTGGCAGTTTGGCACAGTTCGTATGAGGAGGAGACGTTTGGGTTCCACTAGCTGAGTTGTGTGCTTGTGACTTGAATCACTTGATAGTATTAACGCTTAATCAATAGTCCCACATTGGAGGATACGATCATGAGAACTATGTTTATATTGCGTTAGGTTGGAAAGCTGAACGCCAATCGGCTGTGAATTGGATGCTCAGACTCATAGTCCTATATGGGCTATCAGCAACCAAAAAATTTGAATGGTTGAAACGCTTGTGCGCTCGCTGCTAGCGCAAGCACAAACATAGCCCTATATGGGCTATCAGCTACCCTCAAACAAAATGGTTAAAGTTAGGGCCTCTCCATTCACAGCCGGTTGGTTTTTGTTTTTTTTTGCAACAGATAATAATGTGGCGAACAAACTATTCAACTTATGATATCCGTTTTGTCCTACATCGCCATGGTAAAGTGGATCACCCTAGGCCAATACTAAGCTAGACTCTGTGAGGTTCAATGTTCTTAAAACTCATCCCAGCTGGTTCATCTGGTGGTGGTAAGGGTGGGAAGAATTTGCTTGCAGTGGTTTTCCCATGAGTGAAGTTTTAATAATGCTTCAAGATTAGGAACTGTCATGGTTACCGGTCTCAGGAGTAATGTATTAGTAGATTTACTCCTGAGAAAAGAGGACATCTTGACTACTATCTCCAAAACAAGTCCCTAATTATAATCAGACGAGACGTCTAACTAGACACTAAAGTTTTAAATGCTCAAAAAAACAATCTATGTGCCTCCATAGCAAAAAAGCAAAACCAATCAACTGTGAATGGAGAGGCTCATTGTTTGAGTTTGAGAATTTTGGGGTAGCTGATAGCCCATATAGGGCTATGCTGCAATAGCAAGACTGCCAATTTCATAAACTTTTTGTGTTTAGCTGATAGCCCATATAGGGCTATTAGTTTTGAGCATCCAATTCACAGCCGATTGGTGTTCAACATTCGAATCCTAATACCATATAAACATAGTTCCCATAATCGTATCCCCCGATGTGGGACTTTTATTAAGCTTATTACAATCAGGAACCTCTAGTTTGAGCATTGGGCCATTTTCATTAGCGAATGCTATGGCTTCTTCCTTCTGTCAACTCCAACCACTTTCATCAGGGAATGCCATAGCAGTAAAACTGCAAGTTTGCAATGTTTGAAAAACGGATTTGGGCACAGACTATCTGTGCATAAAGTCAGATTGGATTGGTTCGTAAATGAAACTAATTTATACCAGGATACAGGAAAGCGCATGACATAACGGGATTCCGCTAGCGCCACTGGGCATAAACCTGGAAACAAGCTTACTAGGGATTGCATTACCGTAAAGCTGGTCAGAAGAGTCCAATTTACAGTTGATTCCAGATTACATTGAAACTATTTCTTGGAATGTTTGTTCGTTTTGTCAAGTCTTTTGAACTTGTAGTTTATATAAACTCTGCAATCTGGGAGCTGATTTTCATTCAGGAACATACATTGACAAGATATCCCTTCACCGGTAGTGTTTCCATCAGGGACTGTATCCTTTCCGGCACTTTTTCACAGCGCAAAAATTATGAGAACCATCATTGTTAGGAGGAACTTCCTTCACTATGTTAAGAAATACCAAAGGTGGTTCAATTAACTAAACTAAGTGCTCTTTGATTTATAAATCTTGCAGCACTGGACTAAGTATTACCAAACGAACTTTGTGTCGCTTGCGACTGCAACAGCATAATAGTCCTAAATGGGATATCAGCTACCAACAACAAATCAAAAATGTCAAAGCTATGACCCTCTCCATTCACA
Organism: Papaver armeniacum; assembly: GCA_023531295.1. NCBI lineage: Eukaryota > Viridiplantae > Streptophyta > Magnoliopsida > Ranunculales > Papaveraceae > Papaver > Papaver armeniacum. The sequence goes on from JAJJWW010009066.1 coordinate 53,254, forward strand.
GTCGATTAGTTTTTACTTTTTATACTTGCTGATCTACCTCACCACTCTTGAAGTTTTATTGTTCTTATCCGGAACTCGTGACATCCTAATTCTTACCAAACAAAACAAAATATGAGTGAAAAATGTTGATATAATAATGCATTCTAGAAAACACAAAAAAGTAAAAAAGAAGAAATAGAGCAGTTGAGAAATGCATCCAAAACCCATATGTAGCTCACGTCTTTGGAATTCTCCTCCTACTACAGTAGAATTGATGCAGTTGAGAAATGCATCAAAAATTATACACCAATAAGTGCAGGGGATTTAAGAAGGGATCTTGCAATATTTATGACCAAGGAACTAAAAAGAGCTAAGGGGGATGAACAAAGAGGCGAGGGAGAGAACTATATTTTTCTACTTTAGAAGTTTATAAGGAGATTTTCTACAGTGCCAGCCAATTTGATTATCATCTTGAAGGTAGGAGGAACTCAAAGAAAAGAATAGCAGCCATGGATGGCATAATGGCCAAACCAGAGGTACAAGGACGGATCATGGCAAGTATAATATGCTGGCTTCTAGGAGTTGGGTGCCTTCTTTCTCGGAACAGTATTGTGACAATACAAGATTACTATCAATACTTGTTCCCGTTATGTGTACTCAGGGCCGTAGCAAAGGTTTTAGGGGCCCTAGGCGAACTTACTGAAATGGAGGCCTATATAAGCACAATAACAAAAACTGGCGATTTCATATAAAATTATTACAGACTAACAAACGATACTGCCAAAAAAAATGCCAAAAATACAAAGCAAATACCTTATCTCATGATAAAAAGTGATCTTCCTGCCTTTTCCGACGCGAAATCTTTAATTGTACTACCAAAATCAAGGTTATCTAACATCTCAATCTTAATAGATAACATTGCTAACCCATTCAATCTTTCTTGTGACATCGTCGACCGAAGATAATTCTTGATTAACTTCAACTTCGAAAAACTTCGTTCGGTCGAGGCGACTTAACTCAAATTGTCAATAAGATGGTATGCAATAAACGCATTGGGGTAACAACTTTCCATATCCTTTAAGAGATTCAATACTTCAATTTCTTTACCGGTTTCGCCAGCAGATAACTTTTTAAAACTTTTAATTCCGCATATAAGTCATGCCCATTAATATCGGGCACTCATACCATGCTTTAGATTATTTTCAAGATTGATACAAGAAGCCACTAAGATATCATCATCAAGAGAACGCAATCGATCAACATTATATAAGAATCCAAAAATTTCTGCAAACTCTTAAAATTGTTCAAATCTACTGGTGAGTGAAGATATAGATTGATCTGAAATAATTAACTCTAAAGGAATCTTTACCTGATGGCGGTGCTTTTTCGGATACACTTTCATCATCAAAATGTCTTATTCTTTTAATCATATTTCTTAGGTTTGTTTTTTTGGAGAAAGAAGCTAAACTGCAACTAATGTATCTATGTATGTATGATTGGAATGTAAACAATCGATTTGAGTCTGTTTTTTAGTAACGAATTTCTTATTCGGTTGCAATACTAAAATGAAAATGAGCTGCAGTCGCACCCAAATTCGACTAATTGATGTGTACGATTCCAAGCCGACGACAACTCGTGTATCCATTCTTTCAAGTCCCATTTCATCTCAAAACAACTAAAGTCTAAAACTACTTTGGACTATAAATCTCAAAATGATCAGCTGCTATGAATGCTAAAGTCATTTGTGCATAATAATTTTATAAATGAAATGAAGTTAATAAAAAAAAGAAGTAACAACAACGATAAATATGATTACAAGAACAAGCTTACATTTTATTATCAAAAAGCAATATTTGCGGGTCTTTTTCTAATCACTGCCGATACAAAAAAAAAGAAAAGAAAAAGAAGAAGCAGGAAATCAATAATTTTCTAAGGGAGTAGTCATAGTGAAAACTACCCTATATCGTATAATTTGGGCCCCTAAGATTTGGGGGCCCTAGGCCCTTGCCTAGCTGGCCTATAGCCAGCGACGGCCCTGTGTGTACTCTCATCGTCTACCTTTTGCTTTTACCTGCATGTGTTCTTTTAAAAAAACCGAAAAATGCCTATGTACTTTTGGGGTATGGAACAACTAGCTACTGAATTTACATTGTTTTCTTTTGTTAATGCAGGATTACCATTCGGCTAGAGTGCTCCCAATTGTTTATGAACCTGTTGTACTAACAATTACTGCTATACTAACATACTATGAGGCAACATTGAGCACAAGAAAACGAATTATTTCAGGATTTCTACTTGTATTTATGAGTAACGCAGCAATTTATAGTTGTAAGTAGTCACCTCCTCTCGTATGTTTTCATACATCAAGCACTTTCATATTTTTGTTTGCTCACCTGTGGAACATTTTGTTCTTCCGTTTGTTTTATAGTTGGACCTAGCAACATCTGGAGGTGGCGGGCTTGGGAGGTTCATTGGTCTCTGCTCAATTGTTGTAATTGTTGCAGTTGCTGTTTGGAGATCTCTCCATGATGTGTCCTGAGTTTATGAAGAAAACGCATTGGGGAATTTGTTTGTGCTTTTTCCTGCTTATAGGTGTTACTCTTGGTATAGCACTAAATTGGATGTGGCTCATTGGTAAAGGCTGGTGAAATTGTTTTTTATTTGAATCCCCAAATCCCTTGTTGTAGATCTCTCCTTAATGTGTGCTCTGAGTTCATGAAGGTATAGTAACTTAGTAAGTGCTTAAAAATAGTCCACATTGGGGGATATGACTGTGATAACTATGTTTATATGGTGTTAGGAATCGGAAGCTGAACGCCAATCGGCTGGGAATTGGATGCTCAAAAACTTATCAGCTACCAACACCTATCAGCTAAACAAAAAGTTTAATTTAAGAAACAAAAGCTTGCCTTGCGATTTGCTGCAGCATAGTCCTACATGGGCTATCAGCTACCAACAATCAAAATTGTCAAAGCCCAAATCCTAGAGCCCGGTAATTTATAGTCAAATAAGTGAATCAAAATGTGAATTCTTGGATTGACAACAACTGTTCTGTTAATCAAAATGTTCAAGTTCAATGTAATGAATCAAAATGCTCAACTTCAATGTAATGTATCCAAATCAAAATGCTCAACTTCAATCTAAAAAGTAAAAACCATCTGTGTCCAAATCCAGCAAAACTAATTTATCCAAGTAAACTAAAGCATAATCAAGTTTCTTGATTTTGCCAGACTTGCATTGAGAAATCACTGCGTTTGAAGAATGACTGGAGATTACCTTCTTAGGATACTCATTTTTCTTTCTGGTGTCGGGTCTGTTTTCCCTTTTTTGCTATACATTTACCCACATAAACAAAGTAGCTTCAATAAAATGACCAATTAAGCATTGCCATTGCCTGTGCTCTGGTCGAGTCTCGGCTAGCTCACAGTCTCACCTAGGGGAAGGGGACACGGGGTATTTTCATAAACTGAGGTAACTAAGTTACCCTAATCCTCAATAATTCTATTGTCTTGTAAAAGGAGAATGAGACAAAAAATAGGGAGAACAAAAGAGAGAGATTTCTATTAGATGCATGTTTAGAATACAATGTTTAAGCCTCTATTTATATAGATAGAAGACTTGGTGTCCAAGATATGTAAACCCTAAACTTAGACACGAAGGGCATCTTAGTAAATAAACTTGGTTTATAACACTCCCCCTGATGACCACTGTGGCTAAGTCATTACAAATATACCAGGAAAACTCAAAAGAGAAAAACCTGAAATTGCATATACACGTAAAGACTTGAAACAATGTTGGAAACACAAATGTTGCCTCGTAAAAACCTTGACAAGGAAAAACCCAGTGGGACAAAACCTCGACATAGGAAAAAGAGTACAACATGATAAGTCCAGTAGAATGCACCTTGTATGATGGTGCTCCCCCTGGTGAGTACTTCAGTAAATTCTTGGCTTGCAAATCTTTGAGTCGAGACATCCCAATTTCGCTGAAAAATTTTCTTGAATGCAAAAGATCATTTGTGCTTCCATGAAGATGTCTATTGGTTGATGAAGTCTTCTTTTATGTTGCACAAGCAAAAGATTGTCTTGGTTAATACTTTTGCAGAGTCTACGTTCTTCTTCAACATTGAATTTGTGTGATGGTTTAATGCTAACTTCTCGTGATGATTTGATGAAGTCGTTGATGGAGTTTCTTCGACAAAAGAGCCAAGATGTAGATACATTACTGTAAGTGAACAAAACGGTATTTGTGTGCATACCTTATGTGGTTTACATGAACATCCAAATTTCTAGGAGATTGTTATGTTGATTTGGTCTAACAAAATGACCTATTCAACGGTGGGAATCCACCAAATAATCACAATTGATACAACTCCCTCTTGGATGACCACCATGTTGAATTGATTTGCCTTACTAAAACCTTACCATTAAAACCCAATGGGAAAAAAATATTGACGAAGGAAAAAAGAGCACAAATATCAACATTAAAAGAAATTTAAACGTCAGAGATATTGCCTCGTTAAAACTTTGTCAGGAAAACCACATGGGACAAAACCTGAAACGAAGGGAAAAGAGTACAAATTTTGACATTTTTATTGATGCTAACCCAATTATATGAGATTCTAAAAAAAATTAAAATAAGCATCAAAAGAATAACTCTAGTCTATCTTAAAGACGAGTTTATGCTAGCATAATTCTAACTGCATATTTAAGAAAGAAAGGAAAACAAAAATAGAATTTATGCTGCTAAAGCGTGGATTTATGTGTTTTCAAAGACTCATCAAGAGACCTGTAAAGTTGATAACATCAACTAATTAATCCAGATTTTTGGTTCGTACCAAATTTCTAAATACACATATAGGATTGTTAAACCTGACATAATCGAGTCAAGTGGCTGCCAGAATATAATTTGAATCTTATAAAGATTACAAATTTGAATATGTTCTCCGAACACATCTCTTGTGTGAATGCAATACGAGTCCTTCAAGACTAACACGCAAAATCCATCATATAAGGAGAACAACGTATTATTGAACCAATCCTAGGATTGAACATATAACCCCCAATCGCTCTTAAAACGATTTATTTATCTTAATATGCAATATGACTAACACCAACATGTAACTTTCAGGCTTGGCAATTTTAAAGTGTCGAGTCTAGCTAGGATCCTTATATTGCATCAATTTAAAATAATCCAATCTGATTTGGAATGTATGCCAACCAATCACATATGTCGATATTCCTCTGCAGAGGGGTTCAAAACCACCATCATTTGTTTCAGTAGCTACTTTAATGAATATTCGACAATAATTGAAAAACCACAAAAGTTGAAAATTTGCAAAAATTTACAACGCAAACCACTCCCCCACACTTAAACTTTACATTGTCCTCAATGTAATTGAATCGTCCAAAGCAAGTCAAGGTGGGAAATCCTAACAAGAAATCAGCAAAAAACAAGACAAGAAATAAATACAAGACAAGAAATAAATACAAGACAAGAAATAAATAAATACAAGACAAGAAATACTCATCCTTTGGGTTGCCTCCCAATTAGCGCTTGGTTTAAAGTCGTCAGCCCGACTATCTCCTTGCTTTCTACGACTCCTCCAGAGGGAGTACATCCACAAAGTTAACTCCTTCCACCACTTCGGAAGGGAAATTCTCATAATATGGCTTCAACCGGTGCCCATTAACTTTAAGTTCTTTCCCTGTAGCTATGCTACGAATTTCCACTGTACCATGAGAAAACACATTAGTAACAATAAAAGGTCCGATCCATCGTGACCTTAATTTCCCCGGAAATAAATGCAAGCGAGAATTAAACAAAAGCACTTTCTGCCCAATGCAAAATTGTTTTCTAGAAATCATGTTATCATGAAATGCTTTCGTCTTTTCTTTGTAAATCCGTGAGCGTTCAAATGCATCATTGCGAAGCTCCTCTAGCTCTTGGAGTTGTAACTTCCTTTGCTTTCCAGCCCCATCCATCTCCATGTTGCATTGCTTAATAGCCCAAAACGCCTTATGCTCAATTTCCACGGGTAAGTGACAAGGTTTACCATACACAAGCCTAAAGGGAGACATCCCAATAGGTGTTTTATACGCGGTTCTATACGCCCACAAAGCATCATTAAGTCGCATGCTCCAATCTTTCCTTGTTGGATTCACCGTCTTTTCTAGAATGGATTTCACCTCCCGATTAGACACCTCGGCTTGTCCATTGGTTTGGGGATGATAAGGTGTTGCAATCTTGTGCGACACATTGTACCTCATCAACAAGCTTTGTAAAATCCTGTTTTTGAAGTGAGAACCCCCATCGCTAATTATGGCTCTTGGAATTCCAAACCTTGCAAAAATATTAGCTTGCACAAAATCTGAAACCACTTTAGAATCATTAGTAGGGGTGTGATATGTGTAGAATACACCGTATTTACTATCTAGTAGTTACGCTTTGTTTGCTATTTTTCTTGTGAATTATGTACTTTACGCGTGCTTTTGAGTTATTAGGTACCCTGGAGTCGCAAGGACGAAAAGAAGAAAAAATCACTCTATTTGAGCCAAAAGGGCAAAATAGTCATTTCAGGGGCGAACACTATTTGGAGCCAAGTCATGGTTAAGGGGCAACTCTTGGAGGAGTACTAAATATAGACCAGCCAAGGTTAAGGGGTCAGAATTGAGTAGCCCTTATCGGGGATGACCAAGGTGTCATTATCACCCTTAACCCTAAATTGAGAGAACTTGTCTCTCATTCTTCATTTCATTCTTCCCATTCGAAATTGAGAAAGAGAGGCGATGTTGTTGGTGGATCGAGTTGCCGATTCGAAGCTAAGATGGGATCGATTGCTGCAGACAGAGATCGAAACATAGCTTGACGAGCTCATGAAGAAGACACGAATCGGTTGGTGGTGTTGCCGATGAAGTCTGTGAAATTGTTGAATTGAGAAATTGAAGTTGAAATTGGTAATTGCTTCTATCGATCGAAATGGGTTTCTAGCTATTATAGATGAAGTAGAAAAGAGATGGGTTCGTGGCTCAGAAGAATATCAGGGTTGTGGCTGTTATTTCGAGAGAATTGGTGGTGTTGTTGATGCTCAGGAAATGGAATTCAGATCCAGACGAAGGAAGAATGGGTTGCTTGATCGGATGTGGTCATGGAAGGTTGAATGAGAAGGTTTGAAGAATGAATGTTTAAAGGGGATCTGGATGATTTGAAATTGACATTGCTGCTGTTATTAGAAGATATATCTGAAGTCAGGGTTTGATTGTGTTGCTGGGAATGAAGAATCATGGGTTTCTGTTGATGGATTTGTGATAATGGGAGATTCAAATTGATGAGAGTCTGAGATTGGTTGTTGTTAATTGAAGCAAATGGGTATGGAATTGAGAGGATGATAACTGAAATGGTTGTGTTAGTGAGCTGCATACAAGGAATTGAGGATGGCTTAAGATGGATGAAAGCCTTGCTACATTATTGGTTCAAATGACAGTGAGTTCAGTCTTGACCCTGAGGTGGAGTTGCGGTGACAATTGAGCCGAAGTTCAGTGGCCGGTCTGGTGTGCGGCTGGTATTGCAAAGTTGAGTCTTTGGGACTGGAGAATATTGGAGCTGGTGCTGCAGTGATGGAGTCTGGTGGCAATGAGGTTACAGGGAATGGTTATATTGCGGTCATAAGTGGCATTGAAATTACAAGGGTGGTGCGGGGAGCCGCAGATGGATGAGCAATGGAGCCGAGAGCTGGCTCACAACTGAAGTGTTGTGCAGATGGTTGAAGCGAGGTTATGCTCAGCCTTGCACCTGCATTTTTTGAAATGAGCATGTGTACTGATGCTGTTTGGTGCTGGGTGTCTATGGAGATGTGGTGCAAGGTGGTTGTGTTGAATGTGGTAGTGTTTAATGAGAGTTGCAAGAGCTAGTGCGGAGAGTACATGGACTATGTGGGAGTGAGACTAAGAAGGCCGTGTGTGTTACAAATGTAGTGTGCTTTAGGAAAGAGGAGGTCATGATCAAGAAGATGAAAGAGCCATTGGTGTATGGGATGGATGAGAAAGAGATGGAGCATTCGTCTTGTTAAGGCTTAGGTATTGAGTTGCGGTATTTGGGAATAATGCGGTGAGATTGTTGATGAAGCTAAGTTGCGGTTATACTACGGTGGTCACAGTCTTTGCAAGAAAGAATGACAAGGTTTGAATGATTGAAGGTGGAAAGTGGTTTCGGAGGGATGAATGGTCTGAAATGCACGACCAAGATGGGTGTGAAGAAGTCTTGCAGGTGATAGCCATCATGGTCGGGAGAGATGCAGGGAAGGCATGGCCATCTTGGCCGTGACTATTTTGGCTTTGTGCAAAGTGGCTCAGCTAGGACCGGTCGGCCCGAGTTAGCTAGCCGACTTTGGTTCGACTCACTGATTTGCTTTGACTCGGTTTGACTCACCGAGCTGACCCGATTGACCCGACCGATCCGACCGTTGACTGTGACCGGGCGGACTTTGCCTGGTCACCCGAGCTACTTTCCTAGTGACTTTTCCGGCCAAGTTCACCATAATCCCGATTTTCGGTGACGTATTTTTGGCGGAATTTTTAACATGGGTATATCTCACACATGGGCTTGGTGGACCACTTGAAGATGGATTTTGAGAAGACCTAATATTGGAAGGAGTATCCTTTATGGAAATAGAGAAACATATAAAAGAGAGAACTTTTACCTAATGTGGGATATCTCTTTTTCTCATAATCTTTTATCTATTCTTTTGCCTCTACTTTTGTTCTAGGGTTTAGAACCATGAAGTCTTTTCTCTTTCTTCTTGTTATGAACTCCATGAATATGAGCTAGAGTTTTTATTATTGGTTATGGAATAAGTTGGATTTCCAAACACGGGTTTTAATTCAATAAATTAGTTTTCTCTCATATTATCGTTTATGATTCACCATTAATATTGTTACATGATTTGAATGCTTGTTAGTCGAGTCGCGAATCGATTGAGTTTGCTTTCATCTTTATTGCTAAATTAGGGTTATTATACGCAAAAGTGATAATTAGGATTGCAAGTAGCATAAATATGATTATAGTTTGTAGTGATATATTCTTATGATCATATGTGAACCATAACCTTTGTTAAATCGGTTAGTGCGCTTTCCACGTTCGATTGCTTTGATTGGCCTGATTTCATAGAACCTAATGCATCTAGGGAATTAAACTTGATTAGTGCTTTTACACGTTAGGTTGTTCCTTTAGGTAGAATTCATATTCGCATCTTTTAATGTGTTTGTTGATGACATGAGGAGATTTGCGGGATATACTTGCGATCGAGGTATTCTAGGGCCTTTGATAAAAGTTGAGATTAAAATATCAATTCTAGTTATTGTGGTGAAAACATGTTTGTGAATGAAAACGAAATCCATGACCAATACTTTCTCATCCTTGAATTTATTTGTTTACTTTTCTTTATTTGTTTTTATTTTATTTTAGTATATAACAATCACAAAACTACCGGTGTTATTTATAGGGAACCGAAACAATTTGACAACCTAGACCTGGGATCGATCCTTTCTTGCCCTTGCTATATTTATATTTTGAGTAGTAAGAAAGTGTAATTATATTTGTGTTTACGACGACCGGTCGTGGTGGCCTTAGCTTCCACCCATTTCGAGACATAATCAACCGCAAGTAAGATATAAAAATTCCCATGCGAGTTGACAAAAGGCCCCATAAAATCAATACCCCATACATCAAAAACTTCAATAAATTGAATATAAGTTTGTGGCATTTGATTTCGGGCACCTAGATTGCGGTTCTTTGGCACCTATCACAAGTTGTACAAAATATATGTGCATCCTTAAACAAAGTTGGCCAATAAAACCACTTTCAAGTACCTTGTCCGCGGTTCTCTTACTCCCAAAATGTCCTCCGCAAGCATAAGAGTGACAAAAAGACAAGATAGAATTAAATTGATTCGGGAACGCACCTTCGTATTACTTGGTCACTACCATGTTTCCATAAGTATGGATCATCCCATATGTATTGGTTCCTAACCTCTTAAGTTTGTCCTCTCAAAGACGAGACAAGTTCTTTGGGATTTGTTTAGAAACTAAGTAATTAACAATATCGGCATACCATGGTTCTCCAAAGGCAATTGAGAAAAGTTGCTCATCCGGGAAACTTTCACGCAACGGGATAGTCTCCTTGTTCACAGCAAGACGGCTCAAGTGATCCGCAACGGTGTTCTCAATTCCTTTCTTGTCTTTGATTTCAATATCAAACTCTTGCAAGAGTAATATCCATCGTATGAGCCTCGGTTTCGCCTCTTTCTTTGTAAGCAAGTATCTAAGTGCTGCATGATCAAAAAAGACAATAACTTTTGTACCAATTAGATAAGAGCAAAACTTTTCTAAAGCAAAAACAATGGCTAATAACTCTTTTTCAGTGGTTGTGTAGTTTTGTTGAGCCCCATTTAACGTTCTAGAAGCATAATAGATAGCATGAGGAAGCTTCCCCACACGCTGCCCAAGCACCGCACCAACCGCATAGTCACTTGCATCACACATGAGCTCAAAAGGCTTGCTCCAATCAGGTGGTTTAATGATAGGGGCTGAAATCAAAAGTTCTTTCAAACGATTGAATGCCGCCATACATTTTTCATCAAAGTTAAAAACCACATCTTTTTGCAATAAGCTACAAAGTGGTGATGCTATCTTGGAAAAGTCCTTGATGAATCTACGATAAAAACCTGCACGACCAAGAAAAGAACGTATCTCCCTCACAAGTGGGAGGGGTTAGAGCACGAATAAGGTCATCTTAGATTTATCGACTTCCAAGCCTTTAGAAGATATTATATGGCCTAAAACTATGCCATGAGTTACCATGAAATGGCACTTCTCCCAATTTAGCACAAGATTTGTTTCAACACATCGTTCAAGGATTAGAGACAAATTGTTCAAGCAAAGGTCAAACGAATCACCAAAGACACTAAAGTCATCCATGAACACTTCGATTATGTTTTCAACATATTCGAAAAGATACTTACCATACACCTTTGAAAGGTAGCCGGAGCATTGCATAAGCCAAAAGGCATCCTTCTATAAGCAAAAAGTACCGAAAGGACAAGTGAAAGTGGTTTTCTCTTGGTCCTCCCGTATTTATCACAATCCCGATTATAACTCGAATAGCCATCAAGAAAGCAATAGTAAGAGTGTCCAGCTAAACGTTCAAGCATTTGATCAATAAAAGGTAATGGAAAGTGGTCTTTTCTAGTGGTGGCATTCAATTTTCTATAATCAATACAAACCTCCAACCGGTTTGCACACGAGTTGGGACAAGTTCGTTCTTATCATTCTCCACCATATCACACTTTGATTTCTTTGGTACTACTTGTACCGGCTTACCACTTGCTATCGGATATGGGGTAGATAACACCCACTTCCAAAAGCTTGAGTATCTCCTTTTTCACAACTTCCATCATGGGAGGATTCAAACGACGTTGCGCGTCCCTTTTAGGCTTTGCATCATCCTCCAAACGAATTTTGTGCATACAAACGGCAGGCTAATACCCTTGATATCGGCAATTGTCCATCCTATGGCCGTCTTGTACTTCCTTAGCACCCTTAAGTTTTTGCTCCGTAAATCATTAAGCTCATTAGAAACAATCACAGGTGTAACTCTTCATTATCACCCAAGTACAAGTACTTTAGGTGGCCTGGGAAGAGGTTTCAATTCTAACTTTGGAGATTTAACAATTGAAGGTACAAGCTTTTCATCACCGCATGGTAAAGAAATAAAAGAGATATTATGAGTTTAGGGCATCCTTGTAGTGAATTAAGATCACCAAGGGCTTCCTTGACTTCATTACCACACTCTACACCATTATCCATGGATGTAGTTAAAACGGTTTCCAAAGCATCATCACCGTTTAATTCAAACATTTGTTGTGCCAATGTATCCATAACATCAATGGAGAAACAAGAGTGGACATCACTAGGATATCTCATCGTCTCGAAAATGATGAAACATATTGTTTCTCCATCAAACTCCATGGTTAGCGTTCCCTTATCCACATCAATTATGGTTTTCGCCGTTTTCATGAAAGGACGCCCAAGTAGCAATGGAAGAGACGAGTCCGGTGAACCTTCATCCATCTCTAACACACAAAAGTCAGCCGGAAATACAAGTTGATTAACCTGCACAAGAACATACTCAACAATACCCATTGGGTAGACATTAGAGCGATGGCTAATTGTAATACAATTTCAGCCTTTTAAGAGGACCAAGATCAAGTGAATTATACATTGACGCAGTGCATAACATTAACGGATGCACCTAAATCCAACATAGCTTTGTTAAACATTGTGTTACCAATTGTGACGGGAATGTCAAAACTATGGGATCCTTGCACTTAAGTGGGAGTTTGTGTTGTAAGATTGCCGAGGCATTCTCCCCCACACTAAGCACTTCATTACCTTTGAGCCTTTGTTTGTTGGTACACAAGTCCTTCAACACCTTTGCATACTTTGGAACTTGCTTGATAGCATCAATGAGTGGTATGTTCACATGGATCTTCTTAGAACGCCTAAAATCTCCTTTTCTAGTTCCGCCTTCTTAGAACTTGTAAATGCGAGGAAAAGGTAGAGGAGGAACATAAGTAGAAACCGGAGTTTTAGAGTTAGGAATAGGTACCTCGGAAGTTTGGGGAGAATCCTCATTATTCTCCTCCAAAACAGTTCCTTGGGTGTTTCCACCTTGCCCGAATCGGTAACCGGGTTGCACAAGTTGTGTACCACTTCTCAACGTAATAGCATTGACACCCTCTTTTGGGTTAATAGGTTGAGAAGGGAGTTTCCCACTATTTTGTGCCTTCAATTGGTTCAACTCAATAGCCATGGAGCCCATTTGTGTTTGCAACTCCTTGATAGCACTCTTAGTTTCTTGTTGACTTTCTTTGAACATGGTGGAAATGCCTTGCATCATTGTTTGAAGCTTTGAATCAATATCGGAACCTTGACTTTGCATTGATTGTTGTGCTTGCGGTTGCTGAAATTGTTGTTGTTGTGGTTGAAATCCACTCGGACGGTTGAAAGTAGGTTGTTGGATTGCACCTTGCTTGTTGGCATAGCTAAAATTGGGGTGATCTCTCCATCCCGGATTGTAAGTGTTGGAGTAGGGATCATACCATCTTGGTTGATTTGGAAAGATCGTATTAGCTTGCTCGTCTTCATAAGATTGAGGAGAACTTGGTATAACCGCGGATGAAACTTGTTGCAACATTGCTGTCATGTTACCCATTTGTTGACGAAGTTCCTCCACCTCGCTCACTTCATTCACCCTTCTTAGAATCACATCCGAACCACGACTCAAGAATTGTTGTGAGTTCGCTACCATGTTTTCAATCAACTCTCTAGCTTGTGCCACCGTCTTGCTAACTAGTGCACCACCACCCACAGCGTCAATAAGATTCCTATCACTTGATTGGAGTCCTTCATAGAAGTATTGGATGATCATAGCGTCACTGAATTGGTGGTGAGGGCAGCTTGCCACCATTCTCTTGTATCGTTCCCAACATTCATATAATGATTCTCCCACATTTTGCTTCATCCCACAAATTTCTTTGCGAATTTGAGTAGCCTTTGATGCAGGAAAATATCTCTCCAAAAAGAGTTTCTTCAACCCATTCCATGTTGTGACACTTAGGGAGGTAAATAGTACAACCAATCCTTAGCACTATCCATTAAAGAGAAACGGAAAACTTTCAACATTGCACCATCCGCCTCAACATCCGCTGGAAGCATGGCCATGACAATGGTGTGGAAGTCCATAAGATGTTTGTTTGGATCTTCATTCACCATGCCATGGAATTTTGGTAATTCTATAAGCAACCCCGTCTTTATCTCAAAAGTAGAGTTCGTTTGAATACACCCCTGTTGTGTATCAAGCCTATGAGAAGCTAAGTCCTTGAGTGAACGATTTGCATCACCCATTGCTTCTTCTTCCTCCACGTGTGGTTCGTCTACGATTGGAACCTCTTGTTATCCTTCTATTTGTACTTCTCCTTCCACTTTTAACTCTAGATTTTCTATTGCGTCTTGACTTGGTTGGAGTATTGTGCCTCTTCGAGTAGCTATCCCGCACCTTGGATAATTCCAATCTTTAGAAGCCAGGGATTAGGTACCTGAAAACAATTCTCCCAAACAAGTGAGAAACAAGACAAGAAACGAAAAGCAAAGATAAAAGCAGAAATTATAAAAAGAAACTAAAAACTTTTTAATAAGCCCGATGCCTCCCCGGCAACGACGCCAAAATTTGGTCGGTTGTCAATCCGTCAAAATTAATTTCACTTTCTCAATCAACTAGATATAAATATAGTATGCGATAAGAAAGAGTTCGTATCCACAGAGAGGCTTTCGTTGTTATAAAATTTCAGTTTCTAAGGTAACCACGGGGGATGTTTGTTGTATCTAAAGCGATAAAAGTAATTGAAAGCAAAGTAAATAGTTGGAATAATCAATAAGGAGAAGATATTGGTCACGGGATAGTATCATTCACAAACATGTATTATCATCAATGATTAGAATTGGTATTTTAATCTCGTATTTACTAAAAGTCCTAGGATACCTTGATCGCAAGTATAACTAGTTAATTCCCGATTTCATCACAACCACATTAAAAGATGCATATGTGAATTCTTCGTAGAAAGCAACCTAAAGTGTAAAAGCACAATTAAGTTTAACTCCCTAAAAGCAATAAGTTCTATGGAATAAGACTAATCAATGCAAACGAATGTGTAAAAGCACTAAACGTTTTAACAAAAGTTATGATTCACTTGTGACTAGTAGGATATATCACTACAAGCACTACCCACAATTATGCTACTTAGAATCAGGGATAAACAACTTTTTCGTATTGAAAACCCTAATATAGCTACAGAGATGAACGCAAATCGGATTGATTAGGACTCAACCTAACAAGTTTTTCAAATCTTATAACACTATTAATTGTGAATCACAAACAATAAATTACTGAGACAAAACTAATTCATAGATTCAAAAACATATTGAGAAATCAACTTTTATCCCATAACCAATAATATGTTTAGCTAGTTATAGCTGTAGAGTTCATCATAATAATATTAATTGAAAAGAAGAAGAAGATGAACAAAAGCAAACCCTAGAAGCGTAAACAAAACGGCTCTCCAAAATTCCAAGAATAAGATATTAGATAAATTTTAAGTTGTAGAGGACTTTCCCTTTTATAGCTTTTCTCCAACTTCTAAAATTAGGTCTAGTCTTCAAAGTCCATTAGATGAAAATCCACCAAGCCCATAAGAGAGAGAAACCCATGTAGAAAATATGTCCCAAAAGTGGTCGCCGGAAATTGGCCGGAAGAGTCGCCGGAAAACGGTTCAGGTGACCGGCAAAATCCGCCCGGTCACCGGTTCAGATGAGTCGACTCGGTCAACTCACTGAGTCAAACCGAGTCAAGGTGAGTCAGCTAGTCAAATCGGGTCAGCTATCCAATTCACTCTGATTCACTTTGGCCTTGGCCATTGCACAGACCTGCAATTTGCTGCACTATCATTGTGCATCACTACTACTCAACCCGACACCTTTTGCAATGTGTAAGAAGATATTACTTTGCCACTGCACCTGTAACTCATACCAGAACCAATTTCACAGCCAACACAGGTAGCACTTTCAACACCACTGGCACTCATCTCAGCTTCCCTGTGACTCCAGTGTTGTAGCTTCTCCATTCTCCCATTCTAACCTCAGCAGCAACCTCCTCAGAAACACCATCCACAAACTCCATTGCAACTCAGCCTCACACCAACCATTGCATTGATTCATCTAAGCTGAAACAGACACAAACTCACCAATTCCTTTTCTCCTCCTTGCCCTGAATCCAGCTGACACCACCTTGCCTCATCCACATAAAAGCACCATTCTCTTGCATTACAGCCCAGCTGCAATTCTTCATGGATCACCGGAGGCTGCCACAATCCCTCCAGAATCAAACCACCAGTGCTTCAATTCTTCTCAGGTCACAGCCAACAGACATATAGCTTGTTCATTGCCTTCAAGACTAGTTCCAATCTACAATCCAGACCTGCAACTTATCATTACCACCAACATCACACTCTGGCCATACCAAGACCATCGCATCACTCCAGTCCTGCACTTTGCACAATCAGACCTTCATTTAAGCTGGCATCTACTCAAACACTCATTCCTCCTTGTAGTTCAAGCTCAACCCAGCATTTAAGCTTCACCAACTACAAAACATAGTTCACCTGCCAAGTCTCCATTTCGTTCGAATCCAGCACCATAAGCTTCTACTATTCTCTCCACTGGCAGACAACACAAATCATTACAGCTACCAATTGCTCAAGACTACCTCCAACAACATCAATCACAACACCAGTACACAGCCTCAGTTTGTAAAGCGCCGCTTCCATCGACTCAAGCTCACAACATTTCCACCTGAACCTTCATAAACCATCACTTCCACCTGCCATTACTTGCAACTGCCATTTGCATCTTCAATCACCAACATCAAGCCTAGCATTCCTGGTAAACACAGCATTAGTGCCATTCAGGCTTAGTCCCATCAAAACTCAGCTGCCATCTCAAACCTTCAGCTCCACCTGCCATCTACATCCTCTTCTTAGCCAGCTCAAATCATTGCCAGCAATTGCTCCTTCTGCTTCACTTCCATTGTAGCCATGTACAAGCATTTCCAGCTGCAGCTCAATCAAACAACACCAACAGCTCTCAAACTCTCAGACCCTGCTCAATCAATCATTACAAACCCCATCTGAACCATCTGTTCTTCATCCTTCAGTTGTACAGATTCCCTTTCTTCTCTCGATACCCTCATTCTTCTGATTTGGGAAAGAATTGAAATCCTTTTTATTACGAAAACCTGATCTAACCCATTGCACAGACAACCTTCTTAACCCTTCCGAGTCTGCAATTTCTTCTTATTTCCTTGAATCAGTTAACCCTGAATTCTTGACCTCGACCACAAACCCATGACAGTGAACAGATTCACATCGAACCCAGCTTCAATCCATGTCTCAATTTTTACATCTGGTTCACAGCAACACCCAACGACAACCATCTTCTCGATCTCTCTGTCTCTGTGAATTCAAATCAATGTTACCAGACTCAAAACCCTAACTCAAAATTGCAGCACCATCTACAATACCACCAGATTGAGTTCTCCGATTCAATTTTCCGTCACAACAACCATCTCTCCCGTATCTCTCGATCTCTCTCGGCAAATCGGCAGCCATAACTCTCCTCTCTCAATTTATGATTCGGGTGTCAACAATAATGAGAAGAAATAACTTCTCTGAATTTTCGCTTTGTTGTAAGAAATGTAAGTGGATATAGCCACTGTGTAAAGCAGATAAGGGGTACCCGGGTGGCAGCCCCTTAACATTTCTTGTTGTCATTTAATACTTCTCCAAAAGAGAGTTGTCCCTTAACCTTGGGTCAGCTCCATATATCACTTGCCTGTGAGATGACAATTTCGCCCTTTTTGCTCAAATTGGATAATTTCTTATTCTTTTCCTCCGTGCGACTCCAAAGTACCTAATAACTCAAAAACACGCGTAAAGTACATAATTCACCAGAAAAATAGCAAAGAAAGCGTAACTACTAGATAGTAAATTAGGTGTTTTAGACACCTATCAACACTCAATTGGAGCACTACCAGTAGCCTCTCATGGAAGGCTACTTATTTTACGAGATGTGACTGGATTTTCCTCATAAAGAGGCAAACGCTTATAAATCAAATGAGACATTTTACGCCTAGTTAGTTAATAGCAGCCTTTTTCGATTTGGTCATGATGGGAGAGAAACTGATATAACATTGAAGTTAAATAACACCAAATTTTGCTGGTAGTGTATAGTCTCCCCCTGATTATGGCGAAAATATTTTCATGTCATAAAACGAAAACAAGTTTCGTAGAGTATTATCCGATTAATTCGAAGACATATACTCATAATAATTCATGGTTTTTATGCCACATATATCGACTATTCAAAAGTCATTGTATATTTACCATCCATCGTGGATTTTTCTAGTAGTATCCAAAAATATATACAATACACAAATAAATCTCCAAAAGAAATTAAGTTTCTCGGAATAAAATTATGGACTTCCATTATCAAAAGAAAATTAAATTAAGATCAATATAGTCACTACAAGGACTAATAATATTGGATAACATGCCGGGTGCACACCCTTTGATCTTTTGTGTCAAACTGTGTTCCAGCTGCAAGTGGAATGGTCCAAATATTGGAGATTATTACGGTGAGGAAAGATAAAAATTGTTCAATATCCCTCAAGAATGTAGCAATTCCGTGTTTTGTCGGCGTTTGCAATTGAAAATACCATAACAATATTTTATCCCTTTAGGATTGATAGGGAAAAACCAAATCTAGTTGGCTTATATGTTTCTTCTTAAGAAAGATAAAGAAATCATTTTCATTATTGGATTTAGAAAAATCCATGGTTTTCGATAAACCAACGGTATTGGTAAAAATAACCAAACTATATTGGCATCTCATATAAGCGATAGAGAAAACCAACAACAGTTTGTTATGATTTTCATTCATGAAAATCGTATCGACAAAGAAAGAGAAAAAAAAATGTCATGTTAGTTATCGTATAAGGATAATCCACTTCGTGGATAAACAAATGGTTTCTTGTAAAGGAATAGAAACCAGATAAAATAAACCACATGATCTCATCTATTGGATGTAGATACCAAACTTTGTTGGCCGTAGGTTTTTTCAATCATGCACGTGATTATTACCATAAAGGTAATTAAATTGCGATAACACCAATTTTTGGTGATTACAGTTTCATTAAAAAAATAGAAACTGTAAATTATTTTTTCCTTTCTCAACGAAAAAATTAGAGAAATATATTTGGAAAAATCTCCCATACCGATTCCATAAATACAAAGTATGTCCTGCTGGGATAAGTTAATGGATTTTAATTGCACCCATGAATAAAAACTTTTGACAATAATAATAATCATATTCTCAGGGTTGGGTTGCGAAGATATATAAAATCCATTATCAAAAAAATAAACCATGATGCGCGTACGCATCCGTGATGTATAAAGTCAAAATCATACAAATGAAAAGAAAGGCCAAATAACTTCCGAAGCAGTTAGATGGAGAAATAAAAATAGAAAAAAGAAGAAGAAGTTTTTCTGTAAGATAACAAGTTATCGTCTGTATGTGCATCGTAGCCTTTCGTACTCATCGGAATTCATAGCAGCAACTTTAACCAACTCCGTATTCATATAAGTCTATGAAATACAAAAAGAAAAGTCATTAGAGGAGAAGCACTAATCATATAAAACTCATACCTATCATGTACATACATAGCAATAAGCCCTGCATCCACCATATTTACATTATAAAAAAAATTAAAAAATATATATGAGCAAATGGAATAAGTATAAAACATGTGAGAAAATCAATAAAAACAAAAGGTTAAGATATGTCGTGTATGCATCTTCACGTTATGCTTTTATCCCTTCCGATTTTGAGAACGATTTTACAATTAACTCAGTGTAGAGCGTGCTGATAACGTCTTGTAAAAGGAGAAGAAGACAAAAATAGGGAGAAGAAAAGAGAGAGATTTCTATTAGATGTGTGTTTAGAATACAATGTTTAAGCCTCTATTTATATAGATAGAAGACTTGGTGTCCAAGATATGTAGACCCTAAACTTAGACACGAAGGGCATCTTAGTAAATAAACTTGGTTTATAACATATTGTATTTTCATTTCCATTCAAAATCCGGCCAA
Source organism: Papaver armeniacum (assembly GCA_023531295.1). Taxonomy (NCBI): domain Eukaryota; kingdom Viridiplantae; phylum Streptophyta; class Magnoliopsida; order Ranunculales; family Papaveraceae; genus Papaver; species Papaver armeniacum. Next base: position 73,046 of record JAJJWW010009066.1, read on the forward strand.
CTTGAAGCCTACCTAATGAGATAAAATAAGGTTATTTTGAAGTAAAAAAAAAATAAAAAACTGGCTAAATTGGGGCATACTCCACTTAATTTGGGCCTATCAAATTTCCCTTCACACTCTAGCAAATTGCTATGGGCTACCAAACATCTCAAAAATCCTAATTTACCCCCACATTAATTCCTAAAACAATCTCATATAAATACTAATCTTTCCATTTTCAGTAAATCCAAAAACATAAAAAACCTAAACCTAAAAAACTTTCTATTTTCATCATAATCTTTCCAAATTCTCAAAACCCTAATCAATTTTTTTTTCATCCTCTTTTTCAAGATCTTCGATCCAACCAAGAAAAAGGTAAATCTCCTTCAACCCGTTCTAGTTTTCTCATTTATTCATTGATTTACATGTTTAAATCTTCGATTTTTGAAAACCAAATTCTCTGATCTTACCCAGAATCGGTTTATGTTGACATATCGAATAAAACGATTCTGGGTACTATTCTTCGGCCATGAAGAGCATGCAGAGTAATCGGTTTATATGATGATTAACATCAACCGATTCTAGGTTTAGAAAAGAAATATGAAAATATATCACCAGAATTGGTTTATAAGTGCTTTAGAATAATCCGATTCTGGATACAATTTTTTTTTAAACTATGCGATCCCATAATCGGGTTTTATGTGCTTGTTAATTTACCGATTAATATTGTCTCTTCAAATTCCATTCCATAATCGGTGTTTATATATGTATCACATAAACCGATTGTTTGTGTTTGACATTCTTGTGTGTTTTGTTGTTGAGAATCAGATTACATATGTTTGGTAATGTACTGATTGTTAACTTGATTATTTTATTTTTTTTAATGTAGATATGGACTTCGGACACCTAGCGTTTTACACTCGAGAGCTCACCTTGGAGGATATTCTTAGGGAACCACAATGAGTGCCAGAAAGAAGCCTCTATAAGTTTATTTATGGGGGTGAGACCCGTCTTGAACAAGCCCTCACATTGATTGACAAGCTATACTGGAGGAGATTCATGAGGTTCACTAGGATGCGGAGAAACATGATTTCAGATGAGAGGGATCGCCATGGATTTATGGAAGGTTTGTGAGAAGAAATAGCTCAATTTCAAGCAATGGCTGAAGCAGAATATGGTGCTCTTGATGGTGGTGCTGCTGCTGATGATGGTAATGCTGGTGTTGTTGCTCCTGCTGATGGTGGTGCTACTGTTGATGCTGCTGTTGCTGCTGAAAATGCTCCCGATATTGTTGCCCCTGATGCTGGTGCTCCATGATTTTAGTTTAAGTTTTTAAGACTTTGGTTGTTTAAGTTTTTAAGACTTGATTGTTTAAGTTTATTAAGACTTGGTTGTTTAAGTTTTTGGTTTTTAAAACTTTAGACTTCGGATGGTTAAGGTTTATATTTTGGATGATCATGGTGTTGAAATTAATGCATTTCAAGTTTAAATTATAATTATGTATATCAAACAAGTTTATGCATGCTCAACAATTCTGTTGCCAAAACACACGCCCACAATCGGTCTACTCGATATGTCCACATAATCCGATTGTTGAGGTCCATCAGAAAATCAGAAAATCACTTTATGTGTGGCGTATGAAATCATGTGCATTTTGGGATTGGGTATACTTCAATATTCGTTACGAACCCATACTCGGTTTGAAAATGCATTTAAAATCATACGCATTCCGAAATCCAGTATGAACCCATACTAAGAATGCATTCTCAGATCGACTATAATTTCATTTTCTAAAAATCATAGCAAAAATTGGGACATATAGAGGTTTATATCAGCCGATTCTACATCGAAGTTCTTCATAATTTCCAAACCAACACGAGAATCATCGTATATATAAGTTTGTATTGGTCAAATGTATCCTAAAAACTAAAGAAAAATTAGGCATTTCGTTCAATCATAATCGGTTTATATGAATGTCCATATTGGCGGATTCTGAGTTTGATGTTTTTCAACCACGAAGAACATCAAAAACAATCGTCCGACGTAGCCGATTGGTCAGATCGACTATTTTGGAATTCTAGGTTTATTTGTATAAAACTAGAAAAATGAAAATTATGAAGAGAAATCAATTTTGAATGCATGAATCAACAAAAACCTAATTAAGAGGAATGTGTTAATAGAGAAGTATCTAAGAGGGTGAAATGTAATATATTTAAGTTAAGATTTTAAGTTTTAATAGTGAGGATAAATTAATACTTTTTCCCTTTTTAGATACCCCTTATCTCTCTTATCATCTAGGTAGGTGAACAAAATGGTAGACCTCAAATTAACCAGGATTCATAACCTCAAACAAACCACGTACATCGAGCAATTGAAAATTTTGAAACTATTATTTATGTATTCAATTATCAAAAAAAAAATCAACAGTCGTTGATATAAATTACCAGCCGAATCCTCTTAATGTTTTTCGTAAAGGAAGAACATCAAATATAATCTGGATATGTTTGCCTAAATAACAATCGATTGTTCTTGATATACTCTTCTGGCGCTCTATAAGAAGGATGTAAAAGAGTACCCAATGTCTTTCTTAAGTATGAACCCAAAGCCGCTCCAAAATCACTGGGACCAAGATACATGATAGAAGAACAACAAGAGAATCGGCAATAATTTAGGCAAACACTTGTTGATTGTGGAATGAAGCGAGTAAACAAAATTTCTGCGATATATATTTTTCTCAAAAATCGGCATATATGAAAGTTACATTTTCCCTATTGTGAGCGAACAAGTTCTCAAGTTTTATGTAAAAAAGTTCGCTAAAATCGGCAGGTATTAACATCTATACATGCCAATTGATCAAAAAAATCAACATATTTACAGATTCGTACGCGCTAATTGTTCTGGACATCTGGACTGGATTCCATACGCAACATATATTTATAGCCTGGTGTAAAACTTAATTTCGAGAAGGGCATCATATTTATATAAGGTTAAATCTAGGCGGTAATTAGGATAATTACACAATCTAGTTAAAACGTGATCAATTAAGAACGAAAACGAGTAGTTATTGGGTGACATGAAGTTAAAATAAAAGATAAATCGAGGTGGTAATGTGGAAACCTATGGTTAGTTATCAGCCAATCAAATTATTTTCAAGTTCTTTATTTCATAACTGAAGTTAAAATAAAAGATAAAATCGAGGTGGTAATGTGGATACCTATGGTTAGTTATCAGCCAATCAAATTATTTTCAAGTTCTTTACTTCATAACTGAAGTTAAAATAAAAGATAAATCGAGGTGGTAATGTGGATACCTACGGTTAGTTATCAGCCAATCAAATTATTTTCAAGTTCTTTACTTCATAAATATGGATTAAAGTAGCGTACCAAGAACAAGTTCGTTCCTCAAGGAGATCTGGGTTGTTAACTATTTTGATCACTTATATAAATATATTTTTTTATTGTGATTGAAGCAAAATTAAACTAAAGCCAGTAAATTAATACGTAGAGAATACTGGTTAGAGGTTTCATCTTTCATCTTTTATCATGTTATCACCTGAATCATACTCAAAATTCATTCTCTCTCAATATCAGCAACCTTAAAGCATCCTATAACATGTTTACTCCGGTAAAAATCCTTGTACTGTCAAATGAACAAAAGCCACTCTTTGAGTACTTTTCTCTAAATAACCTAGCTCAAGATCCACTTAATTAAATTAAACCCAACAAAAGCAATTGTATTGATAAATTGAGGTTATTCTAAGCAATCCAGCGCAAGAGCCACATATATTTAACCTAGTTTACACTTCTAGACATAGTTGCATGGCAACATCTCGTCGTTAACAACTATCTTATGCTACTTATAACAAGATCTTTTTTTTACGAGTCCGGACCTCAAACCCTAGTTTATACATAATATGAATACATGCTCATGTAATTAGCGACTTAAATAAACATGTGTTATACACCATAGAACATAAATGATAATAAAAATATTATGAATATAAAAATCGGTATTTTAATTAATAAATATGTTTTTAGACTTCAAATTACATCTCTAACCAACAAGAAAGAATTATTTCATCATGGATTTCTCAAAAATCCATGAAAAATATACAAGAAACCAAAGTAAGCAAACAAAAAGGAATGAAGAAAATGAACTCCAAACTCCAAGCCCTAGCTCCTTGTGATGTAGCGTCAAAGATATGTTTACATGCGTCGGGATTCACCCTCACAATGAAAAGTATAAGAACAACACGTGCTTCAACACTTGGGATGAGAGGAACAAGTGATGTGATTTTCTTCTTAATATGAAGAGACACAAAAGCTGCAGCACGGGATGTCATGTCTGCCATTAGAGATGCTCGGATCCTGGAGGTAAAAGCTGACAATCTAGGATAGGTATTCTTAATAGGAAACCTAGCAGTTGTGAAGGATGATGTTGAGAGATGTGGGTGGATGCTTAACCTTGACCCTAATTCAAGGGATTTAAAAAATCAATCAGTACAAAATACACCCAAAATTAATCAAATCTAATCAGATAACTGAGACTTAACAGTGAGTAAATCAATTAATCAAAAAATATGTTATCAACATCACTGAAAGAATGATTAAATCTCTTTAATTTACATATGTTGTCTTATCTACATTATATAACGTGAATACGAAATAACCCAAATTAGTGCTAAATAACTTTGAGCTAAAATAAAACCATTGTCTACATTTGCATAACACTGGAAATATGATTGTTGCGGTTAGTTAAGGTTTTTACTATAAAAGCACATATTAAACTTATTTTTTTGTTGTTTTACAGCTATAAGTTTTCGATAAACAAGAGTTAAACACCCAAGAAAAGATATATATGTTTATTAATTTTACAAAATTTTGATATTTTTTTACACATTCAAAGTTTCAAACGACCATTATCTTAATTTTCAAATATTTAAGCCGATTTTCAATTTAAGATTTTTCATTTCCGAATAAAATATAGGTTTTAGGAGAACAAAAGAGAGATGAAACTTAATAGTAGACGATGGGATATTATGTTTGTTAGGGTTTGTATATGTCAAATAGAATAACATCTGCTAGAATAAATTTCTTTCCCGATAAAAAATTTCTTTTGCTACACTATTGAGTTTTAACAGGTCTTGTTAGTCATGTTAGTTCTCTAATAGGATAACCAAGAGTTAGTAATGGAGGTTTTGTTGCACAGTCTGGAAATAACAGCTCCGATGCGAGTGTGGTGGATGTTTCCTCAATAATTTGTTTATTTTGGTCTAGCTGGTATGCTACTCCCTTTTATTTTTGGTTTACAAGAATTTTTCAACGATGAAATGCCTGACGGGTTAAGGACGTGTGAAGGATAATACAATTTAAGGGAAGTAAATTGTTACCTTTAGGCTAATTCATATATTTATAAGTGCATCCACTTCACTAGAAAATCAGTTTTTGTACAAGCAATGTTTGTTTTTTCAGGTGGTGAAATTTTAAGTCGAAGATTGGTAATCCCAGTGAGATGAAAAACAAATCTATCGGTGAATACAGATTGGGACTCACTTGCGAGCTTCAGTGCCACACGCCTAAGGAATTTCACAACAACTTTAAACAAAACTTGTATTATTTCGGGAATATGCTGGAAAACACACAAGCAAAAACATGAAGCATGCCAAAGTGAGGCAAATATGCTTGTCAATAACTTGAAACTGATAGAAAAAGAAAATGAGTTACTGGACATGAAGAAGGATGCCCAAGAAAATCAAATCTGTTAGTTGGAAAGGCATCTATGTGCATCCAGATTCCAGTAATGTCGCAAACTCCTTATCGAAAAATACATTGTGGATTTCTAGTGCAGAAGAACGAAAAATTAACATGCCAAGTTGGATAGTAACGACAATATCTGCTGAGATTATAATTATGTAGGATTATTAAACCATTAACGAGACTTCTCTTTCGTATTATAATATTTTAAGGAAAAAAAATATCGACAATGTGGAGGTTATTTTCAACATAGTTGAAGATATATGACCGTAATAGTAGAGGTAAGTAAGCAAGAATTAAATGGATGGAATTGATCATAATGATGATGGTTTATATATACTTTATTTTTTAGACAAAATGATGACACTTAAAAGTTTGATTCCTCAACATAGATATGCATATGCAAAATTTGTGTAAAAAGTAAAAGTTTAGGTAATAAAGTTTAGGAATAAGGCCATGGGTGAATTTTGCAGTCCGATTTTGTGCACACTCTTTAACGAGTGTGTGCACCTAATATTTTAATCTCCACCACTGATTTAATTTAGAAAGTTACGTAACGAAAATCGAGATTATAAACATGGAGGGTAATAATGCCATCAGTTAACTAATCAACCAATCAAATGAACATGTCAAATATATATACTCTTTAGAGAAGTGTGCACATAATTAGATTAACTCCAGATGAATCACTAACATGACTCAATTTAACTCTAAATGATTTGTAACTCAAGGTATAATCTATATTCATAAATGAACTGATTTTCTAAAATGTCATAGTCATGACGTTATTTTAATTTTAATCTAACTTTACAGCTTGAAATCACATTTAAGAGGCTTAATATGTGGTTCACATTACGGAGGAACGTGAAAGTTGATCCCTAAAATGAAATTTCAAGATGAATTGTTTGTCGTATTTTAGCGATTTGTAGATACAAATATAGTGGATTTTTGAGAATTCAAAGCAAATCCAACTTGTATTTAGTGACTTTAGGGCCATCAGGCGATTTTTTATTATAGTCTGTTTGGATACTAGAAGAGATATTCTGCTTCTCCAGAAGCAAAATTCAAAAGAACAATGTTTTTGCTTCACAAAAATTTCTAAAAGTCATTCTGAAATTGTCTACCCAAACTAAGTTCTGACTTTCTGCTTCTAGAAGTCAAAAAACAACTTATGGGGTGGTATCCAAACATGCTATTAATATTATGAAGAACTGGGATCGATTCCCATCTACCACAATTACTTCTTTTTAAATTTTAATAGCATGGTCTTGGTTGTCTCGTTAACATATCATAAGGTTAAGGAATCAAATGTAAATAGATGTTTATATAACAATTATTTCAGTGTGTTCATGTTTTAGAGGATCTTCCGAATGGCGCAACACCCTCTCCATACTGGATTCATAGGTGTAATCTAGTACATCTGGTGGTTTAGAAACCAAGCAAGCCGGCTAGGTTCGACGACAACTCCATCCCGTTGAAACACATTACAGCGAAAATTATATGTTCTTTTTATGAATCTGGTAAGTAAGCAAGGGTTTTATGTTTAATGACTTGACTGAACCCTGCATATGTTTTTTTTTTAATAAGAAATGAGATTTCTATTGATGGATTAAATCTTAATATTAAGTTCCTCTCTAATGAGAGTTTTTAACCAAATAGGAAAACTTTCAGACCAAGTCTGCTCCATTATTTATAGTAGTCCTAACCTTTTTAGCTAAACAATACGCAACTTCATTAAATTCTCTATGTACAAAAGTACATTTCCAAGCCTAAAAACCTCTTGGAAATAACCCACAATCATTTATAATACTATTGTTTGTCCATCTGACAGCCCCATTGCTACCATTAATTGCCTTCACAACATTTAAACAATCTCCTTCCATGTGCATGCTTGTTATAGCATCTCTTTGTGCCTATTTGATTGCCTACAATGCTGCTTTAGCTTTAGCATGCTCCTCGTCTTGAGTTATCCCTGGGATTGATGTTGTTTATCCGCAAGTCCCTGCATAAGAAAACATGGTTAGTCCGTTTCCCATAATTTTGTTTTCTTTTAGATAAGATGCATCAAAGTTTATAAAATGAAGAGGGTACCAAGTACACCATAATCTTTTCGATATCAATATATATGACAAATACCTTGAGTGATTTAATATAAACAAGTATTGTCAAGAACATAGTAACCACAAGGCATACACTTGGTATATAGTACAAGTCCGGAACCGAACCTAAAGACAAGCTAAATAATGCATATGTAAAGTAAATAACACAACACAAGATTTTGTTAACGAGGAAACCGCAAGCGCAGAAAACCCTCGGGACCTAGTCTAGATTTGAATATTCTCAGAGTTAAATTGTTATACAAAGACAACTACCAACTTCGTATGTTTGAGACCAAGTAATCTATCCTTAGTTCTTAAGTATTCCTGCACCTACAACCAATCTTGCCAATGCACGTGAAAACTAAGATAGAGTTCATTATCTTAGTTTTCTTCACCCGCATTGAAGACTTCTTGCACTCATCTCCTTTGGATTGTATTCCGAAATAGTAAAGGACTGAACTATATTCGGTAACTAATCTCTCAATCTCAATAAGTAAGTCAGAGATTTTTATCGAGTCAAACAAATGCTCTTCCGTAAATCTAATAAACTCTTTTGTTTGGTAAGATCTGCCAAGATAACAAGATCTAGGTATACAAACTATCAGATTCGGATACTGAAGAATACCACCAAATGATAGCTTGACTATCTAACATGACTAGAAATAAGATGTCTATTGAAAGATAAACACCTCTAAGTCGGATCCCAATCGATTAAGTATGTGCACGAAGTAAATCACAAAGATAGGATATCAATAAAAAATCTTCTTCTCTTCGAATCTTCAATGTCTTTAATGTACCTGGACAAATAAACTTGATTTCACTTATGATCGATCACACACAAAACAGAGTCTGTTAACAGTGGATGATCACAAGTGTACGTCAGATCAGAACCACCGTTAATTCTTGATCTGGTTTGAGTGACTTTATGTCAGAAGAGAAGGTTGTCAAGAGTAATAAAACTTGGCGCAATCAATGTTTAACAATCGTTAGTCAATCAAATAAATAATCGAAAACCAAAATAACAATGCAAATTGTACTTTCCCACCAACGATACTATCTAAACGCTTCTTGATCCCATAGAAGTCTTTAAACTAGCGGACATAAGAGATTTCGCCTAATTAGATTACTTTCCTCTCCAAGGTGGTATTACAAGTAATACTATTAGTTGGATACAATAGTGACTATAAACTAAAGTGCCTGCCTCAGGATCAGTTTGTGAGAAGAACAAACTTCACTATATATAGGCCAAGGTAGTTTGGACACCAAGAAATTTTCATAACCGAAAATATTCTCAAGATACGCGATAAGCACCAATGTTCTGTTTTGTCTAATACCAACCAATATCCAACTGTAATATCGAAATCCCTTATGGATAACAACTCAACATTAGTTGGTATACAAGTATACTTTACTAATATATCTTCCAGAGATATGTTTTACTTGCTGGAAAAATAAAACATATATATTCGAAAATCTCAATAGAATATTCTCAAACATTTCGGCTTGGGATCTCGCCTTGAGTATTAAGAAATTTTTTTGAATAATAAAAGAACGGAATTTTACATATATTCAAATTACTCACTATATCGACATCTTGACTATAGAGAATACGTGAAACCCGGAATATGATTTTTCTATGGGGATTAGTTATGCTAGAGATCCCCAATAGGGATCGGTCCTGCTATAGGTTAGTTCCTGTTTTGTATAGGTTGGGTCAATCGAGTCTGGTCGACCCTCATATTTTTCCTTTTTTTTCCTTGTTCCGAGCTAATTCATGGGTCAACCAGGCTTGGTCGACCCTTCATCTTTAAGGTCATCCCAAAAAAGACTATTTTATTTTTTAATTTTGATATTGCGTTTTTAATTTGTAACGGCCTCCGAATCGTGTTGCGTGCAATTAGATATTTCCCTTTATGATAGTGTACACCTTGTTCACTTCAAAGGCTTCATTTCCCTTGTTTTGAGATGAATTAACCTACAAAATGAGAAAACAAGAAAACATGCTTAAAACCAAATAAAATGAAAGAGTTATAACTAAGAACAACATGGAATTGCATTAAATTTAATCTATGCACTTATCAACCTCGAAATCTTTGTTAACCATGGGCTTTTGACACACTAAGAGCATCTTCAGTAGTGTGTCAAGAAAATTTTACTTGGAGATGGAGGTTTTCACAAAACCTTCATTTGTGAAGGTTCTAATAACAATTTGGTATTTAGACTTGAAAATCATCTCCTCCGCTTGGAGTGCTGATTTCTAGAAATATCATATGTATGAAATCATGGATAAGTCCCAAAAATATTTAATAGTTAAAAAAATGGTAAATAAAAATGATGATGTGCAAATGTTGGAGGTTTAAAAGAGCAATGGTTCTAAACGAACCGAGGGAAGGAAACAATGGCAAAACCGCCTCTCACCGATTTTTTTTCTTTTCTTTTGGGGCGCCCTCGGGAGACGTGCAGGGGAGGGCTATGAGAGGCGGTTTTTTCCCTTGTTTTTTTCTCGGTTCATCGAGAATTTTTGTTAAAAGAGATCTTATATAAACTCTTTGAAACTTACAATTTGACACGTAATATAAAGAAAATTGGTCTTATATCATATTTATCGGTTAAAATTACGACTTTTGTCTGATTATCGGAACGTGTTTGTAGGTACCCTTCCAATATTGCTAAAATATTGGAGTGTCGATAGGGCAACATAGACCAAATCCACGAGAGGGACCTCAATACCTAAACCCTAATTTGGATCGGGACAACAATGGTAGCATTTCGTAGCCATCCCTTAACCAAACCAGTACATATTCGGACTTAGCGTTCAATCAATTGTGTATAAATTTGCTAACTTTCTGTTTTCTTTAAGGCCTTTCCTAACAATAGAATACAAATTTTAGAACCACCTGAACATAATTTTTTTTTCTTCTGGTTGACCAAAAATATATTAAGAACATAAAATTTGTAATGGTGGTCATCAGCATTAGGAATGCAAATAGTAATCACAGTCGCACAACCAAAAAGTCAAGTTCGGACATCCCATTGGTCATGTAAGTCCGAATATCCCAAGTGAAAACATCCTATTGATCCTACACGTCCGACACACAATGGTTATTTCAAGCAGTTATAGTCAAAATGACCATAGCCCGCACCTACTTAATTCACATGTAAGTACAAACATATGAGTATATCCAAACCAAAAATGGCCACATATACTCGGTGTTAGATTTTTAAACCCTCTGACATTAAAGGTCTTGAACTTAGAGTAAGTATCGGTGGAATCTAGCTATTCCAAACTTGGTAAAGGTGTGAAATGACAAGTTCACTGGCTTTCAAGTTGGGTCATCTACATATTTTTCCAAGGCATGTACCAAGGTTTCAAAGAATTTCATTAAGAGTCATTCTCTCAATTTGGTGGCTGATTGGGTCAAAATTGAACATAATTTAAAATGGCTTTAAATGTGTATCGGATTAGCATTTTAGAATATGTTTTACCTTCCATCATTAGACTTGAACTTTCGTAACTTATTCAAAATATCGAGATGTCATAAAATTTGAATGATTACAATATCTTAGAAATTTAAATTTATAGTCAATCACTTAAGTTATGATTGTTTTTTATTTATTCTTTTTCAAAGTTACAAATTTCTTACATTTCCTATCCCCAATCCGGTCAAATAGGTAAACATGTCTTAGCAGAGTCAAGGTAACATGGTAAAAGGTAAATGCAGAGTTATTATTTCCAAGCAATATAAGACATCCTTCCTCATAACCAAGACTCCCTTTAACAGCATTAACAGCTGCAAAGTCATCTCATTTTATATCAGCGACTGAGAGCCCATGTGTTATTAAAGAACTTTTCTCTTGGATTATGAATCCAAAACTACGTGGTCAAACAGGCAAATATCGAATGCTAAACTAATCTCAATGAGTCCATTATGACATTAAAAGAGTTTAATTACTACAAAATAATTATCATCCAAAAAAATTCCATAGATACTTAAAAGATTTTGATTATTGTCTTACTGACACACTCCAACTAAGAATTTCCACATTAAAACAAAATAAATGTCCTACTAAACAATAATCTAAATCAACATGGTGAATTATTTTAGTGTTTCTTTAAAATAGAAGTATCACACTACAGTACAGTCAGGTCATTATTATTTAGTATCCTATGCGAATACAGACAGGTTGAATACCGGCTGCAAAAATCTTGTTTACATTCCCAGTAAACACGCTTCTTAACTCTTAAGATTGAATAATTAATCAAATCAAGAACCCCTAATCTAATTAACTAAACAAAACGTAATTAATTAGTGGCAAGTACAGTTCGTTCTTCTTCTCTCTGTAACCACTGAATCGAATAATATTGGCTTAGCTGGTTTTCATGCATTTATTGAGGAGCACGCATACTCGTCATCATGGTCAGTTTGGGTGAGAGATAAAGTGAGAGAGAGCAGATCTAGTATGATTCTCTCTTTTGGCTTTCCTCTCCTGTGTGCCAGGAGATGGTTGTTTTTCATTTAACAAAGCTTTTCTTTTGTACTCTTCTTCGTATACCGCATGTGATCTCCAGGCTCTTTCGAGGGTCTCTCACTTTTTTTAAACATTTCATTTGATTGCATGTGGTTGAGCTGTTGAAGGCTTGAGCTTTGTGGAGCCAAAATAAACTTGTGTGAGTAACTCGACCAAATGGTTAAGTTGGCGCATTTGAGAAAACATTTGTACCGTAGACTAGAATCTGCAGGTGTGGCCAGAAATCCACCCATAGATACACAGGTGAAGCAAATATCTGGCCTGTGACTTCAATGTTGTTCACAAAATTTGGCCCCCGTACCAAAATCTGCATTGCCACCCGAAACTATTCAATAGTTTTTTTATGGCTCAAAATCTGTTATTGTGACCCTGAATTTATCTCATGATCCGTTACATCAGTTCTATGGAATGAACAAATTTTGTTCATTTTGCTCCCACTATGGACTCAACAAACATGAAAAAATGGATGTACAAATAAACAAATTTGTTGGTTTGTTGAGTGAGTTGGAACAAGTAGCGCGCGCTTGATGGAAGGCCGGGCGGCCGTGGCACCAATGCTGGCGGTTTAGCCAACAACGCTGGCGCTTGTATTTCTAGCGTGCATTGTTACCTCACGCGCCAGCGTGTTTCCTGAAAGCGTTGCGTTTTTCATAGAAGCGCCAACGGCTGAATCTGGACGGCTGAAAACTCTTGTGATCTAACGACTATAATTTTTGAGTTCTATAAATTCTCTCCATGTCGACTCCACATTCACACATCTAGTCTTCTTTACTCTTCTTCCCTGAGCTTAAAAAAATTCTTCAACTTCAACAAAATTTTCAATTCTTGAACATGTCTCGGCCCTTGTTAGTTCGGCGCGCTCCGTATACTAAAGAAGAAGATGAATCTATTTGCAGAAACTATGTTTTTTTATTTACTCAGCTTGCTTCAGCAAACTATCCATGGGTGAATTTCTGGGCGGTTATTCACGACGGGTTCTGCAGTGACACCCGTAATCCGAGTCGTCGTGCTATATGCGACATAGAAAATCACTTTCATACAATTAAGAAAGAAGTAAGTGAGTTTGTAGCTTTAACCATACAAGCCAATCGATATAGACTGAGAGGTGAAACTGATGCTGAGATGGTAACAAGATCTTTGGTTGAATGGAGAAGATGGAAAAATGTGGCTTTACCTTTCGAAAAATGTTTCGAAATCCTTAAGGTGTTGAACAGTTTCAACCCCTTCTTTGAAGCTAATGTAGTCCGCCGTAATTCAATAAAGCTAATGTAAAACACTTAATTTTAAACATATGTAATTTCATTTAATTCAGACCGTCGTACTTTTAAATCTAAAATTACAAATGTAGCATAATTAAAAATTACAAACGATCTCTCTAACGTCGCTCATCGCTAGCTCTCCCATTTTTATCTTCTGGAGTCAAGAATTCTCCAAGACCTGGGGATAGACCTGTGATATCCCCAGTTGCCAACATAGATAATAAATTTCCATAAGGAGATAAAGATGGTTGAACAACATTAGGCGATTGGAAAGCACTAAGCGATTGGTAAGCACTCGGTCCTCCAAGCAAAGCACTCGGTCCTCCAAGCATATAAGATGTTTGTGGTTGTGGTGGTGGTGGTGTATAGCAATCATCACTTGGGTTGTAGGGCGAGAATGATGATGAAATGCGCCTAGGATCTAGCCGAAATGGGGGAGGTTGAGATACATGCACAGTTTGTGGTGAAGTATTGTGCCGTATGTGTGGTGAAGAACTCTGTCGTACTTGTGTTTCTCCCACCACTGTTTTATCACTATCGTGCCATGATCTGTTGCTCCTGGTGGAATCGGAAGGCGTGACTGCCGCCCATCATCATTAACAGTTGGACTCAATCGGAACATTGTGTCCTCTTGCCATCTCCGACACACATTCAAGTGTATAGCCCCCATTTTCCGAGTCAGCCAATGATACTCGTTCAGTTGGTTCCGCAACTCTTAAATCAAGCGGTGACATTGTAGTAAGGATAATCACGTTCCATAGATTGGGAAATAATGGGGATCGTGGTTGGATCACCTTGTGAAGTAATACTTGTCATCTCCCAACGAATTTCGGGCAAATTTGACGAAGATGATGAAGAACTTGCACCCGTGGTGGAGTAAGTCATAAAGCATGGCTCTTTTGGAGGTGGCCGACTAGGAACAATATTTGCATCATGGGACAGGATTGATAACGCTGGGAAATCAAACCCATAGATGTGCATGTTGTGTGTCCAAATTACAGGCTTCGCAATTGACTCGTACCATTTGACATACTGTGCTTCACTAATATCCAACTGTGTATTTAGTTCATACCTCGCCCAATTGGTTCTTCTCAGCTTATCAAAATCTGATCTAGAGGTTTGCATCTGTTGTGGCGGGTTAATAGCAATTACATATATACCTTGCATTTGGTACTGCAGTCTTTCTCCCAGGTACCAAACCCCTCTATCCAATTCTGGAGTGTAAAAAACAACTCTACGCAGTGAATAATCAAGAATACATTGTCCAACATCATCAGCGTACTGAGGAAAATCAATGTAAGGGTGAACAACGACGTTGTTGTGGCTCCGAGTCATCTGATGAAACCTATGAACAAAACTGGAACTCGAGATGTCGCTGCCAGTGTTCTTCGCTAAGTTGGTCGAGATGTACATATCCAACATTGGAAATCTAGGGGTATCATCTTTAAGGATTGGTTTACTAACACAGAAGTAGGTATACCACCAATACTGCAAATTACTTCATAATTTTAGTATTTTCACTTAATCTACATTTGCTCATAAAAATTATTATTCTACTAAAAATAATAATTTTGATATTTACCTTTATGATGCTCCAGAAACCGGTGAAGTTATCTCCGCCCATGGACGCTACATCTAGCCCACAATACAATTCTGCTAAAATTGCAGATCCCCAGTCATACTTTGGTGCTTTATCAAGATCTTCTAACGCTTGAAGCCAACCAACACGAGCAACACAAGTTGAGTTTGGAAAGAATGTCTGACCCAGTACATAAGATAAACATCCTTTCGAGTTCAGGATAGTCATCTACATGTTCTGGGTTTGGTAAGGAAATACTTCAACGCTGAACATTTAATCCCACCTCCTTTCAATTCTTTATAATCTTCACGTGTTTTTGAATCTATAAACGAGGGAAAAAGTGTCTCCCAATTACTATTTGATATTCGTTCGTCGGCGTTGAATGGTGGCGGCTCTCCTAATCCACTTGGGATCCCACAAATGAAATACAAATCAAGGGACGTAATTCTTATTACAAGTATAATATCAACTATGATTAATTCTTTGATTATTTAATAATTATTTAAAAAAATATAATTTAAGTTAAGTTAAACTAGCTTACCAATTTCAAAATCCAAAAAATGGAATGTGTGCGTCGTCGCCCACCACCTTTTTACCACTGTTTTCGGAATTCTGTTGTTGTGTCTTCTAGGCTTCATAGTATAAAGCGCACGCCAGGGATATCTGTCAACCCTTTCTCGGACTGGAGGGGGTAAAAGTTCATAAACTGCCCTTAAGTATGAAAATCCACCTCTCATTCTAAAATAATCCTCAGACCTACCTTGATGCCCCGACACATGACTTTGGACTTGGAGCAACAACGACACTCGGCGAAGCAAACTCTGTTTCCGATTTTGAGAAAAATCTACACATGGGGCAGGCCGCGTTGCTGGTTCATTTCTTCGATCTCTTTTCTTCTTTAGACTATTCGCCACTTTTCTTAATAAGTTGCTCATATTGTATTAGAATTTTTTGGTTTAGAAGAGTTTTAAAAGAAGGAAATGGTAGTGGTGTGACTGAAAATGAATTCAGTTGAAGGAATTTATAGTTTAGAAAATATAGACGTTGGAATTATCGACGTTGGCGGTTTTGTTTCTCACGCCCACGTTGATAGGACCAACGCCAGAGTTTGTACTTTCAACGCCTGCGCTTTTCCTACCAACGTCGGCGTGTGTCTCAAGCATGGGCGCTTGATGATAAACCGCCAAGTGCTTTACCATAGTGGAAAAGCCAGTTTGGCCATCCACCTTGCTCAACGAAAAAATGGATTTGACCATTTCCATAGGAATTTCCCTTATGTATTCCCGCATTCACCTAGTACTCCAAATTATGTACTATAAAATTTCTATTAGTGTCACATAATCCTAAATCGGCTCATGATCCAAAGTTATTCAGTAACTCATGATCCAAAGTTATTCAGTAACTCTGAAAACTACATGAAAACTGTTAGAGCATAGCTCGATTGAACCCACCAAGAGTTGGCATGTCAAGTTTGGTTTTCATATTTTAGTGAACCAAAACTCATTTAAAGAGTCGCTTGATTATTCACTAGAGTCAACTTCGTATAGGTTAGCTTGAAAGTATTAGGATATGAGACATTACAAGTATTACGAAGACTTGAAGAAGTGAAGAAGTAAGGAACTACAACGACAACATCATCTTTCCACTTGAGGTTAGTGATATTTGACTTGAACCGTTTCATTCCCTAACGTATCTTTCAATTCGTGCATATTGAAAACATAACTGCGAAGCATGAATGATTATACTCTAGTTAGATATAGTATTAAGGAATACAATACGAAGTATAACGCTTATCGTTTGAACTTCGTATATAAGACATCAACATAATCGTTTGAATGCTATTGTGATTATGTATGGGTATGAGGTAAAGATTTCGTCCAAGGAAACAATGTTTTACATTCGTTTCAAGGAAGTAAATTCATGAACTTGTTTTTTGATTCGAAAGGGAAATCGCTAGGTTTATTGGTATTGTTATTCATTGCATATATTTTGAACTACTTATGTGTGATTAGTATAACCGCTCATGACTTGTTTATGTTCTTGGTGAAACTATTCACAAGGCCTGACTTTTGTATTGGTATGACTTTTATTAGTGAATCCGATCTTAAGTAATCACCTGAGATAGTATGATCGATTTAGTGTTATTGGTATGACCAACTCTAGGCAAAGGGGAACCGATCCTAGTAAGAGGTGCAACCGATCACAAGAGGGGAATCGATCCTTGTAATAGGTGCATCACGTTTCTAGATATTGGGAACCGATCCTATGAACATGTGCAACACGTTTTTAGATATTGGGAACCGATCCTATGGATATGTACAACAAATTCAAGTTAGATATATACCATATATATGTGGGAACCGATCCTAGTACCTAGTCAACCGAATTTTTGGAAAGCTAGTGTGACTAAATCCAATACTCACATGGAGGTAGAACCGAAACTTGTCTTGGTAGAACCGTGAAACCCATGATTGGTGATTGAGTGTTCTTGATCAATCACATAGTTCTTGGAAGTCAGATGAACCAATTCTAAACTTGTTTGGAAGTGTGGCAAATCGATTCCGAGATAGTAAATATGAAAGATGATTTACTAAGTTAAGATGTCGATATACTTTGAACATGTGCAGTAACGCTTATCTTTTATTGTTCAAAGATATTCCTTAATAGCTAAAGGAAAAATCTCGTATCGAAAAAAATAAATTGAGAATCTTTTAATTAAGGTTTTTAATTTTATTATTGGAAAATAAAAATTAGTAATGTGCAATTACTATTTGGAGATTTTCTAAGAGATTTTCGGTCAATGTTTGGACAAATAATTTCCAGGAATTATGGAAACCGAATTTGGAAATATATTGCATATCTTGAGAATATTTTTGGTTTTGAAAATTCCTTGGTGTCCAAACTTCCTTGGTCTATAAATATCAAAGTTTGCATTTCGAGCAAACTAATCCTCAGATCCAGCAAAACTACCTAGTTGTGTTGTTACTGGTGGAGCCGCCTATTCGGAGAGGAAAGTAACCTAATTAGGCGAAATCTCTTACGGCCGCTCTGTTTAAAGGCTTCTTTGGGATTGAGAATTTCTATTAGTACCATTGGTGGGAAACTAGATAATTGCGGTTTATTATTAGTATTCGATTGATTTGATTGACTAACGGTTGTTGAACTTTGATTGCACCTAGTTTGTTTATGCTTGAAAATCTTCTCTTCTGATATAAGATTCACTCAAACTAGATCGAAGTTTCGACGAGGATCTTTAAACTGTTTGTAGATCTAAAGACGTCTTGTGATAATCCATTGTTAACAGATTTCGTATTGTGCGTGATTGATCACAAGAGATTCAAGTTGATTGTGTGCAGATGTTTATTGAAGATCAAAGAAGATTTGAAGACAAAGAAGACTTTGAAGATTTCTGATTTGGGTTCATAATCTTTGGTGTGCACAATACTTGTTTCGTTTAAAGAGGATCCAACTATAATCGATTTATCTTTGTGGTAGATTGGATTGATTAGTTGAGTAGATCGACATCAATACAATTCTTTGTGATTCAAAGTATTGATTGCAAAATCTTGACAATTACTTTGGTAGTTTTTATTAGATAAATCTAAGGACCTGACAAAGGAGTTTATTGGGATAAACGGAAGAGCCTTGTGTCAAACTCACATCACTTGATTGAAAAGAGTTGCTACCTGTTTTAAGGTAAAAACCGATTCTGCTGTTTTTGGTAAATTTGGGTGTGTTGATGAGAAACGAATTCAAACCCTAAACAAATGCACTGCACGGGAGTGCTTTCAGATTCGAGAAATGGTTGTTCCAGATTCAATTCGGTCACAAAATGAAGGAGAAGGGTTGATCTTAGGGAGGGAAGTGAAGAAGGTGTTTGAGATCAAAATGTTGAATTATGAAGGTGTGGCTGTTTTATGACTTGTATCAGAAAATGGTTTCTGGCTACTTGTGTTGATAACACTTGTACTTTTGAAATAGGTTGAAAACCTATTTATATAAGTCATTGAGCGCATCCTGATCTCATAGGAAGTGAAGGAAGTTAAGTAGTGGAGAAGTGGAATCGTGCGGAAGGTGGTGATCATCGTGTTTCCGTTATAAGGGAAGATCAGTCACTCCTTCACCCACTACTCTCATTATTGTTAACCGTCCATCCTTCCTGACACTTTCTCGTAATGGGCGCGTTACACGCCGCACGCTGTAAACCACCAGACCAATACCCCAGTGAGTATCCTCCAGTTTGTGACATGTTTGATGTCTCGAGTGAATGGGTCAATTCATGAGACTTGCCGCTAAAATCAGCACATAGTGCTTTTAGGTTAAATAATAAGTTATTGAAATCAATATTTGCATAGCATCGCTTTCAAACAAGCAGCTGAAAAATAATCGATGTTCTAGATACATCGTAGTTTTAGAGCTCGATTGAATCAGTCACGAATTGAGCGTCTTAAAAGGAGCGTGACCATCCTCTTTCATGGAGTTGGTAGGAGCTACGCACGCATCCCAAGGAGTGGCCGGTCATGCCCTATAGGAGTGTGGCGACTGGTAGCCATTCTAAAATCCTATCGATCGATCCAGTTTAGATCTGGACCGCTTAAATCGGCTACCCAAGTTGAGTGGCTTAGATGATTTGCGGCAGTTAATGACTGCTGTTGAAGTAGCGCGAATGGCCCTTTTGGGTGATCGCTCGGAGGCCACATGAGCAAGCTTTGGCTTGGCCAATCGCTCCTCACGGAAGAGGGGTGGCCGGTATTCACAACGTCACCCTATTGGCCATCTAGAATCCGATCTAAGTCGTTCGACTAAGCTGGCAAAGATGGACGAACGCGATTGATTTGCGGCAGTTGCATAACGTCGTTTGTTCGATTTAGGGTTTAGAAGCCGTGCGGCCAACCCTCTGTTGGCTAATCGAATCAAAGCGTTGGGCGCTGATTTGAACAGGTCGTTCGACGATGTGCAAAGACGGGTCACTCGTGAGCACGCTGAAATCTCCTGGGCCATCTAAAATTAGATCTAAGCCACTCGATTCGAATTTGGCGAAGATGTGTGGTCATGATCGATTTGCGGCGTAGTGTGTTGCCGCAAAGCATTTTTAGGGTTTTCAAACAACGCGTTCAACCTACTTTGGGACGGCGATTTGATGCGCTCCGGTCTTGCTATGAGCAAGTTGATCAACCAAGTGTGGAGTTGGGTCGACAGTGAACACGTTAGCACTTCTGTAATCATTCGAAGGAAAATCTAAGCCGTCTAACTAGGCTAGCTAAGTTGGACGGTCGTGATGTTTCTGAGACCATTTTGGCCGGTCTTAGCTCGTTTGAGCTCTTTTCTTCAACAACGCGATCACCCATGTTTGGGGTTAGCGTTCAATGACATTAGAGTGTGCTAGGTGGAGTCCGACCAGTTGGGGTATTAGTGGGCCCGCCGGTGGTCATCCTGGTGATCGCCTAGTTCCGCTAGGAGTAGACTAGGCCTATTGAATTGTGTGGCCAAATCTTGCGGCCTTGATCGTTTTTAAAACTGATATGGACAGTCTAGATTTCCCTTAAGGAATTTAAACGCGTTCGATCGCGCTAACTTTCAATTAAAAGGTGTGTGAACACGCTGATCTCTTTGTCAGAGGGTGATGTAGCCTATGTGAGTGTTTTCATGCAGGTCTCAATATTGACACTTCGGGAAATTTATGCTACTCCATTGCGAGTGAACATTAATCGTCATGTCATGTCAATATTGAGAGTTCAGCTGAGAACATAGCATAGGAAACACTAGGCGTGACTCTAAGCATTAGTGAGTAATGCAACTAGGAGCTTAAATACTCATTAGGCTCTATACTAGTGAACAATTCATCTAGGAGATTGAGTTTAAATATAATGTGAAGAGAGACATAGGCACTCATCAAATTCTGATATATATTCTCCAAATTCCTTGCGAAATATAGATATATCAAGGTCTAATACTTCTGATGTCGGGTCAGGTAGACAGACTTTTACAGTTTTCACCCTAAGATAAAAACCACCATCAACATTAAGTCCCCTGCTTAGAACGTAACAATGATATTGTTGCGGGGTATGCACTAGATGGTGACATACGAAAAATAAAATTGAAAAGATGAAGCAGGTAGATATTATTAGGAAAATCCAAATCGACCTTCAGCAACGGGATCATGCAGCCAGTGGATTTCTTAGTAGCGTGTTGCTAGCTCAGCTATGGGGTATGGGTGCGGTGCGCTCAGTCATCCATTCTCGTTCATGGATCAAGAAGGAATCCTTCGTTTATTCAAACTCTAGAAACTCCGTTCGTATGAAAAGGGGTATCGACCCTCTTCTGTATTTGTTGCTCGTCTGGCTCCGTGCTTTCGTCTGCAGCGGCCGTCTCCTCTTCATCACTGTCAGCAGCTCAATCATAAGCATGCCAATCGTCAGCGGCAAGGTAAGTTCATCTTGTCTTTGTATCTTAGCTGTGAATGTAATATCCATGGGTGGTTGATCAGACTTGAATATTTAGCTCGGTGTGAATAACTTTCTTTGTTAGCGGCGATAGAGCGAGCGTCAACGACAACAAAGAAATCTCCAATAGTTATAATCAGCAGCAAGGAGATCCAAGAGAACTCAGGGTAGGTGCTTTTTTCAATTTTGCGCATGTAGCCATCCAACAGTACCACCGATCTTCTACAGAATATGTAATAAGGTTCTGACTCCAGAAGAATGAGTATCTAACCTCTACAGTGGGTTTCGAAATTTACCAAACTCCATTGCGCTCAATTGCAAGAGGCCTTGACTTTAAGTTGCTTAGCGTCTGGACTGCTGAGTTGCAATTGAAATGTTCTTTAAACTCTTGAGCATTGACTGGCACGAAATTGTATTTATTCTGACTCTTTAGCTCATAGACCTATTATTTCCTTTCTGATTGCGATGATGACATGCTTGGAAAGCTTATATGGGCAAGATCTTCCGGAGCCGTTGAGTGAAGTCAATGAGCTGAGAGGCGTTCCGTTGCCGACATGCTGCTATCAAGTCTTCAAGGAATTCGTTCCAAGCAACATCCTTTGAATCATCTTCTGAATCTTGAATTGTTGTATGGAATGGGATGATGAGTAGTCCCCAGTTACACTTCTGTCTGGTCACTAGAGCTATATTTTTGAGTCGGCTTGGGAATACAATGCAGTCTTGTAAGGAGGTGTAGATGTGTACTAGATCCGATGGCGTGGCCGGATACATGAAAATATCTATGCGGTGTACTTCGGAGTCTTTGATGCAGCGTACGGCTTCATGTTGAGAACTTCCTACGGCTCGTAAAGCTTTGACAATGATGATGCTATATCAAAAATAACCTGGTTGAGGGACATGAAGGCATCCCATGCTGGCAGTCCCCAGGTGTAATTATCCTGAGCCTATTTTCTCTTGAAAGACGTACTTCCATTGCATTTTCTAGTAAGGTGGTCTACGAATTGATGAAGGAGGCAATCTTTTGGATTCATCACATGTTGATCAGAGTCGTGTTTGATAGATCTGTATTGTATCCAAACTTTTGGCAGCTCATGCACCCCTTCCATAGGAAATTGGAAATCTAGAAACACCGATTCTGATTTTGTCGGTGATGTGGCAAACATGATACAGTTGGCCCGTGTGGCCTGCTGAGGTCTTGAAGTTTCTTCGGCCTCTGAAGAGAGCGCTGAAGCGGCTTCGAGAGAGAGAGAGCGTTGAAGCGGCTTCTTCTGGAGAGGGCGTTGAAGCGGCTTCAGGATAGAGTGTGCGTTGAAGCGTCTTCTAGAGAGAGCGCTGAATCGTCTTCGGGAGAGAGAGTGTTGAAGCGGCTTCTTCTAGAAAGAGCGTTGAAGTAGCTTCAGGAGAGAGCGTGCGTTGAAGCGGCTTCTTCTGAAGAGAGCGTTGAAAGCCTTCGTGGAGAGAGCTCCGGTGAGGCGCCCTTAACCCTTGATTTGAAAAATGAGTTCTTCCCATTCTTCGAGGACGATACGATATGGCAGATGGGAAGACGACACACAAATAGTGCTGGCCGGCAAGCCGTGTTTTCTCCTCATGGGAAAAAATATTGTTTCTATTGTAACATCTCAACACATGCAGCGCTCTCTCCGGAGATTCGAAATAGGGGAGATAACAATAATGGTTAAGGATTCAATCAACCTTCAGTTCGATTTTCCATTGCAAATTACATGCTTCTTGATTGATTGTCTCTCTTGTGTTGAAGAAGTCCTTGACTGACAGCGAAGGAATTTCATGCTGAGCCTGAGTCCCCAGTTTACGTGGTTCTATCATGTATGGTCGATGAGTTGGACGCGAAATTTGAGGTAACGACTTTTTTTAGTTAATCGTTTTCCTGTTTAAGAAAAACCTGATTTTATTGCGTATATTTATTTCTTTTGCTTAACAAAAGTTCGGTACAATTGATGTTTTATTCCATTTTTTGTGTATGGATGTGTGTGTTATTCAATTGTTTCAGGTTAAGAAAACTATTCTTATCTTGCTTTATTGTTTGGTATCAATCGTTTAGGCTTACAAAATTTCGGTGCAATTGCGGTGCTTTAATGTCTATGTTGTTTCAATTGCTTCCGGTTGAGGTAAATAATTATGCAAGTTGATTTAGTTGGTTTGTATGAATTGTTTATGGCTTAACTAAAGAAAAGGTTTTCGGGATGAGTTGTTTAGTCCAATTTGATTCCGGATAAGAGGAACTAAGTTAATTCTGATCTTAGTTAGACTTATCAAAGTGGAGGTTTCGGTTATTCAAGTCTAATCGATTGCCTTAACAAGAAATGCTAGTTAACTAACCTAGTCCTTGTTTTGTTTAAAAGTGAAAGGTCTAAGTTATATGGATAATTAGAACCCGATGAGAAAAATAGAGTTATCTTTATTTTGGTCTTATCAAACAAGCGATTGTATTTGTACAATCGGTTTAGAAAAGGAACTAAGGTGCTTAGTCGATTTTTGGTTTGCTAAACTATTAGGGAAAATTGCTTCAGGCAATTATTTCCTTGGTAACATATCAAAAGAAAATTACTTGTAGTTTCGGTTTTGATATTGGTTATCAAAAATGGTGTGTGGAACCCTCTTGCTTAACTCTATAGGTTGCATGTCTTGTGAGATTTGTAAGATCCTTTCGGTTTGTCCTTTATTTGCTCGTACCTTTGTTATTTTGTGACAAAAAGGGGGAGAAATATATGGAGTAAACAAGTGATAGTGGTATTGATTTATATTGATTGGTATCACTAAGGGAAAGGACATTGGTGCTTAAACGTTTTATCTAACGAAAGAGTAAAGCATAGACTACGGGGGAGTAGCATATCATATTGATACTTGTAGTTACATGGACTACAAAGGGAATAAAAAAGACGTGCGGATTGAAAATCTACCTATCTTACCTTTAGGGGGAGTATTAGCTTTGTTATTATAATGTCAACAGCGGCATTTATGGATTGAATGTACAGTAAAACTTCGATAAATTAATAGTGTTGGGACCGGAAAATTCTATTATTTTAGCGAAATAATTAATTTAATGAAGATTAATTTATCGAAGTTCTACTGTATACAGGTTATTGTGCCGTTGAATTTGGGAATCAAGCGTATGTGTAATGAATTCTTGTGATCTGTTTATCCATATGATGTAAGAGTTTTGTCACTAAAATTGACAAAGGGGGAGATTGTTAGAGCATAGATCGGTTGAACACACCAAGCGTTGGTATGTCAAGTTTAGTTGTCATATTTTAGTGAACCAAAACTCATTTAAAGAGTCGCTTGATTATTTACTAGAGTCAACGTCGTATAGGTTAGCTTAAATGTATTAGGATATGAGACATTACAAGTATTACGAAGACTTGAAGAAGTGAAGAAGTAAGGAGCTACAACGACAACATTATCCTTCCACTTGAGGTTAATGAAATTTGACTTGAACTGTTTCATTCCCTAACGTATCTTTCAAGTCGTGCATATTGAAAACATAACTGCGAAGCATGAATGATTATACTCTAGTTAGACATAGTATTAAGGAATACAATACGAAGTATAACGCTTATCTTTTGAACTTCGTATATAAGACATCAACATAATCGTTTGAATGCTATTATGATTATGTATAAGTATGAGGTGAAGATTTCGTCCTAGGAAACAATGTTTTACATTCGTTTAAAGGAAGTAAATTCATGAACTTGTTTTGTGAATCGAAAGGGAAATCGCTAGGCTTATTGGTATTGTTATTCATTGCATATCTTTTGAACTACCACTATGTGTGATTATTATAACCGTTCATGACTTGTTTATGTTCTTGGTGAAACTATTCACAAGGCCTGACTTTTGTATTGGTATGACTTTATTAGTAAAACCGATCTTAAGTAATCACCTGAGATGGTATGATCAATTTAGTGTTATTGGTATGACCAACTCTAGGCAAAGGGGAACCGATCCTAGTAAGAGGTGCAACCGATCACAAGAGGGGAATCGATCCTTGTAAGAGGTGCAACACGTTTCTAGATATTGGGAACCGATCCTTTGAACATGTGCAACACGTTTTTAGATATTGGGAACCGATCCTATGGATATGTGCAACAAATACAAGTTAGATACCATATATATGTGGGAACCGATCCTAGTACCTAGTCAACCGAATTTTTGGAAAGCTAGTGTGACTAAATCCAGTACTCACATGGAGGTAGAACCGAAACTTGTTTTGGTAGAACCGTGAAACCCATGATTGGTGATTGAGTGTTCTTGATCAATCACATAGTTCTTGGAAGTCAGATGAACCAATTCTAAACTTGTTTGGAAGTGTGGCAAATCGATTCCAAGATATTAAATGTGAAAGATGATTTACTAAGTTAAGATGTCGACATACTTTGAACATGTGCAGTAACGCTTATCTTTTATTGTTCAAATATATTTCTTAATAGCTAAAGGAAAAATCCCGGATCGAAGAAAATAAATTGAGAATCTTTTAATTAAGGTTTTTAATTTTATTTTTGGAAAATGAAAATTAGTAATGTGCATTTACTAGTTGGAGATTTTCTAAGAGATTTTCGGTCAATGTTTGGACAATGCATTTCCAGGAATTATGGAAACCGAATTTGGAAATATATTGCATATCTTGAGAATATTATCGGTTTTGGAAATTCCTTGGTTTCCAAACTTCCTTGGTCTATAAATATCAAAGTTTGCATTTCGAGCAAACCAATCCTCGTGAGCCAAAGACAAAATTACCTAATTGTGGTGTTACTGGTGGAGGCGCCTATTCGGAGAGGAAAGTAACCAAATTAGGTGAAATCTCTTACTACCGCTCGGTTTAAAGACTTCTTTGGGATTGAGAAGCTCTATTAGTACCGTTGGTGGGAAACTAGATAATTGCGGTTTATTATTAGTTTTCGATTGATTTGATTGACTAACGGTTGTTGAACTTTGATTGCACATAGTTTGTTTATGCTTGAGAATCTTCTCTTCTGATATAAGATTCACTCAAACTAGATCGAAGTTTCGACGGGGATCTTTAGACTGTTTGTAGATATAAAGACGTCTTGTGATAATCCATTGTTAACATACTCCGT
Organism: Papaver armeniacum; assembly: GCA_023531295.1. Classification (NCBI taxonomy): domain Eukaryota; kingdom Viridiplantae; phylum Streptophyta; class Magnoliopsida; order Ranunculales; family Papaveraceae; genus Papaver; species Papaver armeniacum. The sequence continues at coordinate 99,787 of JAJJWW010009066.1, forward strand.
TCTGTGTGTGATTGATCACAAGAGATTCAAGTTGATTGTGTGCAGGTGTTTATTGAAGATCTAAGAAGATTTGAAGACAAATAAGACTTTGAAGATTTCTGATTTGGGTTCATAATTTTTGGTGTGCACAATACTTGTTTCGGTTAAAGAGGATCCAACTATAATCGGTTTATCCTTGTGGTAGATTGGGTTTATTAGTTGAGTAGATCGGCATCAGTCAATTCTTTGTGATTCAAAGTATTGATTGCAAAATCTTGACAATTACTTTGGTAGTTGTTATTAGATAGATCTAAGGACCTGACAAAGGATTTTATTGGGATAAACAGAAGAGCCTTGTGTCAAACTCACATCACTTGGTTGAAAAGAGTTGCTATCAAACAGATTTGTTGTTCCTTTACTGTTTGGAATACGAACCAAAGGTATTGTTCCAAGTATGTGACTTATTACAAGTTGGAGGCGTGGGAATACAGACGGAACTAGGTGAACTATAGGTTTAGTTGCTTGGTCTCAACTATACGAATTTGGTTTGATTTTGTATAGCGGCTTAATCCTCAGAGTATTCAATTTTGGACAAGGTCCCGGGGTTTTTCTGCATTTGCGGTTTCCTCGTTAACAAAATCTTGCAGTGTCATTTACTTTTATTTTCCGCAATTATAATTGTTGTTATTATAATTTAAAGTAAATTACACAAACGTTAATTCCTATTTAATTGATAGTAATCCTATTGTGTTTGGTTAAGTCCGAACCATTTATCAAGTAAACATACTTCTTTGTTGTATTGTCTCGATCTCGTATCCATAGACGATCACACTAAGTGTGAACCGATTAGTTGTATTGTCTCGACCCAGTTCATAGACAATCACTTTCGGAGAAAGGACTTATAGGTGGAAAAGTTTTAAATTGAGGTATATTTGGGTACCCTCGTCTTTTCAAAAACTATATCGTGGCAGAAAATTTCTAAATATGATCAAAATTCGCCGAGTCATCCAAAATATGCATCGTGAACCAAATTTCTTTTAAAATCTTGATTTACTCTGATAATAATTGTCGCATAACCCAAAATCAAATTCATCACCCCAAATTATCTCAGGTGGCCAAATTCACCATTGGGACGTATTTTAAACTCAAAATAAATCTAACATTAAAACCCAAAATTAGTGACCTCGTAGGGTAACCTTATTTGAAAATACAAATTGGAACCCTTAATTTACCACTCTAAAACCAAAATATCCCTCGTAATATCCAACATATGCTTAGTGACTCAATCTACTTTGTTGCTAAACAACTAACATATAACTCAAAGTATACCTTGTGAAACGTTCCAAGATGTATCTTATTTTTCAACAAGGCTAAAAACGTTCCTATGTGACTCTAAACTAACTACAAGTTGGAGTTTTTTATTCACTATTTACAAAAAAGTTGAAAATTTTGACTCAAAAAGGCTAAAAACTCTATATGCAAAAGACTCCCCCACACTTAAACTTCACATTGTCCTCTTATTAAAAAAATAGAAATCACAATTAATTTGTAAAACCGACTTTACAACCTTCAAATTAAAACAAAATTCATTTATTCCTGAATTCAAAGAAATTGACGTAACTTTTAAGAAGAAGAAAAAAAAGCAGATAAAATGCAAAAACTGTACAAATTGGTAAGGAATTTGGAAAAACTCCATTTCACAAAAGTTGTTCATCTACGTGTTTTCTACACAGTTTCAAAAGGGCACAGTGTTTCGATAAACGGTCTGACAGTTATGGTCTCTGGAATGAACTACGTGCAGTCTGAATTTTTCTCGACGAAAAGGTATTCGTCATAATTCTCTTCTAAGATAGATTCCGGACTCAATGAAATTAAACATGGGGATGCAAATATGATATAAAAACTATAAACATAAATAAATAAAAGGGTTTAAGATACAAAACCTATGGGTTGCCTCCCATTTAGCGCTTGGTTTAAAGTCGTCAGCCCGACTCTTTTGTTATCGTCCATATACCAACAATCTGAAAAGTTGGGGATCCTTCCATGTAACCTGTTTTGCAAACACTAGCTTCACACAAATATTAGTAATATAAAACAGAAACGAAGCTATTAACCGATAAAAGCTTCCCCCACACTTATTCTTGTCCACAATTGGAAGTGTATAAAGAATATAGGAGTCGGGTACTTCCACGGTTTCTTGTTCCATAACCTGCATAGTATGAGAATCAAATGTCTCTAATGGTGGAAAACGAGAAACAAAGTCATTCAACAATATTCTCGAAGCACATACATTCAAACCAATAAGAGGTAAAGGAGAAGAAACAATAGGTAACGGGTTAGATAAACCTTGCACAATCTCTTGTATTACTTAATCCTCTTCATCCTTGAAAAACTCAAGTGAATTATTCACCTCTTGTATATCATGGTCCTCTATCAAACCTTGCAACCATTCTTCGTCCGTTTCTCGCCGTAACCAAAGTATCGACATAAACATCATCATTACGATCATTTGCAAGCTCAATTGGGTCTTCCACAATATTGGTCAAACCGGTTTCATTCTCAACACATTCCTCCTTGTTGTAAAGCACATACTCTTTTGCGGATGCAATATTGTCCATAAAGAACTTATTTAGAACACTCCTTGCATCCTCCTCAAGCTCTACCTTTTGAATAGGTTGTTGATCGTTATAAAGATCAATGCTCGAGTAAGCTACACTAGCGTCATCATATTCCTTTTCAACTTCACCTTGATCGCAAAAAGACTCCATTGTACACTCTCTGGATGTCACCATAAATTGGTTCAAACGATGTATTTTCATAATAATCATCATCACTATCATAGTCAACGTAACATTGGTCCTCGCTGAATTTAGTGTTGCTAATCTCGAACTCATCCTTTTGAATAGGTGAATGATCATTATTAAGATCAAGAGTTGAGTTCACTACACAATTATCAACGAAAGTCCACAAAGGTTCGCCTTTTTCAACATAATTATTCAATTCTTCCCTGTACTCATCAATGCCCTTTCTTACGTCGGAAACACCTCTTTGAAGCTCTTGGAGTGATCCATCCAAATTCTGAATATAGTGTTCCATTTGTTTGTAAAGCTCATTCGACAAGGCAAAATTAGAATTACTTACTTCGCATTGTTAGGCCAATTATCTTCCCTTTGAATGGGTGAATGATCATAACTACGATCAGAAATTGGGCTAAACATACTATGCGCACATTCGGTCGATGATATTGGTTCCACGCTTGGTTGTCTACGAATTGACTCCATGCTGTCCATAAATTGTTCCATTTCATCTACCAAACTAGAAGAAATATGAATAGGAGCACAAGTATCATCCCCTCTTTGTGGTTGCTCACTTACATACCCACCATAAGAAGGTTGGAATGTATGAGAACAACTAAAAGGGTACGTGGAGTATGGACCATAACCAAAGGATTGGTTTTGATTATACTCCCCGTAAGGGTGATAGTTGTCATATTGTTGAGGTTGAAAGCCGTATTGATTGCTCCAATATACTCCGTCCATAGAAATTGGTACCTGAAACGAGATTCTCAAAACTCGGTTAAGTACCAAAGAATAAGAAAAAGTAACACAAAACTAAATACAAAAATAAGAAACCAAAAACAAATGACAACCGCTGCCTCTCCAAGAATCCACGCCAAAATTTGTTAGGTTGTCACCGACACAAATATAAATTACACTTTCTTACTACTCAAAATATATAATGAAGCAAGGGCAAGAAAGGATCGTTCCCAGAGAGAGGTCTTGGTTGTCAATATGTTATGGTTTCCTATATAAAACACCGAGGATTTTCTGATTTTTATAAAATAAACTAAATAAAAGCAAATAAAGAAAAGTAAACAAATCAAATCAAGGATGTGAAATATTGGATAAAGGTTTCATCTTCAATTGTAAACAAGTTTTTGAATATATGAATAGAATTCGTATTTAATCTCGCTTATCATCAAAAGCCATGGAATATCTTATTGCAAGAATACTCCGCAAATTTCTTAAGTCATCAACACACACATTAGAGTCAGCGTATGTGAAATCTACCTAAAGAATAACCTAACGCCTTGCGCTAATCAAGTTCAATTCCTAGGAGCATTAAGTTTCGAAATAGGCTAATCAATGCAATTGTAATACATTGCGCAAAACAATTTGAACAAAGGTCAATTTCTACATATGACTAAGAGGATGTATCACTACAACCTAGAATCATATCATGCTACTCGTATTCAAGGTTATCGCTCGATGAAAACCCTAAAATAGCTATAGATATGGATGTGAGTTCAATCAATTCTAGACTTAACTAAACAAACATTCAATCATATTGCAATACATCAATCATGCAATTATTATAACCCGTAGAAATCAAACGATAATATTGAGAGAAAACTAATTCATAAAAATCATAACTTGGTTGCAAAATCCAACTACATCTTTAACCAATAATAAAAACTTAGTTACTCATGGCATAGGAGTTCATAACAAGAAAGAAGAGAAAACCTATCATGTTTCTAAACCCTAGAACCAAAAGTATGAGTTCTCCTAATGGAGATATTAGGTTTAGAGAAAGACTTTTTTATTTATATGTTTCTTCAATTCCAAAAGGATACTCTTTCCAAATTTTGGTCAAATCTTCTCAAAAACCATCTCCAAGTAGTCCACCAAGCCCATGTGTGAAAATAAGTCTCTGGAAATTTCGGGTTCAAATCGGTCGCCCGATTGCTTGACGTCATCACCGGAATCCGGCCAACGGTCGCCGAATCCGGCCCGTGAAACTATCTCCAGCTGCTTTTGTCATCGGAAACTGTTGCCAGCAAGTGTGTACTCCCAGCAACTCATCTCTGCTTCTCGATAGTTCATACATTCACAAAAACCATCTAACCCAACTTCTCATTTCTTGCGAAAATGCGCCCAAAAGCGCGACTCGTAGCTCATATGTGACGCGGCCGAATCATGCATCCAACACATACCCCCTTCGTGATTCACTGAAATATTAAGATTCATACTTTAACTTCCGAAATCCGACAACCGGAAGTAGTACCATCGGCTCGCCATATTTGGTCACTTTTCGCACAAATTCTGCAGCTTCACAATCCATTCCCTGCACTGTGCCATATCTACCCAACCATCTCAATGCAATTTCAGTGGCAGTATCACCACCTTGAGCTACTTCTGCTGCTCCATACCTTTTGTGGCAATGCATCAAATCCCTGTCCTAACATTCATCTATTACAGACTCAATTTCAATCTTTGGTTCCTCGCCTAACTTGCCGCACTTTCATACTTCATTCACTTCCATAAATCTATTGCAACAACAACTCATTGCAACACCAATTGCACGGCATATTCTCACTTGCAGCCTTCAAGATCCTCTCGCAATCTTAGTCCATTGCAAGCACCCATTGGCAGCCCGGCAACAGCTCTCATTCTTCCATTGCAAAGACAAACAATGCCACCACTAGCCCAAAATCGCACTTTAGCGTCGCCTTCTCAAGTTCATGCCTTGCCCACTTCTGCCACTGCGAACTAACTCAGGTGAGCTTCATTTTCAACCAATGCCGCACCGGCTCTTGCCCCGCAATGAGCCCAAGCCATCTTCCCTGAATTGCGGCTCTTGCTTAATCACTTGCAATTGCTTCTGCAGCTCATCTTGAACCACCTGCATCACCAGTGCCTTCAATTTCATCTCCACCCATATCTGACCGTCTGAAGCAGTCACAGTAACACTAGCTCAGCCCAATTCATTCCCATGACATCAACCACCTATAAAACAAATTTAGCTACCACCGTGCAACCTCCACTTAAGTCACTGCACCTGCAATTGCTCATCAAGCACATCATTGCAGCTGCAATTCCACCATCTGTAGCTTAATCTCATAATCATTTTCAACTGCAACCCTGGCCAATGCACAGCTCATTCATCATCCGGCTCTACTCAACTTTCCCAGAAAACCCATATCTGACCAGCACCTCCATCTCTTCTTGCAATCAACAGAGGCTCAGAAACCCATTCCACCGCACTGCACTCAATAACATCACCCGCACTTCAAAACAAACCTAGTAACTACAGGCTCATTCTCTTCGTAATTTGTTCTTCAAATCCTCTTCTAAACTTGACCCCCTTAACTCCATGTTCATCTCCATCGAATCCAACACGGACTCCATGAATCATCAATCCTTCTTCTCCATTCAAACAATTTCAAAATCCCATGAATATCAAACCGACCAGTAAATCTTCTTCTTCCTCTTATCTCGCCCCGAAATTCATTTATCTTCACCGATTGGATAAACATCAACCCTCAATTTAAGTTCGATTTCTTCCATCTCTGTCATCTCATACTCGAGCCTCAACTCCTCAATCTGTTCATTCAGAACCCTAATCTATCAATTAACAGCCTCAGATCCCCTTTTAGGTTCGAGCAACATCAGCTGATATCACCAGACGCAGTCAAGCTCAAAACCCCTCTCCATTTCAGTTGCAATTTTCTCAATTTCTCGATCGTATCTCAACTAGCCATCGGATCGAACCCACGGCGTGAACCACAATAATCTCCCATCTCGGTTCCATGGTTCTTGGTGAAAGATGCATTGCAGTGCTCCTGTAATGAAAATTGGGGAAAATGGACACTCCTTCTCTCGACCTAGTGTTATGGAGGAGGTGCCCCTTAACAAACAATAATCTGTCTTTAGTGAATCTCTCATCTGGTTACCCTTTATCCTTAGCTAGGCTCTCAATAGCACTTCCCTTTTAACCAAAATCTGGCTACCCCTTGACATGTGGCTGGGCTCCCATTAGTATTAGCCTATGAAATGATAATTTTGCCCTTTTTACTCCAATTGGGTGATTTCTCCATATTTTCGTCCGTGCGACTCCAGAGTACCTAATAACTCAAAATCACGCATAAAATACATAATTCACAAGAAAAATAGCAAAGAAAGCGTAACTACTATATAGTAAATTAGGTGTTTTAGACACCTATCACCATGTTTAACTTCTGAGAGGAGATCCATTCTCCATTTCTTGCTTTTTGTGAATAATTCTCACATTCTTCTTCAGATAAATCTTCCCATCGAGACCCTTTCAAAATACCGGGACTCGCTTCCCAACAATATTATCATCGCTTTTATCATCTGAAGCTGTAAACTCACATTATCTAAAAGATAACTAGAAGAAGGTTTATTTCCCTCGAGTTGCTCATAAATTTTACCAGATTTTTCAGAAGTCGATTTTGTTAGGCTCTCTTCGTGAAGAACACCAACATCATCATTCTTTTTCTCCACTGCTGGTTTTGGGGCAACAATTAAATTGTTCGAAATGTCACATTGGTGAGTGACACTATCGAAAATTTTGGTGCTTAGGACCTTGATTCTTCCTAACGTATTATTGAATAACCTTTTTCATCTTTTGATGCTTTTGATCCTTGTCATTCGGTGCCAAGCGTGTAGATGGATCTTTGCGTTTTTTCACTCAGATAGAGTATGCATAACTATATTACCCTGCTAGCAAAATGCAAGAAATTTTTCATATGTGAAATATTCCATGAAATCATATCCATATCTTTCCACCAAGACTTTATCATGCAATTGCTTGGATAAATCAATTTTAACGTAAACCCTTGCAAAGTGACCATATGTGTTCCTAATTGTTGCAATATCTATACCTGCAAAGGAGTTGCAACTACACTTGACATTATAAAAATTGTTTTCACTCTCTAATATATTCAAGATTTATACCAGAAGTATGAAAACATACCTGCGTTAAGATTTATCGTTGGGTATTGGGACTAAAATCTGGAGTCCATTGTGGATAGATGATCCTCGGCTTGAAGAAATCTGCACCGATTGCTCGAATTCATCTGGGATTATCTGCAGAGTTGAATGAGAAACAAAAGAAGTATTTCCCTAAAGAAGCCATACTCCACATAATACCAGTTGGCCAAAGGGAACAGAGCTTAGTTTTAATACTATCAGTTGGTAATGGTGTTGTATCCATGGATTAAACCAGACAAATAATCAAACTATTCTTACAATCTTCAACACCCTTCTTATTATTCATCTTTTGATATCCTAAACGAAAGATGATTTTCAGGAACTAAAAACAAGGTTCTGAACTATAAATACAAAGGAAAAGGTTGTTATAGGTTTTGAAACAATTAGTTTTTCGCCAATAGTTCGGGGATTGAGTATCTCAGGGTCTAGCAACATCACATCATCATTAACATGATGATCGAATCCCATTGATGAACAGTGAAACATAAGTTTTTTTTTTTTTTTTTTGGAAATCCTAAATTCTCCTAAGAGTCCCTTTGTTTTCTTTATCTCCCTGAAATACAACTTAGAATATTTGGTCCTCCAAATTAGATCATTGTAACCCAAAATATGTCTAGTATCTTAAGAATTGTATCGTTTTCCAAATTCAATGATTGTTCCCTAATTTTCTTTAGGGCACATAATCCAGACTATATGCTAAATTAACCAATTTGAATCAAAAATTACAAAGTGACCTAAACTTTGTCTTGCGACCCAAAACCCGTATTGGGATATGAAATTGACAACTGAATCTAAAATATGATTGTGGGAACAAAAAATCTACCGCGATAATATAATCTTTGTCTTGTAACCCAAAAATCTGCATTATAAGTTCGTAATAAATATCTACCACTCAACGACATCCAAAATCCATTCCATTACCCAAGATAGTTAGAGTCCTATAAAATCTAATGTCTAATCCGGCGTATCGTTGTCTAATTTTTCAACCGTTAGAGGCCACTAATCTACCACGCTACTTAAACCTTTTCCATTCTTTAGATACACCTTTTATGATCCATTCTCAAATTTTATTTTGATCGAAAATTTACTTGTCATTCATAACCTGTCTTGTGACCCGATTTTTTTTTTTTTTTTGTAGTCTAAAATTTAATATTATGACCTAAAAGTAGCCCGCGTATGCTAAGATTTCAAATTATAATTATAAATTCACCACTCTAACCCAAAATTGCTTAGTCACTTAAAATCTACCTTCTTGGTAACTAGAACTAAAATATACCTCGGGACACAAACTGTAAATTTCTTTACATCGCAAAGTGTAGCACCGTTGCCCAAAATATGTGCAGTCATTGGCGTATGGCACAAAAATATGCAATATAGGCATAAGAGCTTCTCCGATGGTTTATGACTTGATGTGCTTATTTCATATGTATCAATATTGTTTTCTCTTGGTAGTGAAAGGATACCATTCGCTAACCCCTTATATATATACATAAATTCCTAAATATTGGGAACCCGAAAATTCATCTTCAATCCTAACCGAAAGAATATCATTCTTAAGATTCTTAGTCTCTCAAGTATATGTTTATAAAAGGGCTACCATTATAAGCGTGGGTGATACCATTTGAACAATTCAACGGTTAGCATCTATTGACACTTGTTTGTCTTATACGCAATGGTATATCACCCCGCTAATAATGATAACCCTTTATAAATCGTGCTTTAGTGTATTAGTTAAATCTTTCCGTTTTTATTTACTAATTTATTTCACTAGTATAAATTAAAATAAATCTTTCTGTATTAGTTAAATAATAGTTAAATAAGATGTCTACCCAAAACTAGACCACATTATTTAAGAAGTTAGGATTTGAAAAGGATTTTTTGGAAAATGAATGTTAGATATTTATTCTTACACGCATTCCATTAGAGAAGCTCTATTCGACGAATTTGAACCAAAATTTACCCAAGCTTTGTTACTGACCCAAAATTTGTCTTAGAGTCTGATATTGACAATTGAACCTGAAGTATGGGAATGGCCAATGGGAATGCAAAATCCATCACAAGAACATAATTCTTTTGTCTTGCTTCAAAGATCTACATACTAAGTAAAAATAATGCCGCTCAAAAACACCCAAAATCTGCTTCATGGCCCAAGATCTTTGCGAGATTTGATATGTTTTCCAACCATTAGAGGCCCCCAAGCTACCACACTACTTAAACCATTCCCCCACCCTTAAGTTATATCCCCTATGGTCCATTCTCAAATACTCCCTCCGTCCCACTATTAGATGACCTAGTTGTTTTTTAATTTTGTCTAATTAATAGTTGATTTTATATAATTTGATATTCATATTTATACTCGTTACGTAGGTGTTTTAAAATTCTTTACAATGATATAAAATTTACAAATATCCGTAATATAGTTTAAGAAATAAATCATTTTTAAATTGTGCTACTAGGTCGACTAATAATGGGACCTAGATAGTATTTTCCTTTTTCCGTAACAATATTATGCATCACCGACACTAAAAGTGATCAACACAGTAACTCCTTCGTTGAGGGTGTAAATTTTAGAAAAGAGAAGACGCTTGGTGAGCATAAACTCTAATAACACCCATAAATTTTGAGCACCTGCTACTGTATGTGCATATTTATTTGAAATATAACCCCATAACCCCCATGACACACATGGCTCATGTATAACACCTCTAATACAAATTTAGGCCCTCATTTACCCTGCTGCAAGTGGGTTCGATGATGGGCCAACTAGTTTGGAATTCAATTAACCGACATTAATTATAGATTATTAAGTGCCATAATTTCGTACAGGAGGATGTACATGAACCGAGTGTTTAGTTACTTCGATGGGAGGGCTAGGATTAGCGATGATGAAGTGAAAAGTAAAACCATGTATTGTGGAAAGACGTAAGTTGTGTAAGGTAAAAGCACGACCAAGCTCTCGTATTCAGGATTCAGGAACAGATAGTAATGTACTATAATAACGATATAAATTATGAAGAAGATTGATGGGGTGGTGGTGGCAACAGAGACTGAATACGAGAGGAGAAACTGGACCACTGAGGAGCAGAGGATTCATATCAGACAGACCACTCGTAGAACTAAAAAGATAGTACTAATAAAGAGGCTAGTGGTGGTGGGGGAGATTAAATTACAGATTTACACGTACATAGCAGGTCCCATGATTCACGTTTGGTGCTGCTCTTTATTACTTTCCCCCTCTCTCTCTCTTCATCAGTGGTACGTAGTATTTATTCCTAATGACCCCCTCTCATTAAACACAGATCCGTAATATCTTTCTTGTACTGCTGCCTGTTAGCAAATCACATCCGATATCCGTAATAGTGTGTTAGATTAACAGTACTAACTACTAAATCCAATGTTGGTAAAAAAATAATAATGGTTTGATGTGTAATGACCTAATTTCCATACGTGTGCATGAACAAGGGTAATTTGTAATACCTTCGTCACTCCGGGGTGTATACCGTAAGAAATTTCTTAAAATTTTTAACTGGTAATGTCAGTGATTTCTGATGATCTATGATTATGATATTTACAATTTAGATCAAATCACAATTTCAAAAGAATTAAATATAATTTTATAACCAAGACTCATTTGTAATTAGTGACAACCTACTATTATATCACTTAGATCAAACCACATCCTCAAAAATATCCCAAGATTTACCAGAGGTTATTCCAGCAAGACTCATAGGTAATTAGTACATATGAGCATTATAGTTTAGTCATTCACTCTCATAGTGCTAGAATAAGACTATGAGTACGCTAAAACTGCAAATCGTTTTGATTTTTGTATAAATGGGAATCCCATGCAAATGCAGTAAATTCATTCAAAAGAAAGAAAAACAAACCGTGCCATAACAGGTAAACTCATAAATTGCTTGACATTTTGGTGAATGGAGTTTCTTTTTACATATTTCTACCTCTTCAAGGCCCCCCAACAGAGATTTGCACATGCAGTTGTACCAAATATAACTGGATCCATGATGAGTAAAACTAGACAATGCATTTACCATGGCAGCGGTACAATGTATATTACTATTCATAACAATTTTGAAGACCGTTTATTGGATGTACCTAGTACCGGCTGATAAGAATCATTATTCCTTTCACTAACATCACTACTATGCACAGGTGAGGCTGACAAGCAGCTGTTGACTAATGTGGCCATCCCATATGTTCATCTGCACACATTTATTTGATACATTTCATCAAATTAGAAACATCATTTATTAAAGATAGGTAAACCCTACATATATTCATACTAGTTTAAGCTACATGTTAACTTTGGATAACATTTTTAGTGTGTATTTAAATCATGGGTAGGCAATTGTGTAATGCCTTCCACTTCTGGTGTGAAGGTGGACTTCTATGCCATAGGCACGAGTTAAATATATCTAGATGCGGCTCTTCGGACAAAGATGCTGCTGTCATGTTTATAAGGCCAACTCTAACTGCCTAAGGGTGTCCTTGTCCATACAACTATCCAAGGCAAGGGGCATTTTCAGCTCTAACTTACATCCCTAAAAGACCAGGTCGACTAACAAAGATGCTCTACAAGTTCAAGTCTGATACCAATTTGGTGGGGCGGTCGACTTATTATGTTGATATCTAGGGCTGCACATGGTCCGGTACGGCCCGATTCTCTTATGGAACCGGTCCCCGTACTTGGTGTTGGCCGGTACCTCATTTTGAGGATCGGTAACTGTACCTCCGGTACCGGGTTTGTACCTGCAAACTTTGATACTAAAGTAAGTAGTAACAGTAAAGAATCCAATCAATTACAACGCCTGAGATAATGATGATCACATAATTTTCACTCTAAAATTCCATTGGCAGCAACAGCTAAATCAATTACCCTTCACTCTAAAATTCCATTAGACTATGTTCATTAGACTATGCCTTCAATTCTTCACCAAAGATCGCTACATTGTACTCGCTTTAAGCAGCTTCATCTCCTCATACCAACAACATCAACTTGATAACTGCAATCCTAGCCACTGCACCACCAGATTCAACCAACACAATCACAATTCACTGTGTAGGTCACCTGCAATCAACCATCTCCATTACTGCAACATAACCTGACTACCACCAACAATTTTAACACCACAGAATCACCTTCTACATTCCTTCCCTGCAACAACAACAACCCATCACATCAATACTACCAGTTCATCTCCTTCTTAGATTCCATTTGCTGTGATAGCTCAAACCCTAACTCATCTTCAGTGAGTTTATCTTTTACATTCAAAAGTTATCCCAAATCACTAGCAAGAACACCACCACTTCAAATCAAATTCCTGGACCATGTCCTTCTTCTTCTTCTCATCATCATTAATTAATCACACCAAATCCTTATATCTGATTGTACAATTTAATTCTCAGAAATTGAAGATTCATTGAAACTTTTGATCAAATTAACAACAATCCCTCAAATTAGAGTAAACCCTAAAAATTCCAACTTGTAAATACTTCAATTACAAACCGAAACATGATGATGCATGTGATTTGAGCAAGAATAAGATTTGGGTTTCAATACTTACTTGTTGAACCCTAAATCATTCAGATCGATCGTGATTTCTGTTTCCGTCTATGATGCCTAAACTTGTTGTTGTTGATTGAAGAAGAAAAAACAGTAAATGATTTCTCATCAGTTAGTTGGTGGAGAAGAAGGTAGTGGTGAAGCCAAGAAGTGAACGATGGAATGGTGCCATTTGTTCTTCGAGACTTGAGAGAAAGGAAGAAGACGAGTAAAAGAGTGATGATAATCGATAATAGATAAGACCTAGATACCTAGTATTGACAGATAAGATTAACACAAATCTACGATTATTATTCACCGGTACTTATGGTCCGGTTCCAGTCCGGTCCCCCAAGAACCGGTCCCTGTACCGGTCTACCCCGGTTCTCAACTTCTAGTACCGGTCCCTGTACCGGCTACACCGATTCGTTTCCGGTCCGGTCCAGGTCATCTTAACCGGTTCTTGTGCAGCCCTATTGATATCCTAAATGAGTTCACATTCTCTAAGATGCGCCGTTGGATGAAATAATAGTAAAACATTAGTTGCAAACCAACTGAAATCGTAAGTTTTCTAAACATATTGAAAATACGAAAGCGGAATTAATCTTATTGCAACGTATAAATACTTTCAGGGTCCTACAGATAATATGTGTAATTCACCCATCTTCCAATTAAGTTTGAGAGATTATTTTTGTATGACCACATGATCTCTGTCTTAATTTGTGTTTTTCTCTACATAAGAACTTTTATCTCCTCCTACTTTCAAGACCTTGGCTCCGCCTGGTCGTAGACCATCTTGTCACTCCATGCGTGTATCTTTTTCCTTCTAGTATTTTTTGTTCAGCTGCGTAGCTACTAGCTAGTCGCTAGCAACATAGTTTCCAAGGGACCAAGGCTCTAAATGGGGTAATAAAACTTTGCTTTTTCACTACACCACATTTGCTCCGAGTCTTTTAATTTTTTTTAAAAGACTGAGTCTTTAAATCCTGGGGTCTTTAGGGGCGACCCCAAAAGAATTAGGGCGACACAAAACGACAAAAACTGTCATAATCGGTAGGTTATTTTCGGGGCATTTTTTTTTAATCCCAAACTACCCTTTACAATCGGTAGATAACTATACAATCGGGAGTAAATTTGGTTTGTATAACTTCCGAATATAAAGTAAAATCCTTTATCTTTTGAATTTTGACTATCCTATAATCGGTAGTCAAAATAGTTATCTTGACTCCCGATTAAAGTAGACCTTTGGCAAATATCCTACCATAATCGGTAGGGAATTTAGGTTATTTAACTCCCGAATATAGAGTAGCCCCAAAATGAGATTTTGCGAAAATCCTTTTTTTGGAATTTTGGTTGAGCCTATAATCGGTAAGAAAGGAAGAGTTATCATGACTTCCGATTATACAGTGGCTCTCTTTACAAATATCCTACCATAATCGGTAGTCAAAATAGTTCATATAACTACCGAATATAGAGTAGCCCCAAAATCAGATTTTGCAAAAAAAATTTTTTTTTTGAAATTTTGGTTGAGCCTATAATCGCTAGTAAATGAAGTTATCCTAACTTCCGATTATCCTTGCTCTCTTTGCAAATATCCAACCATATTCGGTAGTCAAAATAGTTCATATAACTACCGAATATAGAGTAGCCCCAAAATCGAGATTTTGCAAAAATCCTTTTTTTTTTTTGGAATTTTGGTTGAGCCTATAATCGGTAAGAAAGGAAGAGTTATCATGACTCCGATTATACGGTGACTCTCTTTGCAAATATCCAACCATATTCGGTAGTCAAGATAGTTCATATAACTACCGAATATAGAGTAGCCCCAAAATCAGATTTTGCAAAAATCCTACTGAAATTCAATTTTCTCGTAGAGGGGCTACGCCCCCCCGGACCCCCCAGACCCCTGTATAGCGTACCAACATTGTATTCATACCACGTCCATGCCCGCACCGAGCTTTTTCAACTGCATTGGTTGAGCCTATAATCGGTAGTAAATGAAGGTATCGACTTAGAATATAGAGTTGCCCCAAAATGAGATTTTGCAAAAATCCTCTATTTTTCTAATTTGGTTGAGCCTATAATCGGTAGTCAAAATAGTTCATATAACTACCGAATATAGAGTTGTCCCAAAATGAGATTTTGCAATCGGTAGCTAAAAAACCTAAACTACCGATTATGAAGGGGTATACAAGTATTTTCAATCTATTTTGTCTTTTGTGTCGCCCCTAATTCTTTCGGGGTCGCCCCTAAAGACGCCAGGCTTTAAATTACTATTCAGTGATAAAACTTTAAGAAAAAGACTACACTACATATTCAATGATAAAATTTACTACAACATGAAAAAAAGGAAAATGATAAAACATCAAAAAAAAAAAAAAAAAAAAAAACCCTTTTCCGTTCTACAACTTATATTTACTCCCACTTCGTATTTACTATTTACTCGTCTCTGCAGTAAAATATATAACCGTCTTGACACGCATAAATTAAGTACCGCATTTAGGCACCTACTAAGTTGTACCACACTAGGGCCACTCCATTCAAACAACTTAAGCTAGGCTACCGACCGGCCCTAGCTAGCGCATGCACAAGCAAGTTGGAATTAATTAGCATCAACAATCAATAGAGGTTCCAATAAGTGCAAGTAGTTAATGGCCAACGGGACTCGAGTGCATACATACATTATAACCATTAACCAACAATTCGTATACTATACAAAATCATATCAGCCAGCCTAACTTAGGGTGCTAGTACAATAGATGTATAAACAACTAACAATTCAAGATCGAAAGATCCCACCACCGGAGCCGGCAGGCCCAGCCTACCATCATCAAAAATAGTCCTCCTAAAGAAAAAAAAAGAAAAAAAAGGAAAAAACAACTCATTTCCACGTGAAAAAATAGTAAATAATTGACGTATCTTGACACCCCAATAAATGCAAACACTTGAAGGTTCAATCTCTAGTAAGATTTCCATCGTTGAAGGAATCAAAATCTCTAGTAAGGTCTATTCCATCGCATCACATTGCATGTGAATATCCTGATGTGATTTTTTTTTATATAGACCAACTAGTACCAAGTACTAACCCTTATCTGTCTGGCTAACCATCATAAAATGAAAAGTACGTGTGATTTGGTTGTATATCCTGGACCTGCATTATACACATGTGTAGTTTTGTACCGTATACGATATGATAATACAAGTTGCTCGAAAGCCACAGATTTGAAATCTGTTGGCGCAACCGAAAAAGTTACGATCTGCTTGCTTACATTTTCTCTCAGTCACTTTCTCTTTCTGGATTTGAATTTGATTACCCCATGGCGCTAACTGTTGCTGTGGACTGTGGTCCTGTAAAGAATGGCACAGTAAATGAAGTAAAATGAATTGTATTAATGTGAGATATTTTTATGTTAGTTTTTACAGACTGTTTTGGACAGTATTTATATCAGAGAGACAGAGTTCCAGCTGTATTGGTGTGACTCATCAAGTCAAGTCAAATAGACTAAACTTGACTTGACCTAATATTTCTAACACACCCCTGCAAACTGATACAGGCTAACTGTGAAGTTTGAAAAACTAAAAAAAAAAAAAAAAAGACAACAAAAAAAAGAACACCCCTGAGACCAGGAAACAGTGTGCAGAAGTTTAGCAAACAAATGATAAAAGCCTGTCTCCCAAATAAGCAAAGCACTAAGTAACGGAACATCCAACAAAGAAATGAAGTAATCTGGAGTGATCTGGAAAGCACAGACCCTTTGTGAATATATCAGCTATCTGCTCTCCACTTGAAACATGAGAGACAGCAAGAAATCCAGAGTCCACCAGCTCCCTGACAGTGTGATATTCAATTTCTATGTGTTTTGTCCATTGCCAACCATAACTCGTTCCTTGCCAGCATAAGGAGAAACATTCTGCATTAGATTTTGATCACCAGTTATGTGTGTAGTAGCACCGTAATCGAGACTGACCAAGTAGAACCGTAGCACCAGTAACCGGAAGAAGGATCACTCATTGTAGGAGCTTGCATTGTCATGCTAGAAAAAGCTTGATCCATAGTAGCCACATTTGGGAAGAATCCATATATTGAAAACCATCTTCTTCTGAAGCAATATGTGCAGAATGATTGTTATTTTGCTTCTTATCTGGAGCATATCTAAAATAGCATCTATTTGCAAAGTGACCCAATTTTCTGCATATTTGACACTCAACCTTGGAATAGTCGATTTGTGTTCTTCGACCACCAAAATTTGAAGAACCACCCATATTTGGAACTCCATTTGAAGGACCACCAGAATAACCACCATTGTAACCACCTTGTGAACTCGAATTTGAAGAAGAACCAGATTGAAATTGACTATTCACAAAGTTACTTTGATTGAATTTTGGTTTATTTTATTACCACCACCAAAATTATTACCATTTCGACCGTAAAAGGTGAAGGTTCTTTGTGATTCAAAATTGATAGACATATCGGGGTCTTTATCAAATAACCATTGCTCATGATTCATTAGACGAGGTTTGAGTTGACAAAGGTGAAAGGAGTTTCTCTATTATTTGCAAGAGATGACAAAATTATCATATGCTCTTCCCGGACCATTAAGAACATACATTGTAAGATCAATTTCACTCACTCTTTCACCAATAGTTGCTAGAGAATCACCAGGATTTAACATTGTGCAAGTAAACAAGAATTGACAAATTTCCTTTCCTAACACCACTCAATTGATTGCGAAGCATTGTTCTACTGTTGAGAAAAATTGATTTCTAAAACTAGTTTGCAAGTAAAGCCATATTTCTCTAGAAGAAGAAAGACCAAGAACATCACCCGAGATAGTATACGTAAACGTAGCTTTGAAAGCGACTTGCAACAAATCGATCAACTTTGCGCCAATAGAGCCATTTAGGATTAGTAATGGCAGATCCATCAACAAAAATTTCTTTAGATGGCTCAAGAATTTCACCATCAACATATCCAAACAAATCAGTGGAGATCAAAATTGACTCAAATTGATCTCGCCAGATGAGGTAATTATCCGGACCAAGTTTTGCTGAAACAAAATTGGTGATATTTGTAAAAGGTAAAGAGAAGTGAAGAGGGGAATCTGATTGATTTGCAGCGGAAGGATTCGATTGTGTTCCCCATGGATTTTGAGTAAAATTGCTGTTGTTGTTGCTGTTAAGATTGTGCTGTGCCATACTGCGAGTAGTTGCCATTGAAAATCTTGATGAAGAATTAAAGAATAATGATGAAAAGAAAGTAGATCTGAGTTCAAGAAAATCAAGAACTGACAGTGAAATATTCAATTGATCGATCGAAAAATTGAAAAAACACAATGAAGATGTTGAATTTGATTTCTGATATTGAATTGATTTCTGATGAAGATTGAATCAAAGATGAATTTCTGATATTGAACTTTGGATCGAACTTGGTATACGATACCATGTAAAGAATGGCACGATAAATGAAGTAAAATGAATTGTATTAATGTGAGATATTTTTATGTTAGTTTTTACAGATTGTTTTGGACAAAGTATTTATATCGAGAGACAAGAGTTCCAAAATTGTATTGGTGTGACTCATCAAGTCAAGTCAAATAGACTAAACTTGACTTGACCTAATATTTCTAACAAAAAAAAAGAAATAACTGTTATAACTGTGAAGTTTATAACTGTGAAGTTTAACTGTGAAGTTTAACTGTGAAGTTTAACTGTGAAGTCAGCTGTATTTATAACTGTGAAGTTTGAAAAACTAAAAAAAAGACAACAAAAAAGAACACCCCCGAGACCAGGAAACAGTGTGCAGAAGTTTAGCAAACAAATGATAAAAGCCTGTCTCCCAAATAAGCAAAGCACTAAGTAACTGGAACATCCAACAGCAAATGAAGTAATCTGGAAAGCACAGACCCTTTGTGAATATATCAGCTATCTGCTCTCCACTTGAAACATGAGAGACAAAGAAGAAATCCGAGTCCACCGGCTCCCCGACAAAGTGTGATATTCAATTTCTATGTGTTTTGTCCATTGCCAACCATAACTCGTTCCTTGCCAAAGATAAGGAGAAACATTTCGCATTAGATTTTGATCACCAGTTATGTGTGTAGTAGCACCTAATCGGGAAAAGCCAAGTAGAACCGTGAAGCAATTGAATCGGAAGAAGGATCACTCATTGTAGGAGCTTGCATTGTCATGCTAGAAAAAGCTTGATCCATAGTAGCCACATTTGCGAAGAATCCATATATTGAAAACCATCTTCTTCTCAAGCAATATGTGCAGTAATGATTGTTATTTTGCTTCTTATCTGGAGCATATCTAAAATAGCATCTATTTGCAAAGTGACCCAATTTTCTGCATATTTGACACTCAACCTTGGAATAGTCGATTTGTGTTCTTCGACCACCAAAATTTGAAGAACCACCCATATTTGGAACTCCATTTGAAGGACCACCGAGAATAACCACCATTGTAACCACCTTGTGAACTCGAATTCAAGAAGAACCCGATTGAAATTGACTATTCACAAAGTTACTTTGATTGAATTTTGGTTTATTTTTATTACCACCACCAAAATTATTACCATTTCGACTGTAAAAGGCTGAAGGTTGCTGTGATTCAAAATTGATAGACATATCCTGGTCTTGATCAAATAACCATTGCTCATGATTCATTAGACGAGGTTTGAGTTCAGCAAGGTGAAAGGAGTTTCTCTATTATTTGCGAGATGACAAAATTATCATATGCTCTTCCCGGACCATTAAGAACATACATTGTAAGATCAATTTCACTCACTCTTTCACCAATAGCTAGAGAATCACCAGGATTTAACATTGTGCAAGTAAACAAGAATTGACAAATTTCCTTTCCTAACACCACTCAATTGATTGCGAAGCATTGTTTCTTTGTTAAAATTGATTTCTAAAACTAGTTTGCAAGTAAAGCCATATTTCTCTAGCGTAAGAAAGACCAAGAACATCACCCGAGATAGTATCTCATAAAACGTAGCTTTGAAACGACTTGCAACAAATCGATCAACTTTGCGCCAATAGAGCCATTTAGGATTAGTAATGGCAGATCCATCAACAAAAATTTCTTTAGATGGCTCAAGAATTTCAACATATCCAAACAAATCAGTGGAGATCAAAATTGACTCAAATTGATCTCACTGGATGAGGTAATTATCAGGACCAAGTTTTCTTTGAAACAAAATTGGTGATATTTGTAAAAGGTAAAGAGAAGTGAAGAGGGGAATCGATTGATTTGCGGGGAAGGATTGATTGTGTTCCCCATGGATTTTGAGTAAAATTGTTGTTGTTGGTGTTGTTAAGATTGTCTTTGTGCCATCTTTGCGAGTAGTTGCCATTGAAAATCTTGATGAAGAATTAAAGAATAATGATGAAAAGAAAGTAGATCTGAGTTCAAGAAAATCAAGAACTGACAGTGAAATATTCAATTGATCGATCGAAAAATTGAAAAAAACACAATGAAGATGTTGAATTTGATTTCTGATATTGAATTGATTTGATGAAGATTGAATCAAAGATGAATTTCTGATATTGAACTTTGGATCGAACTTGGTATCTGATACCATGTAAAGAATGGCACAGTAAATGAAGTAAAATGTAATCTTCCTAGATTGCCTTTAATTGTTGTGAAGCTCAAACCAAGGTTTGAATTTTGAACAGTGCCCGGGAATCGTTTTCAGCCGTCGTTACAATTTGCGCAACTTGACTTATGCACCTATGTGACACACTAATCACAGTCGTTTTCTTTTTCTCCTGATGCAATGTACCAAAATACAAGTAAAAAAAGTCGCATTTTAGACCGGAATATCAATTCAACACGACGTTTACAACTGTTTATTCAAACTCTTTCTGGTATCATACTTTTACCGGAACCATTCAAAATCTCAAACAATCAAAACTGTCACGGCATCAGTATACAAGCCCTGTTATCCAAACACTGTCTCATTCTCATACGTCATCACGGGCCATATTTTATGTGCCTAAGAGCAACTGCAGTGGTGCGATCATAAACCAAAGACTAAAGAGCAAAAAAAAACCAAATTTTGGGTTTAGTCCGTGTTCACACGCTACGGGAGAAAGATTAAACCAAATGGGGCGCAACTTAAACCAAAGACTAAAGACTAAAGTTGCGCCCCATTAATTTTTTTTTTTTTTTTTTTTCAATGGGGCGTAACTTTGAGTTACGCCCCAATCAATGTAGTAACTCTTAGTTGCGCCCCAAAATTTTTTTTTTTTTGTCTTCTTATGATCGTGAGTTATAAATTACACTGTTTGGTAACTTTAATTACGCCTGACTAAAACCAAACTAAAGACTATATTTGGTCTGGTTTTTAGTTTTAGTCTGATCTTTGATCTTTACTCCTTCTCCACTGCGCCTGGTTTTTGGACCAAAATTTTGGTTTTGGTCTACCACTGTGGATGCTCTAACCGTCTGAGTAACCTCTCCCATAGGCCGTTTCAATTTCACTTTACGTCGGTACATGACGTGGCGCTGTAGGACCACGGTATAAAGCTGGCGTATAATGAGTTGTTAAACCGAAGGCTGTGCCAAGTTTGATGGTAATCTACACGTATGTATTTTGTGTGGTTGCATGTATTTTTACGATTTAATTAGTCCACAAAAAGACAGCTTTTGATTAGCTGTATATCACCAAACAAATTAATACCAGGCTTACATCCTGTACAGCTAGACTGGATAGAAACTAATACACTCCATGATGTGATGAGTTTTAGAAAAACATGGACGGATAATCGGATACACCTTAAAATAAGGCCAAAAACCCCAGGGGTCCCACTAATTAGAAGTCGTAGTGAATTTTGTACGTGCACATTGGGCACCAGCTAAAACCCAAAACAGCATCTCTTATTACTCAGCACGCTTTTCTATGCGATATTCTCTTCCTTGTCACACTTCATCACCCAGCAATTCCAGCCTGTTTAAAAATAGCAGAGAAGTCCTACAACTTTTTCTCTCAAACTCCCTAACCTCCTTTATTATCTCCTCTCTCTCAAAAAAAAAACTTCATCAGCAATATGATTTCCTCCAAGACTTTCTTCAAACTCCTGCTTTGATCTTCAACTGATCAAGGTCTTCTTCTCCACTAGTCTTTCTCTGTGATTATCAGTTGGTTTATAATGGATCCATGTCCGTTTGTGAGAATTTTAGTAGGAAACTTAGCTTTGAAAATACCAGTAGCATCAAAACCAGCACTTTCAGGTGTACATCCGTCGAGTTCACCGTGTTTTTGCAAGATTAAACTCAAGTCTTTTCCGTTACAGACAGCTATTATACCATTGATACCTTCAGAGAGTAAAGTTTCTGATAATCAACATGTTATT
Organism: Papaver armeniacum; assembly: GCA_023531295.1. NCBI lineage: Eukaryota > Viridiplantae > Streptophyta > Magnoliopsida > Ranunculales > Papaveraceae > Papaver > Papaver armeniacum. The sequence goes on from JAJJWW010009066.1 coordinate 122,478, forward strand.
CAGAGTTTAGCAGCGAGTTTCCATTTGAGTAAAGCAGATCTTGATAAGCTTGCAGCTAAATCGATTTTTGCTGGGAAACCTTGTTTGAAGATATCGATTTATACTGGGAGAAGAGGTGCTACTTGTGGAATTAACTCTGGGAGATTATTAGGGAAAGTTTCTGTTCCGCTGGATCTTACTGGTTCTGAAATTAGGGCGGCTGTTTATCAGAATGGTTGGGTTGGAGTCGGTAACAAAGGAGATGGGACTAATTCTACACAGATGCATTTGAATGTTAGGTCGGAACCTGATCCTAGATTTGTGTTTCAGTTTGAAGGTGAGCCGGAATGTAGTCCTCAAGTTTCTCAGATTCAAGGAAATCTTCGTCAACCTGTTTTCACCTGCAAGTTTAGTTTCAGAAATTCTTCTTCCGGTGACCGCAATCTTATGTCCAGGTACTTAAAATTAGCCTTCACTTCATATTTCTTCTGTTTATTTGTTTTAGGGTTTATGCATGCTTAGATTATAACCTTAAATTAAGGTAGATTGCTTGTAAGTGTAATTGTTTGATTTGATCATCAAAGTAAGATTTAGTTGTACTTTAAAGCTAACTTTGAACAAATTAAGAAGTCCGAGATTAGATTTTAAGGAATCAAGAACCAACAACCTTAAGCTAGAAGATTTTAACACCCTTTATGCTTTAAACTGAACAAGTACTAAATTGTTTTTGTTAAAACAGATCATCAACATTAGAACCATCAATCAGTTCAAGGAGTTGGTTAACATCAATTGGAAGTGAAAGAGAGAGACCAGGGAAAGAAAGAAAAGGATGGTCAATTACAGTCCATGATTTATCTGGTTCACCTGTAGCAGCAGCATCAATGGTAACACCATTTGTTGCTTCACCTGGTTCAGACAGAGTTAGTAGATCGAATCCTGGTGCATGGTTGATTCTTCGTCCAGGTGACAATACATGGAAACCATGGGGAAGGCTTGAAGCCTGGCGTGAACGTGGGAGTAGTGATGGTTTGGGGTATCGGTTTGAGCTTCTTTTTTGGATACAAATGGTGGAATGAGTACTACTGGGATTTTGTTGTCTGAGTCAACTTTGCCTACTAAGAAGGGAGGTAAATTTGCTATAGATATGTCTGGACGTGGAAGTAACACTAATGGAAGAACAACACCATCAAATTCAAGTTCTCCTGCTTGTAGTCCAAGAAGCAGCGGTGATCATGGATATGGGTTATGGCCTTACTGCTTATACAGAGGATTTGTAATGTCATCAACAGTTGAAGGAGAAGGTAAATGCAGTAAACCAGCAGTTGAAGTCAGTGTGCAACATGTGAATTGCACCGAAGATGCAGCAGCATTTGTTGCATTAGCTGCGGCAATGGATCTAAGTATGGATGCTTGCCAGCTTTTCTCGCATAAGCTCCGGAAGGAATTATGCCACCAACAGGATAACATGTCCTGATTTATTAGAGTCATTTTGTTAATGTTTTGGGATTGCTAGAGTTTTTGACGATTGGTTTTAGTTTTCGTCACCTCGTTTTATTATCACTAACAAACTAGGTATTAGAATTGTTTGTTCTTGTGGTGTTCTTCTGGTTCTGTAAAATTGTATAGTGAGTGAAATAGAGAGAGGCAGAGGAAGAAATTAGCAAAGAAACACTGTTTTGTGTGTGACTTTGTGTGGGATACTAGTAGTTTTTCATCAGTTGTAGGTTTGTTTGTTTGGAGTTTTGTTATCTGACTGATTTGATCAGCTCGTAATTTGATTATTAAAGGGTTTGTTATGGTTATGGATGATCATCTTGATGATATGACTTTTTCTTTTGGTTGTTGAATAATGGGTTGGAAATTTCGAATCAGTTGTTTATTATGTATTGGAATTATCAACTGCTTAAGTAGGTATTTCTTAAAATATGTCTTGATTGATTCAAAAAAGAAAGGTTAGTTGAGGCAACATTAAGTGGTGAATGTGGTAGTGCTAGCACGTCTAATATGGACTTAATACTAGTACTTAATGGTACTAGTTGCTATAGGGCCACCAAATAAACAGCAGTTGAATGTAGGTGTAAAGGAAGAAAAGAAGGGTCTATTTTGTTTACTTTGTAAGAGGGTGATCTCGAAGTAATGGCTTGTGGCCCTCGTTCACGTGGATTTGTTTGTGCTAAGATAAGTGTTAAGTTATCCAGTTTTAATGTATAACCAATTATTTGGGGTTTAATTATGTGGTTAGCTTTATGAGCATGCTTAATGTGCTATTAATTTTGTCACTTAGTGCATCCTTATTGTTGTGAGTTAGTGCCTTGGTGGTTGAGTGAGACTTTTGGCAGGTAATGAGGCTTGGCTGATCTTACAGAGTCTGGCTGTTTCCAATCCAGTGAATCAGACTTGGTTGGTGGGAGGGAGTGGTCTTCAAAGTTTAAAGATAAAGCCGAAATATTCCTTTGCCCTACTGGGATGATTATGAATATAATCTTCACCAAGAAAAAGTTCAGTTCATTATGAAATTTAGAATCTTAACATATATGCATCGGAGGCCAAGTTATATATTTCTGGCCAGCCGACCGCTTTCCGAATATCGGGTCATTTTCGGGCTGGCCATGTAACATTGGAGATCATTTTAGCCAAGCCAAGTTTTTGATATGGATGGTGATACATAATATCTTGATGATCGACTAAACTCAAAAGGATTTCATTGAGTGTCTTTTGTAACTTTACAATTTTGTAGTTTCTAAGTAATTGGATGGCAACTTCTTCAAGTTAGACAAAAAGAAAATATCTCCACTTTTAGATTCTTAATTTGCATCACAGCCCTACTAAAAATATCTCTAATGAGTAATGAAACATATTCCAAGTCGGGTCTATCAGGAAAACTACTTGGCAAGAATTTTATAGGGTCAAGTTTCCACTAACAGTTCATGCATCTAGAATGCCGTGGGCATTGGGAGGAAGGCAAGTAGGCGACGAGTTGAAACAGACTTGGAAAGTGGTTGCACAATTATGGTCTTTGGTAGCTTTCTCATAATAGTAGGCAGACAGTATCATAATGTTTATACCTCTGCAAACCGGTGGAACATCTCGAGCATTTCACCTGGATCCACCAAAACTGCAACAGTATATTGGTTCAAATGTCGTTTTCGGACGGTTAATAATGGTTGGTAATTTGATAGCCCGAGGTGCTTGACAGAGGTAGAAGATAATACGTGGGACCAAAACACCGATTTGACAAAGCGACCAAGAAAATGTGGGTTCTACATGAATCAATGTGCCGTCAGAGGTGGTTTTTATTGATTAGATTGGTGGCCACAAGCTGCTATTATTTGTGTTACTGTTCAAATGACTCGTTCCTACTGTTAGCCTTAGGTCCCAGTCTTAGACTAGCTGGGGGTAGTAGTAACCAGACAGGATGTACTGTTCCTTGGGGTACTACTCTCTAGGCATAGGTGTAGATGGACTTGCGGGACATCTCAATCCATATCAGCAATCAATCGAGTCGATACCCAAAATGGAATTTCTTAGGGACAGCACTTGACTCACCCTTTCTTCTCTTTCTATGTGTTTTTACTAGTTTTAGCCTGTAACATGCACCCAAGTGAATTCTGTGGATATGTGTGTTTCAGAGATCAAATCAATGCATTTGATGCTGTTGGTGACTGGTGAGTCTTTTACCGGTCCTATTACAGGCCGTGCAGTTCTTTATCCAGTGGTGATGCACTGATGTGCGCAATATAAAATTTCTGAATCCTTTTATCGCATTTGTAAGTACGGTGTCAAGGGGCAAATTACAAGTCATGACTCATGGGGTAAATTTCAGGTGCTGGAATCCACTTTAGGTCGTGGGAAATTTTTGCATACCAAGTCAAACGGTCACACGCAAGTTTTGGCCATGAAACGGATTTTTCGCTTGAGTAATATCGATAAGTAAAAAACCTGGCTAAATTGGGGCATATGCCACTTAATTAGGGCCTTTAGCTAGATGACAAAACATGGTCATTAAGAAATATTTCATATAAACCCCTTATCCACTATTTATGTTAATACCTAATATACCCTTGTTAAATTAGTGTTAATTCGGATTATTAAATAATATTTAATCAAGCTAATCCTCGAAATTAACTTTCATTAATTCATAATCAACAGATTGTCAAAATTTTTAATTTTCTTTCGAATCCAGAATCGGTTTATGTTAGTTAATTTGTAAACCGATTCTGGGTAGAGTATTTTCAAGTGACGAAGTAAACCCAGAATCGGAGTTTGAACAATACCCAAATAAACCGATTCCCAAAATCGGTGTTTATATATATCTATATAATCCGATTATGCCTTGCTTTCAGAACAAAATATTCATTACATAGTTTAGGAAATTAACGCAATACATATAGGATTCAATTTGACACATCAAATGCTCGTCAATGAACCTCCGAGCACGTCTAAGACAAGCGTCGTGTATTCTTTTTGTGGTGAATGAACTTTTTCCCCATTACGAATTCTCCATAGCCCGTTGAAACGTTCCAAACGAAATTCAATGAATTCTTATATGTTAGTATGTGAACTAGTGTAGTTGACATAGGTATTAAATTGATCGCATTACTCATTTTTTCCCTAAGAGGAGCTCGTGGATGATAGTGGTACACCATATTTCGAACTATTACGTACTCTCGCATTGCCCCTTTAATGTATTGGAATCGAAATGCCAAGTCTCTCCATTTGCGGTTGTTGGGATTCACGGTACGCCCGTAAAAGAACTCTTTAACTCTCTTCCAAAACATTGAATAGATTTCATTCGGGCGTTCAAGGAAAGTATTAGCAAAGGATTTAACGAGACACAAATCTTCAAACGGTTCCCATTCCATTTTCTAGGCTAAGTGTGTGATATGGGAGTGGCTGAAAGAGGTTGTCCTTATATAGATAAGGACTCAACGACTATTTTTTTCAAATTCAAATCAAACAATCGGATTTTAGGTATGTACACATAAACCGATTGTGTCCTTATAAAATCATATAAATTGTGCCTCACAACACCGGGCTTTTAATGCACATGTAAACCGATTGTCAAAGTTACATAACTTTTCTTCATGAAAATCGGATTACATATTCATGCATGTAAACCGATTGTCAAAGTTCTGTAACTTTGACAATCGGATTACATATTCATGCATGTAAACTGATTCTAAAAGTTACAGAACTTTTCTTCTTAGCAATCCGATTACATGTATGTACATACAAACCGATTCTTGGCTTCAAAAGTTACTAGGAGTTTTCTTCACGACAATCGGATTTTATAAAGGTACATGTAAACCGATTCTCAAATGGAACCCGTGAGAGGTTCAATTTCGAGAATCGGTCCACATATAGTTATATGTCAACCGATTCTCGGGAGAAAGAATGCCGGAATCCTCCATTTTTTCCACACGCACTAAGTCATTCATAAACCGGATACCGATTAAGTCATTAATAAACTAGGAGTATCACCAAACATAATTCGACAATAAGTTTAAGACAAGAAATAAGTTTTGACTCCATATTTATCAATAGTTAAAGTCCTAAACATGAATATAACCATTCATTCATGAACATCCCCACCACGACCACGTCCACCGCGTCCTCGTTTACTAGGTTGGGCGCTGCTCGATGCACCTTCAGACATATTTTTGGTAGGGGCTCTCTTTCTCTTATTCTTTGGCTCATCCTCCTCCTCCTCCTCCTCCTCCTCATCATCATCATCCTCTTCCAGCTCCCCAAACTTTGCACCAGCTTCTACATCTTCGAGACCGTTCAATTCATCAATTAGCTTTTCATTGGCCTTCACATTTTTACCTTCCCTGATTTGTAGCTTTGCCTGGGTTATCAAGTGTCCGACTCGTCTTCTCTGTTTTAATTTCAAATAACAAACATTCAATATATAATGCTAAAACCATTAACAAAATCGTAATTGAGTAACAATACACACCAAGTAATCGAGAGCCGTATCTTTGTCCTCTATTTTGGGCCTCTCATCTACTCGCATCACTCGAGTATGCGAAACTTTGAGGTACCACGGTATGTAACCCGGAATCGCCTCGTCATCTGCTCGAGATGGACCATCCAAAGGAAATCTGTGAAACGCTCCGTCGTCCCAATAATCACATGATGGTAAAGGCTCGTGAACAATGACAATATCATTATCATATGATTTGGTTTTTGTCTCATGGATGTTGAACATCTTGTGCGCCTTTGGGATTTTTGTACGTAGCCGCATTGTCTTGCGACTCTCGTCGGGTTGTACATTACATATCCTCTTGGGTTAAACAAAGTCCCACAATACTCACTTTGCTCTTTACATCCAACCTTCTTTACTTTTCCTTTAGCAAATCCTGCTTGTAAGGATCAAAGACAACATCCTTCGTCGTCAAGTTGTCTAACTGGCGTCTCAAATTCAGAAAATCCTTTTTTTTGTTTCTTCGGCTTAATTCTGTAGTTGTACTTGTCGCCATAATGCTCTCCGTCCCATTCCTTGTTCTCAAAAGCCCTTTTAGCAAATATTAGGAAGTGCAAATATATCCACGCATGCAGAAAATCCATATTCCCTCCGAGTTGGTTCCTTCTAGCCCTAGAAGCCTTTCTCAACTCCTTCAACGAGTGTGCAAGGATGGCAGTGCCCCAAGAGTATTTGTGCATCTTGTTAAATGGTTGCAACAGCTGGATAAAGTTGGCGTTCACACGAGCAGCGGAAACGTTGGGTAAGAAAACAGCTCCCAGGACATAGAGGACATACGCATTGGCCGTGGCGATGATACGTTGCGGCGTCACTTCCTTATTCTGAGCACAAAGCTTATTTGTTCCCATGAAGTTGTCCCTCAGCTTCGAGAGATGGAATATCCTCTACTTTGACTTGCCTACTAGCATCTCCTTCTTGGTCTTCTCCTCATCCCATTGGAACACTTCCTTGGTTCACGCATAAATATTGTCCCAATCAAGCTCTTGCACGTACCCTTTGTGCTTCACAGCTTTACCTTCTATGCTTAGCCCGGTAATGAACTTCGCATCATTTGGAGTTATCGTCATTTCTCCAAATGGAAGATGTAAAGTATCTCGTTTTCCCGTAGTATCTCTACAGCGCGTAACAAAGAGGTCTCTGTCAGTAACCAAGGTTTTCCAAATTGTCGACCGCAGGTACCAACCCCGTATAATTGACTAGATCGACTAATTCCTGACTTCTCCTTCGGTGGATCTGCAGCTATAAGTGGCCATTGCCTCATCATACTCACTGACGTTCCTGGCTTCATAAGACGAACGACATCCTTGTGATCCTATAAAACAAAACAACCACGATGGAAAATCAAAACACTACATGGATGATGATGTTTACATCACATAGCATAAGGTTTAGGTACTTACTATGGTATTGTAAACGACGGAGGCCCAACTGCCTTTGTAAGCCCATAATACCTTTCCTCCATCACCGGGTATCCCTAAAGGTGGATCATCAGGGCCGTGAGCAAACATCTTCATTAGGGTCGGGCATGTGGTCACCTTTCTTCTTCTTTGGTCCATCTTTCTTTTACCTTTTTCTTGAGCGTCTCCTCCTTGGTCTTGTTGTTGAAATTCTTGTTATTGCACTTGTTCTTGAACGACTTCTCTTATCTCTTCATCATCTTGATCCTCACTTTCTTCTTCATCAATTTCATCCTCACCTTCTTCTTCATCACTTTCACTCTCATCACTTTCTTCATCACCACCTTCCTTGCCACCACCTTCCTCATCACTTTCTTCTTCAACACCTTTCTTACCACGACTTTCTTATTCAACACTTTTCTTGCCACGACTATCTTCATCACTTTCACTCTCATCACTTTCTTCTTCATCACCTTCCTTGCCACTAGTTTCTTCTACATTCATCTCCTCCTCACCACCTTCTTGTTCAGTCGGTGTATCAGAATCAGATTCTTCATGTGTTGGTTGCTCCATTTGGAGGTGGTGGGTCATTGATCTTTGATCCCTTTAGCTTTACCCCCGTGCCCCTTCGGTGGGAAGCATTCAAATTTTTACCGCCTTTTCGACGAGTTTTCAAAGGCTTAGGAGTAGCATGGTCATGTTTCTTCTTATATTTCTTTTCGGCTTGATTTTTTTCCGTAGAATACGAATTCAAGCGACAAAAAACAATGGAATAAAATGCATTTTAAAATCAAGGTACATAATCGGTTTACTCGATAAACATATAAAACCCGATTCCTAACATAAGAAAATTCACAATCGGATTTTGTTAAGTGCTAATGTAAGCCGATTCTAAAAATCGGTTTACTCGATATACATATAAAGTTCGATTATAAACTACAATCGGTTTTTGTGAAGACATATGTAATCTGATTCCAACAAAATAAAGATCCAGGAATATTAGCTATAACAATCGGGCTATTTATACATTAACGTTCACCGATTCCATTTCACATGCAGCACAATCGGTTTATAACTTTTAGAATATAATCCATTTCTAACAAGCATCGGGTTACTTCGTCATTAACGTAACCCGATTCTTTGAACACGGAAATTTTTTGATTTCAAAATTATCGATTTCTAACCTAATGCATGTTACTAAAACCTAGTTTAGAGGATTGGGTTGATAGAAAAGTACCTGATTCGACCCATTTCTTCCTCTTGTGCGATACGAGAGGCTTCGAATTGTTCTTGCACTTCCTTCGTTCCATTTCGAATCGCTTCAACAAGTCCGGGATTGTCGGCACTAGAATGATTCCTGTTAGTAGCATACTTAGTTCTTAGTTTCGACATTTTATAGAAGAAAGAAACGATTAATCGTTTTTGAATCGCCGATCATCGACGATTTTTAGTTTCAAAAAAAAAAAAGAGGGAGTAGAGTGGATAAAGAATCGGTTTTTAGGTTAGAAATGAAAACTGATTTTTGTTAGTTATGTTTATTAAGGATTGATGAGGGTAATTTAGTAATAATAATATTTTTTTGAGGGTAATTTTGGTAGTTTACATAAATATTAGACATCCCTTATCATTGTGTATTAGGTAGATTAAGTGGCATAGGCCCCAATTAAGGCTGAGTTTGGTAATGCTTATTTTTTTCAAAAGCACTTTTAAAACCTATATATGTCAATAAATTTTGAAGTTGGTGTTTGAAAAAAAAAAAAAACAAAGTGCTTTTTATCCAAAACACTTCCCAAATTCCTCAATTTTTAAAAGCTGGGGAGGAGGAGCTTTTAAAAGCTACAAAAGCATAAGTTGTGGTCCCACATAAATGTAATGCTTGATTTATCTTTTTATCCCTACTTTATTTTATAAATGACAAAATTACCCTTAAATTTATATACAATCAATTTTTTACTATTTCTTATATTGCATTCTTTAAATATTATTATTTTTTATTATTTCGAACTATTTTATATACCACTTATTTAATTTGTCAACAGTAGAAATAAAAACAAATATTAAATAATTACTTAATTTTAGTTTCATTTTTTGCTTGAGTAATTACTTAATTTGTCAACGGTAAAAATAAAAATAAAAATTAAATAATTACTTAATTGTTAAGTAAAATAATTTCTTAGCAATCATAATGATAGTGGTAATTAGTATGAACATTAATATTATATAGTAAAAAAATTAATTATTTTTAAACCCAATAAAATTGAATATAACTACAATGAGTGATATGTCTGTTTTTGTCATTTGTTACAACAACAATGGTTGAATCTGAAATTTTACCAAACACATTTTGATTGTTATTTTAATCAGCTTCAACTTTAATTAATATTTTACTAAACGTCTAAATGCTTTTTTTCACAAAGACAAAGACAAAGAACGCACAAATTTAGAAAAGTGCTTTTACAAAAAGTCAAAGAATACCAAAGTAAGCCTAACCGGCATAGGCCCCAATTTAGCCGGGGTAAAAAAAAGGCATCGAAGGAATGTCTTTGGTCTTACGTTGTTGCAAACAGAGTGAGTAAAAACTTATAGATGCATTTGTTTTTAGCTTACTGACGTTTCTACATTTTATGAACTTTGGATTTGTGTTCCATTATTCTGTTTTCAAATTCAAAATGGCCGGCCACGTGTAACGTTTTTGCTTCGTGGGCACCGACAAAGCATTTGGGTATAGTGGTATCAGTATCCTATTTCTGATTAGAAACATTATATATATGCGTAATTGCCCTTATAGCTCAGTGGTAGAGCGTCAGTCTTGTAAACTGAAGGTCCGCAGTTCAATCCTGCGTGAGGGCAGAATTTATTTTTGAAATATAAATTTATCCCAATTTTTTTTGGAAATCCGAAATGTGAAACTGAGACCAGAGAACCATATAAGGTTCACTGGAGACCTAAAGAGATAGTACCTACTTCAATCAATATCTGAAGGGTTTACGATGCTGGTTATATTTTTAAAGTTTTAAAGTTTGCATTTCACTCGGCTGCACTTCTGTTTCTTACGTTCGTGTCCAGAGTAGCTACATGGTTCCCATAACTGGTGTGGAGGTTATGATGCTGGTTATAGCTTGTTAATCGTTATATCGAGCATGATATGAACTTGAGGAGGGACACAACATTCTTCACGGTGTCATGTGGTCCTTTGAATTCACAAACTCTGTACACTCAAATTTCTTCACACCAGATATTCTAGCCTCTTCACAAGCTCAGTCAAGTATGTATACGGGACAAAATAACCACAGTACAAGACCTGAAAATCACAAATGCACAAAAAACTCAATTACAGCCATACAGCACAGGTACCAAAAATCCATTGATATAAGAAACACGCACACAGAAAGAAAAAAAAGAACGAGGAATCAAATCCTACCCTGTAGAGAGATCCACAGCTATGAATACAGGTTTTGTCAAGAGAAGCTTCAGGATTGATGATCTTAGCCAGACAACAACCATGAACAACTAACTGTGTACCCACTACAAGTAGAGCAACTGGGGAAGATGTAAATAAGTTTGCCATTGATTGAAAACCTTGATTTTCCATCAATGAGCATTACACTTCTGTCAGTGTTGATTCTAAGCAGATCACACCTATTGCTTATTGCCAGAGGCGACACTTCTTGCATTCCCCAATGACTACTGGAAGTACATGATCCCCTGGTTGAATATCCTTCACGCCTTTACCGATACTTTGAACAACCCTAAATATCCACAAGATCAAAGTTCAAACTTAGTCAGAACTACAAAACCATAAACCCCCAATCGTTCAGACATGCAAAACACCTGCCAACCCAAATTGGCCTCTTTTGGTCTAATTATGCAACGTTTATAAATCTGTTATGACAAATGAAGAACAATCCAGTCTCCGGACTTGTTGCAGGATACTGGGGCAATGATTTGTCGAGGAATTGCTGCTCCCAGACACTACACCAGTTCTGGAGGCACAAAACTGCATAATTTAAGTACTGACAAATGGGACAGAATTGGATTTCATGGTACCAAAATTAGCTGATGAAAAAACTAATCACGGAAGCACACCAATGGTGCTCTAATAGTCCCAATGGAAGGTGACAAGTCGGTATATAACATTGTTCTCTATGTCTTCATTCTCTCCGAAGGATTTGTTTTTCTCCTAGCAACAGAACACAATGTGCTGGAAACATTTCTATAGTACAATATTTTGTAGGTTGAACGACTCATAGTCTAATATTATGAAAGGCTCGTCATTTAAATCGCTTCTTGTTTAACTTAAAGTCCAAGTCTGTGAACAAGTATAAATACTCAGTAAATAATGTCAAACTTGGAGTTGGATACACCGTAAAAAACACAAACTTGAGATCTTGCTTCCCTTTATTCAATAAAATACGAAGAATTTAACATGAAAAGAAAGATAAAGGGAGTCCTGCTAAAGTATTAAGAAAATTGTAAATAAGAAGTCAAATAGAGAAATTGCTTATGGATCAAAGAGTTTAGCAAAATGTTACACTAGCCATACAACATATTATAGATAAACTAACTTTTAAATTCTTCATAATGATCTTGGAAAACCATTCCTGCACCAAGATGCATCGCAACATGAGCTCATGCCGTATAACCATTCCTGCACCAAGGCCTTGCTTCCTCAATAACCTCTTTCTCATCATCATTGTTTATGTTAGTTCTTGTCCTGACTGGCCATATTGCTAAGCTAGATTTTTCCATTGCCTTAGCATTGTTACCTCCTCCGCTGTTGTTAGCTGACATAGATTCTGTTCCTCCTCTTCCAATCGTCGTCCCTACTAATAAACAAAAGCAGAAATTACAAACCTCCAATTATGAAGGCAACTAGTATATGTATATAGAAATTGCACCTGTTCTGCATGCATTTAGTGTAAATTACTAGAACAGACAAGCCTACAATTAGGTAGTGTTTTTCAAGTTTACCTTTGCGTATTAGGAATCATGAGCCAGCTGGGCGAGAACCATGGCTTGGGAAGATCATCGGGACATGGTACCGAATGTAGGAGCAGAATATCGCGACATCAGTATTTTGCGAGATTAATAAACGACTACAATGCGAGGGCGTCGCAAGGAGGTAATATAAATGACGCAATAGATGACGGTAGCCAAAATATGAGAAAAGTATGAAGACTTGGCGAGATCTAGGGGTGTCGCAAGGAAAAACGTTTATAACACTCGCGACACCTCGCGAGTTATTCCCGAAAATAAAGGACAACCTAGCTGTCATCCACCGCGTATTACCCTATATAAAGGGTTGAGTTAGTCTGTTGTGGGGGAGATCTTTTTGAATTGTTAAGCAAGTCATTAGGAGAGAGAAAATTAAGAGTGATTGTAATTTCTTTAGCTCTGTTCTACATTATTTTGTAAACCTTTCAAGAAACAATTAATAAAATATATTGTTACTCATCTTCAAATGGATTAATTAAGCAAATTCGAGTGAGGGGTGTAGTGTAGGATTTCCTGCAACTGCATATGCGCTAGAAACAGGGATGGAGTAGAAGATCAACCTTGTGAATTGAAAGAATTAGGAGTAACAAGAAAGAAATTTCGAATACCTTTCAACAATACTAAATTGAGAAATGGCTAGAAGAAAGAATGCATCAGAACGACCAACAGTTGTAAGGAGAAGTGGGAGATTAGTTGGAGAAAGGAGAAATGAAGTAGGTGAACCATCAAGGATAAATGCAAGGGATAGAGAAGAAGGTCAAATCCAACCACCAATACAATCACCAATACAACCACCAATTCAACCACCAATTCAGCCAGCACTCAATAGAGTAATAGATTATGATAGAGTGAGCGTGCATACATGGAGATCAAATTCCATGGAAGAAAGAGAAGAAGTGCAGCAATTGATGAATAATGGACAAGAGGAGAGAAACCGGGAAGAAATGGGAGAAACGGCTCATAGAAATGAAGAAATCGCAGCATTAGAAACGTTGAGACAAACAATACATGAAGAAAGGCGTCTAGAAGCAGAAGAGCGCGCAAATTTAACAAGGCAAAACCACGAATTAAGGATGGAAAATAGGAGGCTGCAAAACAGGAGATCGAGAAGTAATAATAGATCAAGAATCTGTGCAGAAACATTACCTGCAGGAAACGTTAATGAAGAAAATTTGGAAAGGGAAGTGAGTTTCGGCGAAGGAGGTCGTGAAGAAAGAGAAGTAGTAGAAGATCGCTATATTCCACGTCCTGAGGATCTACAGGATGGTCAAAATGACGAAAATCGAGAAAATAGACAACGTCAAGGGCAGAATGATACAATTAATGAAGAAAATCAGGGAGAAGGAAGAAGAATATTACTGGGGAGAGAAACACGAAGGAAACAAAAGGAAATTGAAGATGACATTGAAAAACATTATATTGAACAAGCGCGTTTAGCTCGCGAGAGGGAAAGATTGAGAGAGAAATGGAAGAACAAGAATTAGAAGAAGCAATTGGCGTAACAATCATGACAATCGAGAAAGAAGACGCGAGCAAAATCGCAACAATGGAAATATTAATGAAGAGTATGAAAGAATACAAAGGAGAGTTGATAGACAACCAAGAAGAGAAAATGATAGAAACAATGGCGTGCACATTCGCGAACGAGATGAAAGAGAAAGTCGCAGAGAAAGAAGAGAAGAGAATGTTGAACAAGAAAATCAAGATAGACGTGAACGCAGAAGGAGAGAAACAGAGCTAAAAAGACCAATGAATCCAAACACTGAGGTAAATGAACAAATTTTAAGAGAGTTGGCGGAGATGAGAGGGATGTTGAATAGTAGAGGAAGTGGAGGAAGAAGACAATTGGATGAGGCAATCGAGGAAGCTGCAAAAAACCCCTTTACTTTAGAGGTGCAGTTAGGTGGGATACCCCCAAAATGCAATTTACCTGCATTAACCAGCATTTTTGATGGAACAACTTGCGCAATACAACACGTCAAAGCATATGTGAGATGTATGTTACAATGGGAAAGTCATGACGCTATATTGTGAAAATATTTCACATCAAGTTTAACAGGAGAGGCACTGAAGTGGTTTGAAGGTTTACCCAGAAACACTATCACGTCATTCAACCATCTACAAGCTATATTCTTAGGGGCATACATAAGTAACAACTCCTCGCGGCCGGGAATTGAAGATGTATTTGGGCTAAAACAAAGGGTAGGCGAAAGTTTAAGACACCTAACTGTGAGATGGAAGATGATGTGTAGTGAGATGGCTGGAAGGGTAGATGAAAGATATCTCATTTTATCATTTATAAACGCTATGTTTGCAACCAATCTGCTATATATTCAAATCTTTAGAATCAAGAATACAATCACGATGACGGAGCTGCGAGAATTGCAAGAGGAATATATTGCTTTGGAAGAAAGGCAAAATGAGGTGGAATCGTACCCGATTGCGAATACAAGTTCAAATGCTGCGAATGCAAGTTTATTACCCAGGCTAATACACACAGTAGCGAGTACCTCGCAAGGGCAACAAGAGAGAGTGATAGATGATGGACAGCCAAAGTTAGTAGCCATGGGAAGCCGAGATCAAGAAGAGTTTGAAAGAGAAAGAAATTACTATAACCGTGGCGGCAATAATAAAATTCAGAGACTTGATCACTCGCAAGAAATCTATGGAAGTCAAAAACAGAATTATCATGGAGGGCATCGACGTCATAGAACAGTATGGGAAGAAATCAAGATGCCACCACTGAATACTAGTGTGGAAAAAATCTGGGAAGCTATACTCTTGATGGAAAATATACCTGCACCATGGAACATGGGGAATGAACCACCACCAAGTGATAGAAGTCATGAATTTTGCTCTTACCACCGTTTTCATGGACATTTGACAAATGACTCAAAACATAAAAGAATCATCCTTAGAATGATTGATCAAGGGAAGCTGAATCACTTTCTAAAGAGTGAAGAGAAAGTTCAACAATTGCCACCACCACCATCAAAGGGGAAGGAAACGTTTGTAATAGAAGTTGGGGCGAAAGCTAAAAATTTGTTTTGTAACTCCATTGTTCACTCATATCGCACAATTGAAGATTTTCATGATAATATACTCAGTAGGGTTTTTGCGAGGGATAGTGATGATAAAGAAGTGATGAACATCGCGAAGACGTCGCAGTTAAAAGAATGGCAAATGCAGATTATTTCTTTCAATGCAGAAGAGATTCCTGAAGGCAAAGAGACTCACGACAACCCATTAGTTGTAAAATTGGAAATTAATCCAAAACCAGTAGATGGCGAAGACGATGAAGCGAGAATTGCTGGGCGATTAACGAGAATATTGATTGATACTGGAAGCTCAGTAAACATCCTCTTTTACCATACTTACAAGACTATGGGGGGAAAAGATGCAGAATTGATACCTTCAACATACAAGATATATGGTTTCAATGGCACAGCAAACAATCCTAAAGGAGAAGTGCATATGAGGATACCTCTCGCAAGGATTGTCTACCGATATTCGTTCGTGTGGTCGATGTGGAATTCCTTACAATGCATTGATTGGAAGACCATGGTTGCATGACATTCTCGGGCGTAATCAACATATCATCGTGTATAAAATTTCCTCATCCAAGTGGTGTTGGAATTATAAAAGGAGATTGGACGGAAGGACAGTAAATGTTATGAGATCGATGTGAGAGCTGCGAAGAGAGAGCCGAGAAAAGAAAGGGTTGGAAGCAACATGCAAAAAGATGAGAAAAGAAGAGAAAGATTAATGGTGGATGCCATTGATGTAAGAGGAGAAGATACATTGCGAGACAAGTGCATGAAAGCAGTTGGAAATTATAATGGAAAGGAATCATTAAGAGATTTGAATGGTGTAGAGGCAGAGAGTAGCAAGAGCAAAAAGTGTAAGAAGTAAATAATCATCAAAAAGCAACAACAAAAGCTTGTTCAGAGTAAGAGGAAGAAACAATAATTGAAGAAGAAATATGCAAGGACCTCGCCGTCAAGAATGTATGACAATTTGATGGAAGAATTGAAAAACAAAAATGATTAAACAATGTAAGATTGTGCGATAATTTCGCAAACATAATGAATGATTGAATGAATTAACAAAAATGAAAGAGTGAGTGAATGGGACGAACCTTTATGGCGTACACCTTAGTTCGCGAATGATATTTCGCAAGAGGAAAATGTAAGACCTAAAGTGCGTCATGTAAGGGGGTATCTCTTGACATGGCTCAGGGGAAAGGTTACACCGCTCCTGGAACCTGAGTCATGGAGATTTGGGGCCCATGAAAGCCTACCCGGGGAGATACCTTGGATTTCCAACTATATATATAAGGTTATACCCGGTTGGATGCCCGAAGGTCTCTTCCAAGGAGTAAGTGTATGCTCAAGGCGCCGGGGTACACGGTTGAGCCAAGAGTGCCTGGGGCATTTGAAGTGTCTCGGCCATTTTTGGCAAGTCTTGGTATACGCTGCACTCGGCCCAAAGAAAACTCCACTTAGGGTGCAGTCTCGTAACTATAAACCATATAGGTATAAGGGATAAGAGGTCACGAAAACAACGGTTGTTGTTAAGACCGGATGGGAGGAGCTAGTCTTGTATGGCCAATGTACGCCTCCTTGAAGGGGCAACCAGGGGAGAAGATAAGGGCGCACCCTCCATTAGGGAGCTGATAAGTGTCAAAAGACGCAAATGTCATGAGACTTTATTTTAGCAAGGAAATTTAGACTTGTCATATTTGCGCAATGATCCTGTAGAGGCAATAATACTGACGCAAGGATAAGGCGAGATCAATGGGTTTTTGCATGAAAATGCAAAAACGTCCTGCGATTTCGTCGCAAAGACGGCAATGTCATGGGATTATACACTTGCAAGAGTATTTAAGCCTGTCATATTGTCGCAGAAAAGATATCCTGCAGAGGCAAAAATACTTAACAAATGATAAGACAAGGTCAATGGGTCATTACATGAAAATGTAAAGACGTCCTGCGATCTTGTCGCAACGAGGGGTGGCGAAATAAGACCTTTAATTAGGAAGGCAAAATAAGACCACACAAAAACGATAAGGCAAGATCAATGGAATTCTTCGTTTGTGGAGACAATCTGCGATCTTGTCGCAATAACGAGCTTAAGCATAACCATAGTCAGAAATTTTATTACTTAAGGATGATAGATCAAATCTCTCATTTGAAAATAAATAACAGAGGCAAGTATGGATATGAATAAGATAAAGTTTTGTTATTCATTTCCACATGAGAGATTTACGTATTCATAATACTGGATAGTTGAATTATAAAAGAGAATTGCTTGATTAATATATGCAAGTAAAGAGAGCGAAGATTGAATTCACATTTGACAACCCAAGAAGATTGAAAGAGTACATATATTACAAGAAGCGAAAGAAGAAAAATAAGTTATTTCTTTGAAGATTCTTCTTCTTGGTCAGATTCTTCGCCATCATTCTTTTCACTAATCTTACGCTTCGCTAGCTTCACTATCAGAAACATCCGAGAAAGGTGTATCTTCAGAATATCATCGCGAAGACAAGGATATGAACTAAGAGGAATGCGGTGATCATTGCAAACCATTTTTATAGTTTGATTGCGAAAACGAACGGCAGTATTGTTGAAATTCGCCACTGTAGCTTGCAGTTGTTTCTTTAACTTAGAATACTTATTATTGCGAAAAGAAAAGCCTTCTGCGAGTTCCCCTTTTTAAGATTCAAGTTCTTCAATCCTTGTTTGAAATCTCTTCTCGGATTCTGCAGAATATATGATAATGAATTAACAACACAATAACAGCACTACAGAGATAAAAAGCAGCAAAGAATAATAAACAACCTTCTCTGTCAGATATCATGTCTTTAACCAAGGTAGTATGCTCGGAATGAAGGCTAACATCAACACCTATATTATTCATGGCATTATCTAGAACCTTCGCAGCCCAAGCAAACTCGTCATCATTATTTATAACAAGAAGCGAACGAACTTGCTTTTCTCGCTCAATAAGTATGGCATTCTCGCAAAGAGATTCATCTCGTTCAATTTGTACTTCGAGAAGAGATTTTTGAAATGTTGCTAATGCCTGTGCACCATTATTAGTAATACGATCTTTCTCATCTATAAGGCCACTACTTTTCTTTCTTAAAAGTTCAACTTTTTTATGGGAACTAAGATACATTTGTTTAAATCGGTTGGCTAAACCTAAACTAGCTCTATGTTCGATCTCTAAGAGGCAACATTTGGTTTGAAGTTCATTAAATGAAAGGGAATTAATTTTGTTTGACGAATTACTTAAAGACTCGTTGAGATGGGTGAGAAGAACGTCATCATCCATGGGCTCAGGAAATGAATGGAGAAGGATGGCTTCTTCAGAGAGATTATATATGTCTGCGAAAATAATAAATCAGGCAAAAAAAATAGTAGCTGACAAAGTAAAGGCGACTTGAAGAGTAAGAATTTTGTACCATAAAGTTGCTGGTTACCGCTTTGAAGAGTGGACATCTTGGTCTTCTGAGAAGCAGATTCAGTCTCCAATTGTTGAATTCTTTCATCTTTCTTGCGAGATATCGCAACCTCAGCTTCTAATTCTCGGATCTTTTCTTTAAGTTGGAGATTTTTTTTGCGAAAGTTGTCGCATCTTTTCTCGAGATCTGAGGCAACAACAAAAGAAGCTCTCCCAGACTATAAAAAAAAAAAAAAAATTGTTAAGATAAAACTTGTAATCGAAATTACAGAGAAACAAAGGAATACGAACATACCAAAACACTGAGAGCATTTAAATGACTGGAAGTCAACGTTCGGGAAACTCCGCGAAGAGATTCATTATCCTCTAATAGTGGGGCATCGCAAATTTTTGTGAGAGCTTCGCAAGTAGCAGTTAGATGATCATCTCCTAACCCTTGCATAGAATCGGAGAAGACACTGGACAATTGTGCCATAACAGAAGTAGTCGAGCGATTCTCTTCCGCGGAGGAAGTACCAACCTCATTTTCACCCTCATCAGAATCTTCATTGGTTTGAGAAGAGAGCAGGTTTTCTCGTTTTTAGAAAGCGGAGCGGAAGACTTGTCTTTGCGAAAAGTAATTTTATCCTTGCCTTTAACCTTCGCAGCTTCAGCCTCTTCAAAGTCAACCTTCGCATACGCATGAAGATAAGAAACAGAGGCAACAATATTGTTTAAAATAACAAAAGAAAATGTTTCTTACTTCATCCGTGAGCGATCGGAGTATCGCCAGGGTACTCGGCTTTGGATATTCTTTATACTTCTTTCTCATTCTGGCGATCTAAATTTTTTTTTTGAGAGTTAATAAATAAAAGAGAAAGAAAATGTCGCAAAGTGAAATTGAAAGAAGGAAATATACCTCTTTTGTCTCCTCAGGCCACTTAAACTCCCAAGGATGGTAATTCATGAGGTGTGCAGGGAGAACATGTGAACCTGCGATGTAAGGTCCACTCAAAAATAAAGGAACAACCCACCACTTCTCATCTTTGGAATGGCGGGGAGTACTATTGTTGCCCGAATTCCAATCAATATCATGCATAAGACTTGTCATCTAAACATTATCTATTCTTTTCACTGAGGCGCCCAAATGAGATTTATCATTTCTCATGTTTATTACTGCATAATTCGCAAAGAAATTTTCTACAGTATACTTCTCAGGGACTATCTCCAAATTTGCAAAGTTAGGATCTCTAACATTAACAGGATATAAAGATCCTTTACCAGCGCCGCGGTTTTAATTCAAGCATCAAGCGGATGCGATCGCCACTCAAGCGATAGACAGCTCGCGAGAATTTTTCATGAGCAAGGATCTCATAGAATAATGGTATCTCGGGATTATATAGAGGAATGGGAAGTCCTGCGAGGAGTTGACCTAGCGAGACTATGATTTTATGATCATCACATTGATGATCAGAAAACAGTTTTGCAGAGAGAATAGACGAAGATTCTTGATCAGGAATGGTTGATAAGATGAAACCCTTCTCTTCTAATTTCTTTTGAGTATCTTCAAAAAAGGAGTTTATATGTATACGACCCCAGTGAAGCCATTGATATAGTATGGAGATGAATGGGGAATGGAAGATTGAGAGAATTGAAGGGGAGGATTACAGTAGCAGAAGCGCAAATTGCGGAGGAAGAAAGTTAAAGGAAAGTTGCAGAGGGAAAATAAAAGATAAAAAGAGAAGGGTAAGAAAGCTATATATAGAGAAGAGAATCCTCGAGAAAACAAATGCATTTAATGCGAGATGGGACGTGAATGGTCAAGAATAAACGGTTGAAAGAGACGTGTCAAGAAAAGAGTGGAAGAAGAAACACCGTAATAAATTCCGTACATAAATAAAACGAGTAAAAATGAACAATCGCGAGATAAAGATGAGCAATTGCGGCACTTTAAAATATTGGTTCTCATGACATTCTCTTCTTCGCAGAGAAGACATGAGAAGAGGCAAGATGTAGGAGCAGAATATCGCGACATCGTATTTTGCGAGATTAATAAACGACTACACTGTGAGGGCGTCGCAGGGAGGTAATATAGATGACGGTAGCCAAAATATGAGAAAAGTATGAAGACTTGGCGAGATCTAGGGGTGTCGCAAGGAAAAACGTTTATAACACTCGCGACACCTCGCGAGTTATTCCCGAAATAAAGGACAGCCTCTTAGTCTGTCATCCACCGCGTATTACCCTATATAAAGGGTTGAGTTAGTCTGTTGTGGGGGAGATCTTTTTGAATTGTTAAGCAAGTCATTAGGAGAGAGAAAAATAAGAGTGATTGTAATTTCTTTAGCTCTGTTCTACATTATTTTGTAAACCTTTCAAGAAACAATTAATAAAATATATTGTTACTCATCTTCAAATGGATTAATTAAGCAAATTCGAGTGAGGGGTGTAGTGTAGGATTTCCGCAACTACACCGAAAGCGTAACACTTTTATCTTCCACGTGTACAAGCTCATTTCATCCAGCTGTGTAAAATACACACAACCTCTATCTCTAGATGTTCATCACCTCTGGTCATTATGTACAACTTACTTTGAAGTAAAGCATTGATAGAAGCCGTCTTACATCAGAATGCACACCGTTCGCCATTCTTTGTCACCAGGACGACAATACACAAGAATGTCTTTCCCAATTTCTTCTCTGACACCAAAAAGAATCGAATCAACGTTATGAGGGGTAGAAGACAAAATGTAAAATCCACCCCCTAATGAAAACCAATTTCTTCATGAAGGCCACCGTGGGTGGTTCAATTCTAACTAAATGAATTTCCAGTCCTAAGCTGCGTCAACCTAGCTAGTACATTATGTGATTCCTAATGGTTTAGTATTTTCGTTGACACCCAGAACTACTACGATATGGGGTTCACTGGCTGGCAGCCAAATGATGAATTCTTTTGCATTTGGTTTATAAGTGTACTTGGGATTTCTTATTGGGAACGTGGGTTCCAGTGTCAATTCTCAAATCACCATAGAGTGAATGATGGAGAAGCGAATTGAACTGAACTCGGGACCTCTCGCAACAACCTCACCAATTTCCCTGCCATTTCCTACAAAGAAACGTTAAAATGGCCAGCTACTTTGAATTTGAAACACAAGGATGGAACACAACTTAATCCAAAGTTCACAAAATGTAGAAATGTCAGTAAGCTATGGTGCAGTGTAAGGTAGGGCTACTGTGTTCATTTTTCTTAGAACTGACCCAGTGACAGTACACTTGTATAAACTCTAACAACTCAGGAACTAAGAACCCTGAAACAGACCAAACAAGGCAAGGAAAAAAAAATAATATAAAACTGCCACCAGAACACCCTCATCTAAATCTATAAAAGCTAGTTGTACCCAAAATCTTCAGAATTCTTTGCCATTTTGCCTCTACCACCCACAAAACTTCATTTTTTTCAACACACTCATACAATCAGACACGAGCTTAACAACTCTATGTCCTTCTTAGCAGCCCCATTCCAAAGCCATAACACTACCATAGTCTCTCTGCCAGAAAATCAAAAGCTTTAACAAAAGCAAAACCAACACTGGAATTTCTACAAATATAACCTGGGTTACCACCAGAGGCACATCGCAGCAAAACAAGAGTCCAACACCTGATTTTCTACCGTCAAAATCAGAAGATCAAACAGTACTGCACAGAGTACCCAGTCATCCCCCACTTGGGTTTTGAAAAACTTTTAACTTGAATCTTTCTCACATTTTCTAAACCTTTACACTGAATATAAGCTAATTGAAAATTGAATAAGAACTCAAAAACAGGGATAAAGCCCTTTGATCTGGGGCGAGCAGCCTCTGCCTTTGAGAATTAATGTAACAAACTTCGTAATATTGATTAACTGCCCTTACAAGTTTAGTTTTAAGCTATATATAGCTGAGTAGACGTGGTAGACAAGCAAACTAATTTAGGGAAACACAGTAAAACTAGGAAACCGAGTTCTAAGTACGTAAGGAAATAAAAGACTAACTAATAAGCTAATCGAAAATAAAAGAAATAGGAGCTGGCATCGCCACATCCCACCCCGCTTTGAAACAAGGCTTGTCCTCAAGCCTCTAGCTGTGGAAAGCGTGCAACGAGATCATAAGCATCTTCCCAAGTTGCATCATCTTTAGAGTGACCTTTCCACTTGATCAACCATTTTGTAGCAGCTCGGTTTCCCTTCTTATACATCTGTCTATCTAAAATTTCTTCGGGCTCCCACTTGTCATAGTCAACAATGGTAGGCAATGTAGTCTCAACAGCAGCAGTAGAGCCTAACTTCAGTTTTAACTGGGAAACATGGAATACAGGATGTATTCTACTAGTGTTAGGTAGGTCTGGTTTATATGCCACGGTTCTAATTTTTTCAAGAACTTTAAAAGGGCCATAAAAACGAGGTGAGAGCTTTGAAAAGGACCGATTAGCAACAGCTTATCCGTTTGAAGGTTGCAGACGGAGATAAACAAAATCATTAACTGCAAACTGTCTTTCAGTTCTATGAGAATCAACGTATTTCTTCATTCGATCTTGTGCATCAGATAAATGAGACTTAAGTAGCTTGAGTGTGTGATCTCTGGCACGTAAGTTCAAATCCACATCATTCACAGGAGTTGACCCAGGTAAATAAGCTGAAATTGTTGGTGGAGGACGACTGTAAAGAGCTTCATATGGTGTCATCTTAATAGCAGAGTGGTAGCTGGTGTTATACCACCATTCAGCCCAAGCTAAACATTTGAACCAATCCTTTGGTTTCATTCCTGCAAAACATCAAAGACAACATTCCAATGTACGATTCGTAACTTCTGTTTGACCATCACTTTTGAGGATGATAAGCCGAACTCTTGAAGAGTTGTGTATCTTGCATTGTAAAGTAGGCTTCTCAGAAATTGCTCATAAATACAGGATCTCTGTCACTTGTAATTGTCTTTGGCATAGCATGAAGTCGGACTACTTCACGCACAAATAGATCGGCTATTGTACTTGCAGAATAAGGATGAGACAATGCAACAAAGTGCGCATATTTTGTTAGACGATCAACAATTACTAAGATGGAACTCTTACCATGAGAAGGTAGAAATCCGTCTATGAAGTCCATCGAGATGTCAATCCAAACGTCTGAAGGAATTGGCAGTGGACTTAAAAGGCCAGGAGGAGCCACATCTTAGTTTTATTACGTTGACAAACCTCACGGTCTGAGAATAAATTCCTTAATTGATTGCTTCATGCCAGACCAGTGAAAATTGTATTGCAGTCGCTTGAAAGTTCTCAAATAACCAGAGTGACCACCCAATGATGTAGAATGAAAATCATGAAGAAGTTTTTTACACCATTCTGAAGAAGAAACAACCACAATTCTTCCCTTATAACGCAACACTCCATTTAAGTAAGAATAATGATGTTTACAATTAGGATTTAGCTGCAACTGATCAATTAATGTACATAAAGTTGGATCATTATGACATTCTGCAATAATGTCATCTACACCAGAGAGAAAAAAAAGAATTGCCAATAATTGTGGATTAACAAGTCGAGACAAAGCATCTGCAGCTTTGTTTGTTGAACCACTGCGATAAATGATTTCATAATCATAACCCAATAACTTTGAAACCCACTTTTGTTGTTCGATTGAAGAAAGACGTGCTCCAAGAAGTATTTCAAACTTCTATGATCTGTATAAATCTTGAAATGTCGACCAACCAAATAGGGTCGCCATTTATTTACTGCAGACACAATTGCTAGCATTTCTTTGTCATAAACAGATAAGTTAAGATTCTTACCGGATAAAGGTTTACTATAGAAAGCTATAGGACGTGCAGATTGCATCAACACAGCACCAATGCCACCACCAGAAGCATCACACTCCAAATAGAATTCCTTTAAGAAATCTGGTAGAAGCAAAACAGGCGTAGTAGTTAAGGCATGTTGAAGTAATTTGAAAGCAGCAGTTGCTGCCTCAGTCCATTTGAATGCATCCTTTTTAAGCAGCTGAGTTAAAGGAGCACTGATTTTTTCCAAAATCCTTCACGAATTTTCAATTATATCCAGCCAAGCCCAAAAATCCTCTAAGTTCTTTAACTGAAGAAGGAAGCTTCCAAGAAAGAATGCATTGAATCTTCTCTGGTTCCACAGATACTCCTTCGAAAGAAATCAAATGACCAAGGTATCCAACAGACTTTTGTGCAAAAGTACATTTGGATTCCTTAAAAAATAATTTGTGTTTACGTAAGAGTTCAAACACCAACTCGAGATGCGTGAGATGAGAACACTAGGAGAAAATCATCATTTACAACATTGTATTAGGGTTGTAGTACCCCTACTACAACGCTTTTTTGTGTATTGTATAGGTGGGGTATTGTAGAAAGTCCAAGCTTTTCTACAATACTTGATTAAGTGTTGTAAAGGGTGATGTGATTCATGGTTCGACAATATTTTGCCAAAGTTGTGATTCTCTTTCGATTTTTTTAGAAAGCCTAACACAACCCTTGCTTGTTGTTGCAGGAATATCTTGGACAACACAAGTAGTGTATCGTGGAACTATCTTGTACAACACATAGTTATATTGTAATAAAGTATTTCACAATATCTGACTTCTGTAGTTGAAAACTTGAAGACAACATCTATTAGTATTGTGAATACAATTGTCATTACACTTCCTAGAGTTGTGCAACTGTACTAAACAACTCCTACTTATATTGCAAGATTTATTTTTACAATCATTATGCTGAGTAGTAAATTTTTTTAACACAACACTTATTAGTATTGTGATTATTACAGTAACTACACTTGGTTGGAATTATAAAACCACCATGATACAACTATACTATGTGTAGTAGAATTTTTTGAACACCACTCTTACTAGTATTGTAGGACTATCATGGACAACACAAGTAAGGTATCTTAGAAACATATAAAATAACTGTTATTATTATTATTAATAAGATTTGCACGACACTTGTATGATCTGTCGAACTATCTTGGACAACACATAGAACTATCTTGGACAACACATAGTTATATTGTAAAGATGCTATTTCACAATATCTTGGTTGGGTAGTGGAAATCTCTAACACAACACTCTATATGTGAATAAGGCCCAACATATACATTTCACTTTTGGCACCTTGTTTGTGTTGTGAAATGTGAGGAAACAACTAGATTAAATCAACATAAAATGAGCTCAAGTCGAAAGATTCATTCAAATTAAACTAAACCCAAGTGTAATCAAAGATTCATTCACATACCCATGTGATATACACAAAAACATTCACATACCCATGTAATATACACAAAACATACAAAAAAGTGGTAGTGATGATGTTTGTTACGATGTTTGTTACGAAAAAGTGAAGTCTTCCACAAAAGATCAAAGATGATTAAGAACGTTTACTCGTAGGAAATTCGATCCTTTGGCCATGTGATAAAACTCGAAACAGCTTCACCAATAGATTCGACTTCAAGTCTCCTTGAAGACAGAGCATCCTCCACATAAGCAACCTTCACACATACGTAGTAGGCTCCAAAACCTATTGGCTTTCCATGTATCTCCTTACTTGGATCTTTGACAATCTCAGCCTCCGCAACCACTTCGCCCTCCTTATACCAAATTAACGGCTTACGAAGCTTGGAATCTCTCTGGCACTTGGACCTGACTTGGAGTGGTATGATTCAAGTCTCTTACATTGCCTAGAACAGGTGTGACAGTACGAACCTTTTTCTTGGGTTTAACTGAATCCATTAGGGTTAGAAATCCAATTCTACACTGGGTTTGCTAAAAATAAGCAATTGAAAATTTTAATTTTTGTGTGCCTTTAACACTATCAGGTGCCTTAATGGTGAATCTTAGCTTCTAAATAGTGAGTCCGTCTGTGAATCATGGGTGCCTTAATAGGCCTGTGTGCATGTTGTGCACGTGTCGCATTTGGAAACTGAAGATAAAACTAAAGGAACACTTTCTCTTCTCCTCTAAGGTTCTCCTTCTCAAAATTTAAGTTCTTCATGGATTGTCTAAAAAAAAAAAAAAAAAAAGGCAGGAGTTTAGCGCTTAGGAATCATGAAGATTGGAACTAGAATGAACTTGATAAGGTAGGGGATATCTTTCTTTTGGATTAAAGTTTGATTTGATATTTCCCTAATTGTGTTTGGATCTGTTTGGTTGAATTGAGTTTAGATTGTTAAACTTTATTTGGTTTAAATCCATGGGTAGCTATCTAAGAACATCAATTCCATGCTTTGATAGTTTAATTTGATAAGTTTGAAAATTGGGGTTTATGTTGTGGAATTGAGAAATTTTCATCATAGCTCATAAGATTTGTAAATCATTGAATTGGGTACTTTATAAAAATCATGAATTACAGTAAAATCAATTTGGTTGTAGAAAGTTTGGAATTTCTTATGAGTAATTCGTATTTGAACATCTTGTTTACAACAACGTAATGAACCCTAAAATGTCAGTTTTAGTTATGTTAATAACTTTAGATCCAGCGGTTGGATTGTGATGAAATTCGAGTATGTTGTACATAGTTATGTTTAATATTTACTGATAAAATTTCAAGACAATCAGGTCACAAATACTATTGAAAAGTTTGGATAGATTGAGACTGCAGTTAGCTGGATTCAAACTGTGGACAGCCCACTATTTGTAGTGTTACTCAATATCCGTTCATTCGGTTGAACCTGAATTTTTAGTACGATGTTAGTATGTATGTAGGTGACCTGCTGTATAAAATTCATGAAGTTCTGATAAATTTAGGTCCCCTAAAGTAATGGAAAACCTGGACTGAAATCTGTGTATTGACAGTGAAGGCAGTCAGTTTGTAAAGCGTGTATCTCTTTAATAGACCGTTAGAACTTGTTGAGTTTTTTATATGTTGATAATAATGGAGTACCAAGACTATGGTTTAAATTTCAAAGGGATCGGGTAATGTTTACTTTTACATATATTGGATCAACTAGGACTGCGATTTGTAAAGTAGTCATAGGCTTGTTTATATCCAATATAACGATTAATGGTAAATAGTGAGCATATGAACCTGTTTTAATGTTCAATGAGGTTAGATAATTATAATTTATACTTTCTTTTGTCTTGGTAGCGGATGTGATGACGTGGGTACTAATCTTTCCATTGTCTAAGATTTGTTAGTACTTAGTGACAATGATTGCTGGTATAGCTTTTATAGTCAGTCTTTGTAATGCCAAGACTCAAACAAGAAAACATGTATGTTAGCATTTCCACTTACTTTTAGAGTTCTTGAAAGTATCCATGTGATATGGTTGTTAGTTAGTCGAACGTTGTGCTGGTTAATTAGTGACTTATTGTCCCTTTCTGTATTATGTTGGTAAAGCATGTGAGTCTTCATTGGTGATTGTAGGCAACAGTTGTGACTACCACCATTAGATAATGGCTTGTTTCCGGGTTGGTTCTTTTAATTTGAATAGTATGTACATAATTAAATTAGATTGTAGTGCTGGTATGTACATTTGTGTTGTGAGCTTTCTATGTGTCAAGTAGAATGTTCTGAACATGTAGTTGAATGGATTGTTCCTTTGTACTCCCAGGATTGGCGGGAAATCCTAGTTCATATATTTTGCCTATGATTATGGACTAGTAATTTAAATAGTTAGACTACTTGGATGTATCAGAATAACCCCCTGCTAGTGCTGGCATAACAATAAGTGTTATTTATTATAGTTTCAAATGATACGATTTATGGGCGATTTGGACGAGAGAGTATAGTATCGGTGGATAAATCCGGGCATGTCGATAATATTGGTGCTTTATATATCTTGGTGTGGTTCAAACCTTATATTGACAGATGTCAGTTGCTTGAGGGTTTAGCATTAGAATATTCAGCAGGGTACTTACAGACTTCTGACCTTCCTGTATGTTTTGATGTTAAAGTTAAGTACGGTTAGCTTGAACACTAAATTAAATGTTGTCAGTAATCAACTCTCTTGTATCAAATAACATAATGATTGGTTTGTAGGATTATATTGCAATGTTAGTCAAGTTGTGTAGTTTACGAATTGAATATGTGTTGCTTAATACAATACAAATTGGCTTGAATATCTCAATGGCAGGGCCTTCGGTAAGATTTAGAAAGTATGAGATGGCCTAATACTATCAACTGTTTGAAGAAATAGGTCGGAGAGTAGCTCCGATGCTTTGAATCGCAAAATGATGTATGGGATAGGATCTATTATGCATTTAAGATGTATGTTTTTGGAAAGGGAAGTTTGATGAGATGTCTGAATTTCAATTACATTATTGTAAGTGTACCCAAAAATACAACAACTGTAGTTTATTACAGTTTTGAGTGGCATTATGCATACAACATAGTTGTAGTTTGTTATTATCTCGAGTAGCAGGTACATGTACAAATATATGTTGACGTCTTGTTCATCAATGGATAGTTGCTAAGGTGATGCGATATGCTAGGGATAGTTGTTGGTACACAACTCATACTATCCATACTAATTTGGTTACTGCTAAGCTAGAGATAGTTACTGCGATGATAAGCAGTTCATACTATCTAAATACAAAGAAAGACGAACTACGGTCGTGCTTGATCCCTTCGAGCAACGGAGAGGGTACGTAGGCAGCCGCTATGCGGTTCAGCACAACTCTACAAGGGTGTTCATATCATCCGAAAGATTGGTTCTTTGTCTTGGCGTTCATACCACCTATTCGGAGATGATTGCAACCTTGTCACCGCAAGAAACGCCATGAGAGTTAATAGTAGTGGCAACCGGCCATGGAAATCTTAGTGGTGGCAACCGGCCATGAAAATTATTAGTGGTGGCAAATGGCCATGGAAATCTTAGTGGTGGCAACTGGCCATGGAAATCTTAGTGGTGGCAACTGGCCATGAGAATTATTAGTGGTGGCAACTGGCCATGGAAATATTAGTGGTGGCAATTGGCCATGAGAATTATTAGTGGTGGCAACTGGCCATGAAAATCTTAGTGGTGGCAACTGGCCATGGAAATCTTAGTAGTGGCAACTGGCCATGAGAATTATTAGTGGTGGCAATCGGCCATGAAAATCTTAGTAGTGGCAATCGCCATGAGAGTTATTAGTAGTGGCAATCGGCCGAGTTGGCAATCGCCATCTCCGTTTGCGGGCGATTGGCCCATGTTGATTTTGGCAACTGGCCGTCTGTCATTTTTGGGCAATTGGCCCGTGTTGATTTTGGAAAGTGACCGTCTGTCATTTTGGGCAATCGGCCCGTGTTGACTTTGGCAACTGGCCGTCTGTTTGGGCAATTGGTTGTCTACCATTTGGGCAACTGTCCAACTTTAATTCTAGGCAACCGGCCGTCTCTTAGTTTTTGAATTGGAACCCTTGTCGAATTTTATGAGTATTATGGTATGGGACATATGCTCATAGAATTACGACCTTGAGACTCATGAGATTTCTACAGTGTGCAGGATTAAACGAAATTTTCACTTTAGTGGCGTACTAGAGAGTCGGAGCTTGCCAAGCGATCCGTAATCCGACCCGCTAGAAGTAAAATTCTCTGGTCCGTCACAACAGTCCTGCTAGTGCTAGCCTCCTGGTTGTTGCTGGCTTTTGGACTTGACCTGCGAGAGGGTGAGACTCCATTGCAAACACATCTTGAGTTCCTTTCCTATATTAAAACCAGTTTGAATTCATCATGAAAATAAGAACTAATCAAGTTTAAATTCTCACCTCTATCTGCACCAGCCGATCATTCAGTTCTCTACAGGATTCCTGACACTCTCTAATCAAGAACTTATAGTGGGACTGGCAAAGAACCTTTTTATGTGTCGCTCCAAAACCAATTCCTTTAGGTCTCCCCGTAGTTTTGTCCTCGCCAAAGGCCTTTGCAAGAATATCATCTGCACCATACTCTGCACCATTCTCTGCTTGAGCTTTTTCAAGTTTCTCCTGTTTAATTGTGTAAAACATCAGATATTTTCGCATTTTTAAAGCAGACACATAAACCACACAAAGGAAGAGGAGAAGATTTCTTACAAAAAGCTTCTACAACACCAGGATGTGGAATCTTTCCTTTGCTACTGTATGACCACGTTTCCATAAACTAACTTGATCAATCCCATTGGTTGTGTTTAGTTCTTTTTTTGCCAAATAAATGTATCAATACATGAAAATCATCAAGAATAGCATAACAACATGGTATTAAAGTCACGATACATGCTAATTAAGAAGAAACTTCGAAGATTTCTAAGATACAACCTTGTAGAGAATTGTGAGATGTAACATGTTCAAATGGTATCTAAATATCTGATAATTTCGCCTTAAAATATGTACACATTAGTGGCTTAGTGTGGGCTTTGAACTCTAAACTCTTAAGGAAGTCAACAACCAAACATGAATATTTTCTATGAAACTAAAATGAAAACAAATGCTAGATTACAACAGTTCAAAGTAAACCACAGGTCGTGATCTGAATAATGAAATGATCCATCATAAACGGTTTTACAATCCACAACCAGTTAAAAGGCCAGAGATCAACCTATACGAAATTGCATAAGCATCTAATTTTTTGCAATTGCATAAATAATGTCACAATAACCAAGCAATTATATTTAGAACGATGCAATAGCTTTCACGTGGTGAACATACCAAGGCCTCCTCCAATCGCGCGAAACCTTGTCGACTTATGGTATGTGGGGTGTTGTTTTTTGCACGCCTTTCTTGCATTTTTTTTCTTTTGACCTGAAAAGAAAAATAGAGACATCATCATTCGGCCAGACTTTTAAGTTTTTAATAAAAATATACAGTCATTCATTATAATAGAAAAACTTACTCGAAGTCAATAGAGTCTACATGTTTCACAAATTCGCCCTCACGCCCTAACCGTCATGGTCCTGGGCGTTAGCTTTTCCAAAGTTTCTTTCTTTCTTCCCCTTGTAATCGATCGATAACATCGATTACCAAACCAAACTTTCCTTGACCTTGCTTCTCTAAGATAAGCTCCCATCTTGCCGAAATAGTAGGCTTTGTAACACCTGTGTACAATGAATCGGTTCTACAAATAAAAGTAAATAATTTGAATTATGATACGCTATGAATTCAATAGTTGTTTAGTAAACGAAAAGAGATAAAGAGTTATGAACTACCGTACCATGACTACCTTCCATATGTTTTCTTTTGCTTCAATAGGGACACGTCTCCAATCCCCGAAAGTTAAAGGAAGTTTCCGAACAAGCACCCCTAGCACACTAGCCGTGATTGCACGAGAGGGATCACCAATTGGTGTTCATTAGCGTTGAAGGTAATCGTTCTCTTGGGCACAACATCATCCAACTTTAGTGCATGCATCTGAGTTGGGCCACGTGGAACATATTTTCTTTTCTTCGCTTCGCTTCAGATTCCCGTAATTTGCGTCTTGGGCTTGCTGCTGATGGATTTAATCCATTTGGTGATCTTTCCCCAAGCCACAGTTGTTGGCCAGTGATGATCGTGGTTTATAATTTGCCTCCTCGGTCGTGTATGCAAGGCGAAAACATATTCCGAGCATGTTGATTCCAGAAAACAACAATCGGGTAAAGACATCGATGTATACTTGCAGCCCCTTGATAGATGAACTGATTGAGTTGTGGGAGAACGGCGTGCGATTATATGATTCGTTTAATAAAAGCGATTTTAACTTGAAGGCATTATTAATGTGGACAATAAACGATTTCCATGCATATGGTAATCTATCCGGATGTACGTATAAAGGGAAGGCGACTTGCCCTCTTTGCGGTGAAAATACACTTTCAAACTGGTTGCCATTTAGTCGTAAAACATTTACTTGAATCATAGGAGATTTCTTCGTCATAATCATCCTCTTGGCGGAAAAAAAGACTGGTTTAATGGAGAGGTTGAGAAAAAGGAAAAGCCACCTGTTATGTCCGGTCTTCATGGCACTTGAATGTCGGAAGAGTATTGTCAATGACTTTGGGAAAGCGGAGAAGAATGAGGAGGAGATAAGGAAAAAGAAAGAGGAAAAAAAGAAGAATAAAAAGAGTAAGGGTCAGAGTAGTGTGGCAACAAGTGCTAATGTGGGTAATTGTAAGTGCAAGAAGCGAAAAAGGGCTGTTGTTACTGATGCGGCTAGTTCTGGTGCACCTGACAATGAAACTGAGCTTCGGGTGTTTAACAAACGGTCGATATTTTTCGACTTAGCTTACTGGAAGGTCAGTTCTATAAATTCAAATTTACTAATAGTTTGCAACTTCAAATTTACTTGTTTATGTCTCAACTTTTTTAAATTCACAAGTGTTCACCTGAAATCATTTAGTTTGCTTAACAAGTCAGAGTTGTAGCCTTACTATAACTCTAAAAACCTGAAACTTTATTGGTAGCACTGAGACTTTATCAGTTTTGTTTTTTTCATGTCTTAACTTGTAGATTTTGAAATGTATGTTTCTAAGAATGAGTAGCGTAAGCAATGTAAATATGAATAAAAATAAGTATAATATAATAAAAATATAAATATAAGTAGCTCTTAGTGACCAAGTATGGTGGCACATCTTGTGCTGCAACTTGCTTTGTTTTCTCCTTTGGAAGATGGATGTGAATAAGGTCTAATTACTACGGCATCTTGTGATGCACATCTTAGTGACTAGAGTTCATTTTATCATGATTTTTATGCTAAGGTCTAATTTTTTAAGAAGTCGTTTTGCCCTTCTTAATTGTTTGTTTTAATTCATAGCATAAGGTTTATCATTTAAGTAAGTTGATAAAAAATCTGTATGGTTATGCTTAGAAAAAAAAAAGAGCAAACATTTATGTTTATAGAGTTACTAATGTTAGGTTTTTTCCATATTCCTAGGATTTATTACTATGACACAATATCGATGTTATGCATACAGTAAAAATGTTTGCGAGAGTATCATTGGTACTGTATTGAATATAAACACCAAAACAAAAGACGGTCTAAAATCCCGCAATGATCTGAAGAGTATGGGAATAAGACCAGAATTGCATCTAGAAGAGAGAAATGGCAAGACGATCCTTCCACCAGCACCATACTGCTTAAATGACAAGGAAAAGGCTATATTTTATAATAGGATAAGAAATTTGAAGGTTCCATATGGGTATAGTTCTGATCTTAGAAAGCATTTCTCGAAAGATGGTTGCTTAGGTGTTCTTAAGGCTCATGATTACCATGTTCTTATGCAACAAATATTCCCCGTTGCTTTGCAAGGACTTTTACCTGTAGGGCCAAGGGAGGCGATTTTCAAAGTTATGTTCTTATTTTCTCTTATAAATATGCCAAAGGGCAGTTGGTCTCCAGAGATTAGTAGAACTTTAAGTAGAAGTTCTTTGAGACTTTGTGTATGTTGGAGAGGTACTTCCCTCCGTCATTTTTTTTGATGTGATGGTGCACTTGACAATTCACCTAGCTCGAGAAGTGCGATTATGTGGACCGTACAATATCGTTGGATGTATCCGTTTGAAAGGAATGCCAATTTAATTTATATTACTTCTGTTATTTTGGTTTCATGTAGAAAGTTATGCCCTTTGTAGCTTAGAGATACTAATATTTAATTACTTGATAACTGTTGCATACGCGACTTTCCTAGGTATATGAAGATATTCAAAGAATATGTAAAGAATTATGCACTACCCGAAGCTTGTATAGCCGAGAGTGTTATCTTGGAATGGAGTGTGTTAGGTATTTTGATGTTCGTAAGGCCCAAGAAGCTGAAAGAGTAAAGCAAAGGCGTAATTTAAAACATTCAAAGTGGTTCCACACCGTAGCACATCCTCTTTCTAAAGGTGTCCAAGTGCGTATGGATAGTGAGATGTTAAAGATAGCTCACAGATATGTGCTTTTTAACACACCCAAAATTGACCCATATATGACGTAAGTATGATATTCATGTTCATTAAAAATGGTCTCATCGCTTAATACTTCATTTTTTAATTTTACTTTTGTCTTAGAATGCATATGGACGAGTTAAAATCTTCTCGGCGGGAGAGCAATTACCAAAGTGAAGACCAACTCAACTCCATACATCGACACATTTGCGATTGGTTTCAACAAAAGGTACGTTTAGTCCACTCTTAGTCGATTATGCAACTTAGTACAGTTTAAACACTTGGACATTTTGTCGCTACGTAAAACGCAAAAACGTGTGATTCTGCTTTCATTCGTCACTTGGAACAATCCATGTTAGGCACAACATCACTATAAATCTAACTTCTCATGCTTAGATAGCAAATTTAATTATATTCTTATGTCCTGAGATTATACATTTGTAGGTTAAGATGCAAATTAAACAAGGCATGTCAGTATCAAACATGGTAGAATGGTTGTCATATGTTAGTTAGAAAACTGCGTATCATATAAAGGCTTGCTAATCAATGGGTCTAGGTTTATTACGAAGGATGTTAAGAGAGTCACACAAAACAGTGGAGTTTCAATTGAATCAACAACCATAGTTGCAGGATGGTCATAAACTAGTGGGTTCTACGGTGTTTTAGAAGAAATTCTATTGTTGGACTACAATCATATGTTTCAAATTCCAATATTCAAATGTGATTGGGCTCACATCAGTTTTGGTGTGAAGGTAGAAGATGGCTTTACATTAGTCAATTTAAAACAACATAAGAACCAACATCAGAACGATCCATTCATTTTAGCAAAACAAGCGCGACAAGTTTTCTATTCTCGAGAGTCAAATGCATCTAACTGGTATGTGATGGTGAAACCACCACCTAGGGGTTTCCACGAATTAGAGGAATACAATGAAAAGCTTGAGACAAATTGCCAACCAGTGGATACTTCAGCTCTTGGTTTACAAATGGATGACGAGAGCGAGACCTACTTAAGAGAAGATGGTGAATATATCATAGTGGTTCCGACAAAGAAGAAGAAGAAAAGGAAGTTCACAATTTAAGTCAGTATAGTGTATTGTTTTTACTGTATTGAATTTTTACTATCATTGTCGCTCTTGTTGTATTTCCTTTACTAACACTAGTATTGTTCTTGCAAAATAGACATTTAATGTACTCCATTTGAGTGCTTAATTTATAAAATGCTAGCTCGTTACCTTTGTAATATTTGTTTCGAGTAAACACCCATTTTTAACTCCGCCAATGTAAATGATATATCATTTCGTTGTCGGCCTCAAGACCGGATAAAGGAGGAGAGAAAAAGGGACATGTCAGTTGTTATGATTGCTATATTGGCCCACCCATTTTTTCTGAAATTTGTATGAATTTTGTAGGTTTGCCTGAATTTTATTTGGTGCTTTCAGGATTTTGCTAGGACTAGTTACTTATATGGTTTTTTTTTTCTTTCTTTTTTTGTTGTCAATTATGATGTCATATGGGAATTGAGTTGGAATTCTGGTAGGACTGTCAAATTATCATTTTTCTTCGTTGGAAAGTAGAAGGATTGTGAAAAGGCATATGGCGGCGAAGGAAATGCTCATATTGCTAGTTTATTTTGTTTTTAAAACCGACCTCTTATGTTGCTACTTTTATTCCATTTGGGAATGTTGATAACTTTGATATTTGTGTATTAAGAGTGATATATTTCGTTCGTAGAAGGATTCGCAATTTTATGGCTCAAGAATTTGCGCATTACATTTTGTTTTACAACACTTATAAAGGGTTGTCATAAAGTTAGTGTATAGTTAGTATATTAAAGAACCACAAAGTTGATGAGGAACTTGTGATAGTGTAGGCCGGTCGTGGTGTAGACTTCCACGCCCGAGGCTCAGGATCGAATCCCCCAACCTCATTTTTTTCAACATTATATATTTTTACTTCAACAACACTTATAAGTGTTGTTTTAGGTTTCTATTTAAAAGAAAGAAAAAAAAGCAAACTTGTGAACTGAAAGGGTGGTTGATGAGCTAGACTTCCATGCAATAGGTTCATGTTCGAATCTCCCCTCTAACATATTTTTCATTATCATATTTTTGTGTTCTTCAACGGCACTTGTGAGAATTATGATAGGCTAAGTAACTACATATATGGAACATTATATATTTTTACTTCAACAACACATGTGAGAATTATGATAGGGTAAGTCACTACATATATGGAACATTATATATTTTTACTTCAACAACTGTACATATTTTTCATTATCATATTTTTGTGTTCTTCAACAACACTTGTGAGAATTGTGATAGGCTAAGTCACTACATATATGGAACATTATATATTTTTATTTCAACCACACTTATAAGTGTTGTTGTAGGTTTCTATTTAAAAAAAGAAAAAAAAATCAAAACTTGTGAACTGAAAGGGTGGTTAATGAGCTATATTTCCATGCAGTAGGTTCATGTTTGAATCTCCCCTCTAACATATTTTTCATTATCATATTTTTGTGTTCTTCAACAACACTTGTGAGAATTGTGATAGGCTAAGTAACTACATATCTGGAACATTATATATTTTTACTTCAACAACACATGTGAGAATTGTGATAGGGTAAGTCACTACATATATGGAACATTATATATTTTTACTTCAACAACTGTACATATTTTTCATTATCATATTTTTGTGTTCTTCAACAACACTTGTGAGAATTGTGATAGACTAAGTCACTACATATATGGAACATTATATAATTTTATTTCAACCACACTTATAAGTGTTGTTGTAGGTTTCTATTTAAAAAAGAAAAAAATCATAACTTGTGAATCGAAAGGGTGGTTGATGAGCTATATTTCCATGCAGTAGGTTCATGTTCGAATCTCCCCTCTAACATATTTTTCATTATCATATTTTTGTGTTCTTCAACAACACTTGTGAGAATTGTGATAGGCTAAGTAACTACATATATGGAACAGAGTTGTTATAGCTAAATGTCGTCACAACTGTTTTGCTTAAGGAGTTGTCGTTTGTTTTCTTAGCGCAACCCCTTGTTTCCTAAGGGTTGGCAGTGATGATATACCACAACTCTTCCTTTGAAATCAGTTGTAAAACATAGGACTTTCTACAATACTTAACGAAGCGTTGTAAATCTCCAGTTGTAGATGTGTATTTTTCCTGTAGTGGAATCAAAATCCTCACTATAGATCAGAATATCATCAAAGAAAACCAACACGAACTGGCGTAAGTAAGGCCTGAATATATCATTCATTAAGCTCTGAAATGTTGCCGGTGCATTAGATAATCCAAAGGGCATGACCAAAAACTCGTAGTGGCCATCATGTGTACGGAAAGCTGTCTTTGGAATGTCAGCTTCATGTACACGAATCTGGTGATAACCGTATCGTAAATCCAACTTGGTAATGACTTTATTACCATGCAATTCATCCAATAATTCACCCACTACCGGAATTGGGTAACGATCTTTTATGGTTATCTTGGTTAAGAGCACGATAGTCTACACACATACGCCATGAGCCGTCCTTCTTTCGAACCAAAAGAATAGGTGAAGAGAAAGGGCTAGAACTAGGCCTTATAAACCCAACTTGTTGCAGCTGACTCATAATCTTCTCAATTTCATCTTTTTGAAAATGCGGGTATCTATAGGGGCGTAAATTCACAGGTCTAGATTCATGCAATAATGAAATTTTATGATCTTGTAATCTTTCTTGAGGAAGTGTTGTTGGAGTATAAAAAATATCACCGAAATTTGTAAGTAGTTGTTGAATTTCAGGAAACAACACATACTGTTTGGCGGCAGAAGTATTTAGTGCAACTAGTTCCAATAGAATTCCATAGTGTTCTGTAGATAATAAACGCTGCATGGGAGAAACATCCATAATCATTACAGAGGATGATTGGTTACCAGTTAATGTGACGGTTGTGCCATTAATGCTAAACTGCATGGTCAATTTTTTAAAATCCCAAATAATTTATCCCAACGTGCGTAGCCATTGAATTCCCAAGACCGCATCACAACCACTAATATCTAGTAGATGGAAATCAATATGAAAAACTGTACCTTGCAAGTTGATAGGAATAGTGCAAAGACCCTTAGTTTCAAGATGACCGCCATTACCCACTGTTACACGTAAAGTATCAGTAGCAGAAGAAACCACAAAGCCACATTGCTTAGCTATGCTAGGATGCAAAAAGTTATGTGTAGACCCTGAATCCAAAAGAATTGTGAGTGGTCTAGCTTTTGCAGATCCCGTAATTCGCATTGTATTATGAAATGTAGATCCTAAAAGTGAGTTCAAAGAAATAGCTGGGGATGATTCCGGAGTAGGAGCATCCTCATGAATTTGTTGGTCATCTGGGATATCCTCAACTTCAACAACATTGTCAACAGAAGTAGGATGCATCTCCAAAAGCAAATAGTTTGGTTTGTTAGGGCAAACATGACCAGATTTAAAAGGAGCATCACAATTGAAACAAATACCTTTCTCACGTTTTTCTTTCGTCTCTTCCCATGTAAGCTTCTTATAACCTGGAGGAAGTGTCAGCTTCTTGATTGAAGTGGTAGGGATTGATGCGTCACCTCGAAGTGGAGGCGGACGATAAGGTTGGCGTGTATTAAACCTATTAACTGTTGCGTAAGCTTCCTCTTGATGAATTGCCTTAGTAAAGGCTTCATTCAAAGTTTGTGGTGCAAGTAATTTAACCACACTACCGATATGAGGTTTGAGAGAACGAATAAAACAAATGATCAAGTAATCATCCGGAAAATCAACAAAATTCAATAACCTCTCAAAAATGTATGTGCACCCTTATGTACCTACTTGATTAATTGTACTAATAGCCGACGAGCATCGACAAACTTTTGGTGCAAAACGTGCATGAAGATGAGAACAAAACTCGACCATGTCACAATGGTGACCTTAGTTTGATTCCAACGATACCACACATTAGCATCACCCTTCAGACTAGAAGCAGCAATAGTAAATATCTGTCAGCATTAAAATCCATCCATCAGGATCTTCTCCATCAAAAGTAGGGAACTTTAAATTGATTGTATTGGTTCTGGTCGGGTTTTGATGACCACCAGTGGGGGTGGAGGTGGGGGGCGGAGGTGGATGAGCACCATGACCATGATTTTGATTCAATTCGAGGCATATAATCGCAAGAAAAATCAAAGGGAAGCAGTAAGTTGGGTATTGATAGTGGTGGTAGTTTGAGTCAGCTGCGTGGTGAGAGAAGATGTGATTGCTGTGGTGAGAGCGTTTGCTAGGACTGTGTTGTTATCTTCGAGTTCCTGCTTACGAGCAACTCGTTCTTCCTCCCGTTGCTGACGTTTATCGACCGCCTTGGTTTTGTTACTCTCTTGTTCCTCAAGCTTTTGTTGTGCCATGGCTTTGATGAAGTCATCAACTGTTTTAGCCAGACTAGTCACACTCTCGTTTGTTCCTCAAGCTTTTGTTGTGCCATGGCTTTGATGAAGTCATCAACGGTTTTAGCCAGACTAGTCACGCTCTCGTTTACGGATTTAAGGTTCGACTAGTCACGCTCTCGTTTACGGATTTAAGGTTCTCTGTATAATCATGACCCATTGTATTATAGAAAAAAAAATTGGGTGAAAATTGAATATGAATCGACCTGCTCTGATCCAGGTGTTAGGGTTCTAAACCTTGACACTGAATATAAGCTAATTGAAAATTGAATAAGAACTCAAAAACAGGGATAAAACCCTTTGATGGTGGGCAAGACCCGCCTTTGAGAATTAATGTAACAAACTTCGTAATATTGATTAACTGCCCTTACAAGTTTAGTTTTAAGCTATATATAGCTGAGTAGACGTGGTAGACAAGCAAACTAATTTAAGGAAACCTGTAAAACTAGGAAACTGAGTTCTAAGTACGTAGGGAAATAAAAGACTAACTAATAAGCTAACTGAAAATAAAAGAAATCGGAGTTGGCATCGCAACACTTCTCTTCCTCAAAAGATTATAGAGTTTCTCATCAGCCAAATGCTGAACACGACAACTAACCAAATCTCGTTTTATGTCTTGACAAGAAATCATTCAGATCACCTCACCATCCCTAGTAAAAGCAAAAAGATCACAGGTTCATCGCCATATCCTTCAACTAACTGCACAGTCCCACAAAAGATGATCCACACTTTGTTCCTCATAGTTACACAACATGCATCTAGAAGCCGAAGAAGTCCCTCTCCTTATAAATATCATCACTAGCCACCTCTTCTCGCCAGAGCTTCCATACCTGACCTAGAACTATGCCAGCTGCATTAGCGCACATAGAAAACCAACGGGAAATTAGGAACATAATGCCAATATAAACAATGAAAAACAACGAAAAACAATGAAAAGAAAACACATAGTATAATAATTTAGAATGTATAACCGTAGTACCTGACCAGGAGGGGAAATGAAGGGCCAACCTTTGACGTTCCCTGCACGTGGTCCTAAATGGCAGCATCTATCAGTGCTCAAAACATCCAGTTGAGGGGGGCGCATTCTCCCAACTGAATAGCGAAGAGAATTACACCCCACCAACTCCAACTTCTTCAACAAGGATAAGCAGCCGAAGTCTGGTACGGTTGTCAATAGAGGGCATTCCATGATGGATAGTTTGCCAAGTTTTGGCATATGACTTTCTTCCAAAACAGTCCACGCAGTGCATCTCGTCCACGAAACAAACGATAACTCTTCCAATGATTTAAAGCCGCTGTGTGGCTCCTCAAATACAAAAAAACCTTGAACATCAAATTTCTCCACAGATTTATTACCTTGAAGAGTTAATGTCTTTAAAGATGGCAAGTCCCTCAAGATGATAATATTCCTCAAATTATCACAATTAACCAGTTCAATCTTTTCAAGGGAGGATGGGGAACTCCATTGCCATGGTACACTCCATGTTGGAACAGGATATCCTTGAATCACTAGCTCTCTAAGATTAGAGTGAGGTTGTAAACACTCAGTGATCCATTCATCAACTTGTCGAGAAGAAGCCCACACTAATTTTAGCCGCTTAAGATTTTCTTTTTCCACCACACAGCCATAGGGTCTATCCTTGACATCAACGTGTTCCAACCCTGAAATGCAAAGAGAGTCTCTAAGCATATTCAAGTTCTCCAACTGATTAATATTGCATCCTCCAAGTGAAACAGCAAATCTTCTCAACCCTTGGAGCTGAGTTAACTTCCCAATATCAGAAGGTGTTGCAAATATAGAACTCTCATCTATATCAAGGTGTCGGAGACTCTCACATCTTCCAATCCCTTCAGGTAACTCGGTAAGTGCAGTACATCCTGTAAGCTTCAAGGTTTGCAATCTACAGATATCATACACTTCCTTAAAAATGAATCTGACCCGAGTATGAGAGACATTTAGGTATCGTAGTTGGCTAAGGAGAGAGATTGTCGATGGCAGTATTTTGATAGAGCTGCGACTCAAATCCAAAACACGAACAAACTTCATATCCGATGGAGTTATATTACTAATTGAACCACTTCCAGAAAGCAATAAGATAGTTCTTAATCTTTTGAAGCTTTTAAGGACTTCAAGATCAAGTCCACCCATATCTATGGAAACATGGCGAACAAAATCAGTGTTTTGTAGTAGATCAGATTTCTCTCTTATAATCGAGCGGAACGACCCGTCCACATTTACCAATTGAACCATATCATTAACAAATCCATGAACCACGAACTTGAGAGCATCTTCATCACTTGAACGTACGAAAAAGCCCCTCTTCACTAATTCATCAAAGTATGAATGGCCTAAATCCTCTAACTGCATATTTCCCTTCGGTTGTATCAACTCCTCGGCCATCCATAATTGTACCAATGTTTCTTTTTCAAATTGGAAGTTTCTAGAGAGAAGGCCACAGTAAGGAACTAAGACCTTAAGATATTCTGGTAGTTGGTGATAGCACAATCTCAGAGAATGAGCAACAGCATTGTCATCAAGGGGAAGATTCCACAACTTTGTGTTTAAGATAGACTTCCACTCCTTTATATCATCTTGGCCAAAGAGAAGATGTCCAAGAGTAGTTGCAATCAGGGGAAGTCCATAGCATCTTTTCACTATCTCTCTTCCAATATCACACAACTTCGGATGCTTAACACCATAATCTTCTGATGGAAACACCGTTTGATGAAACACAGACCAACAATCCTCTTCGGACAACTTTGGCAATTCATATTCCAGTCGGCTTCCAATTACCGACGACACCACGGGACTTTGTGTTGTAACTAGTACGACACTTCCTTTTGCAGCACAACTTAGAGTGCTCAGGAGTTCACTCCAGTCCTTTCTTACTTCATGTCTAGCATTATCTAGTACTAGAAAAATACACCTCCCTCGAATATGTCTCGTGAACTCCGCATGAAGATGATGAGAATTCAAAACTTCAGATTTTTCCCCTGTAAGACTCTCAATAATACTTTTTAAAATTGTGTCCAAATGGAAATCCTGATGCATAGAGAACCAGATTCTAACATACTGCTCAATAATCTGGGGTTCACGAAACAATGATTGTGCAACCGTAGTCTTCCCAATGCCAGTAATACCAACTACCGAAATAACACTAATCCTTTTAGATGCCAAATCTTCTACTTTATCCAATAACTCCTTGATCACACTTTCTCTTCCAAAAATTACTCTTTCAAATGAGTTACTGGTCGATTCATAAATTCTGTTAAACACTTCCGAGTCTTTCTTCCACAACCCAGAATCCCTAAACCAACCGTAATCATTGATCAATTTGCCGGTATTAGTTACGAACTCAGTTATCTCAGTAAGAGACTTGTTCAAATCATCCACAGTAATCTTTGAATTCTCGCACGATCCCTGAATATATCTGATATAAAGTCTATCAATCAAGTCCTCAGCTATATATGCAGAATGCTGTATACGTTTTAGCCACAAAAGAATTCCAGGGTCTTTCACTTCATCAACCACAGCAAGAGCAAGAATACCTTTTATCTTAATTAATAAAATCTTCAACTGTACCAACGACTCCTCAATATTCTCTAAGTCCTTAGAACTGCATTTCACCAGTTTCTCTATCAATGACCCTAGCTTCTTCCCTGTTAAAACAATCAGATTTAGCTTTTGCTCTGCCAAAATAATCAAATTGATTCCCCAGCCGGAGAACACAACCGCTGCAGTTAACGCATCGACCACCATCCCTCCTCAAAATTGATGTAAGAACAAATTCTCCAGCCTGAATAGAACGGGGAGCTGCACAAGAATAAGTTATTTAAAGATGAGAACTTTGACAAACTCTTGAGGACAAAATCATTGTAAGCTTGTCTTGTCATTTCAACCTTTTAACAGCTACAAGCTCCCTATGACAAATCATTGACAAACATTAAGAATACTACAAATATAATAATAAAGGTCAAGAAACAAACAAGAACAGGATGTCTTAGAACCTAGATAAGCATGAATTAGCTTCTATCCCATACGGATATTATCAGCTAAAAATCAGGTATATAGATGTCGATAAGCCAAATAATGGCGAGATTCCACCAAGGGGTGGTCGTAGAAGCCAGTCCTAGACGAATGCTTCTGGACTGGCTAGCGAAAATTTACATAAATGTGAAACGTGTCATGTCGATTGCCAGACAAACCACACTCTTTGGTTATAAATCTCATGGGGGTCAAGAACTTTCCACTTTGAGTGTTAAAGAGCTAAAAGATTTGGAAAATGAATTGAAAATGAGCTTGGGTGGTGTCTGTATCCAGAAGGTCTCGTGCCATGTTTTCCAAGTGAAACAAATCCAGGACCAAAAGCTAACTGATGAGATAAAGCTAACACTTTTTTACCAAGAAAGTTATTCAAGAAGGAACACCGTATACGTC
Organism: Papaver armeniacum; assembly: GCA_023531295.1. Lineage (NCBI taxonomy): Eukaryota > Viridiplantae > Streptophyta > Magnoliopsida > Ranunculales > Papaveraceae > Papaver > Papaver armeniacum. The sequence continues at coordinate 167,021 of JAJJWW010009066.1, forward strand.
AAGAAAACACGGACTTGTTAAGGAAGGTACTTGCTCAAACTGTATAGCTTCAATTAACATGAAGCTACCATCCAAAAACATTAACTTTAGGCCACAGATAGATGAAGCGAGAAATGAACATGAGACAAATAGCATCTCATTCTTCATCCAAAAACATTAACTTTTGGTCACAGATCAATGAAGCGAGAAATGAACATGAGACAAATAGCATCTCATTCTCCAAATGTCTTCAATCTTGAGGATGATGAATGCATCAAACTCCAATAGAGGCAACCACAACAAAAAAACCACGTCACACTAAGGTAAAGCCCTGATTTCCTTGGTGGCAAAATTTATGCATTGCAACAAAATTTATATCATTTTAAACTTATGTACCAAAATTTATATCAATTTTAAACTTATGTACCAAAATTTCTATGAACAATATGCTCTTGAGGACAAGTTTCCCTCTGAGCTTAACTCGGTGACTTAGTTGCCCCAATCAGAGTAAAGTATATGCCGAGGAAAATTATTGTTCTCTTTCAATTTTGCGGTCTGCCAGTCTCCGAGGTCAGGTGATACGGCCAGATCTCCTAAATCTTAAGGTCGGATCTCTGTTTGGAGATCCAGAGTGGGTAAGCTTTTTCCATTAAATTGCAACTAAGTCTATTTTTCTCTTCCTCATCTACACAGTAAGACTCTCAGCTTCAAGATTTGTACTCCCCAACTGCTTTCGAGACCTTCCTCTATAAGTAATGCAGATGAATAACAGTTATCTAGAAAATTATAACTTCTACGGTTCGGGTATCATTAAACCAAGGTAGCATATAATCAAATTTGAAGTTGGTGAACATGACCGCAGTATCTAAAACTAAAACAATACATATACACGTAAGTTTAAAATTGAACACACATTATTTTGTTCTCATCTTTTGAGATTGGATTGTCAAAGGGTTTTGGTTCAGGGAATTTAAGGTCTTTGTAGCAATTGACACGGAAGGCTTGGAAGAAGAGGAAGCAATTATAGATACCGTTCAATTTCAATATCTAAAGATCGATGGATGTTGTACTCGAAGAAGACTTTAGAAGACACTACATGAAGACAACATTTCAAAATCAAAAGAAAGAGGGGAAAATGCATCTTACCAAAAACTAGGAAATTCTCCCAAATAGCAATCACAACGCCGACTCGTCTCTGGAAATCAATCTCTTGGGTAAAATTAAACTACCTGCAAATCTAAGAAGAAGAAAGTATTTTGATGACTGAAAATTGAACACAAACTAAAAATCGTTCGATAGATGAAATTGAACCAGCAGAGAAGAGATATAGAGGAACAAGTTGAACTTACTGAAAGATGACGAAAAAGTAGTGCTAAGTATTGTCCATTATCATCTCTCTCTCAAAAAAATTATCTTCTCTTTTGTGAAGGGAGGCAGGAAGAATAGAGAGAAGAAGGTGAAATCTAGCCTTTACTGGACGGTTTAGATGAAAACAAGATTCTCATGTGAGAAGAGAAATAGGGTTCAAGAAATAGCCATTTTTGGAGGGAGAACAAGAAAGCAGAAATAACTTTTACTATTAGTGTTCTCGGGTGCCCATTATCAGCGGCTGCCCCTTTCGTTTTTCTTTTTAAATTTATAATCCACTTTGGGGGTGATGGGAAAAGGGACCGGACAACCATCTGGTCAGCAGTTGAACGTAAACAACCGGTAACGGGCAAAGGGTTCATGTTGTAACTCTTCTCTTCTTTTATGGCAACATTAGTTTAGTTTTCACACAGAGAAGAAAACCATAGATTTAAAGAGCACCGTGTAATATTGCAGTCCACCCTCCAACACTTGAAATTGCATATCTTTCAACGCCGTTTCCTCTTTAATTATTCATTTGTTTTATTCAAACACACATAATTCTCTATCTGTTTGTCGTTGGTACAACTCCTCGTATCAATTGATGGAAGACGACCTCTTTAATATGGTACAACTCTCATCTATGTACAAGACGCCTAATGACGACAGTTGAGGAAGAGATGTAAAACTTTTCGTTCATCCATATGTTTCTCTTAACGCTCAGTGTGGGGCTATACGTGTCAGCTAAAGGAGATGAAAAGTAGCCACGTTGGGGCTATACGTGTCAGCTAAAGAATGAAAAGTAGCCACATCGGAGATACACGTGTCAACCAAAGGAAATGAATATCAGCCACGTTGGAGCCATACGTGTCAACGTAATCCTTCAAATTAAGAACCTCACGTTAGCCTTGCCTTTGTTTTTTTTGGTACATAGAGCCTTAATCTTATCTTAACTGAAGCTTAAGTCCGGTGAAAATGTGATTAAAAAAAAAGTCCGGTGAAAACTTGATAGTTCTCGACACCTGACGGTGGGCCACACATCCACCACGACACTCTCACTGGTTTCTCTGAGCAAATGGAATTTTTCTAAAGAAAAAATCACATTGGATGAAATGAATGCCATTCTTTCCTTGTTAAAATAGACCTCAACTAAATGCTTGATAGAAGTTTGCTATCATCCATTTGTAGTGTGATTCCCACCAATTCGGTAGCTTTTGCCCTGCATCCTTCAGTAGTTTTCCTTTCTTCAGTTCTCTGTCGCATGAGGATCAATTTCAGGGAATGCGAGTGCCCCCCACTATTATAATATTCCGGACATCTTCATGAACTAACCCTTTCACGGTTTTCATCTGTATGGATCAAGTGATCAGTATCAGAAACAAAAGAAAATGTAATAGATACAAACTAACAAATTAGCAATGCAAGGACCAAGACAAGTCAAGAACTGAATGTTCACTTGTGCAGCCTAAAACCACAAAAGTTGACAATGATATCCGATATAATATAACTGAAATATGATAATCACTCGTATATTCACCAAAAGATTGTGCCCACAAGAATTTAAGAGCTTAAGATGTGGTGGAACGTTGATAGACATTACCATGCAAATAAACTAAATTCTTTTCCCAGGCATACATGGTGGAGAATTTCATAACTACCAATAGCTAAGATGATTCGATACAAAACATGAGCTGAACCTAATAGTCATGAAGATCCAGCATGAAAAAATTGTTTAGAGGATCATTTTTCAAAATAATAATGCAGAGGAAAGTGAGAAGGAGAAACTCCTTTGCACTCCCGTGTTAAGAACAAAAAGTAAATACATACACACACTTGAAGAATGCAAAGTCACACATTATTAGTCATGGCTTTCGGGCATCATTTGTTTATTGCTGAAATCTGATCTAGGAAACGCAACATTCAACAGTTATGAAATCCATTTTATGAGATGTTATTTCTTCTACCAATTGATCCGGTAGGCCAGGCAGAGATTCGGCTTTTAGTTAATTACTAAAGGTTCCTGGTCAGGCTGGGGACAGGTTGCTTGTTGGATAGTCAGCCATGACTTCAAATTTAGAAGCAGAAAAAAACAAACAGAAGATTTATAGCAAACAGAAAGGATTCGAATTAATATCAAGACCTAAGCTCAGGGGAAAATTAAGAAGTTGGCTCCCGAAAATGGAAAAGACTAGGTGAACCCAATCTCGTGCATCAAAACTATCTGGAAATCGAACCCAACATTTCAATTAACAAACCCTAGAAATCGTTTTTTTTTGGTTAAGTTGAATTATTCCAAATCCTAGTCTTGTGAATTATTCTGTAAAGAGACCTCCAAATCAAGTCAAGTTTTCATAAATCAAAACCATTTCTCCTAAATCCTAGTCTTGTGAATCAAACTACTCCGGAAATCAAACCCAATATTTCGACCTAAAGCACAACAAAGGTCTTTTTATGATAATGCTACATATCCCCAGTTGTGAATGATGTTCTTGAAGGCACTATGTTTGCTTATGGGAAAACTGGCACTGGTAAAACGTATACGATGAAAGGCGGTATTAAAACGAAGGTATGAACCAGTAGTTTCATTTTATAATTTGGTTTTTTCGTTATAAGTTTAAACTGACATCTACTAATCTGTCTGTATCTTCATTTGTTTGACATTATAGGGAGGAGAGATTTCTGCTGAAGCTGGTGTTATTCCACGAGCTGTCCGGCAAATATTTGATACATTGGAAGCACAAATAGCTGATTATAGTATGAAAGTTATATTTTTGGAGCGGGGAACTTTTTTTCTAGCCCAATCTTATTTTTTTCTATATTAAAAATCCACCGATAAGATTATATATATGGAAAACTCATAATTAGTTATAACAAGAATTCTTTATAAAAGTAACCTTCTATTTAATTAAGAAAATTAGTTTAATAAAAAATAAAAAAAAGATAAATCATAAGGGAAAAATATGGTTTATCCTTTTCGTGGTCTGGTCCCATATCTATTCTGGCCCTTTTAAATCACCTTTTCCATTTGGTCCATAATTATTAAATTACTAAGTACCCCTTCTCTCTCTTATTTTTTCCTTTCACGTGAACTCTTGTTTATATTCTCTACTAATTTCTCTCTCATTTTTACCTTAATATTTAAAAGTTTAAAAATTAAATATCTCTCAAAATATATGTCAAAAATTAATAAATTTTATACCTTCGGAAAGCCCTCGACGATAGCTTTCCAACGAGTACCATTGTCGCTATGTTTCAGAGCTTTTAATTTTTTTTCAATATAATAGTAGTTCATTCCGAGAATGAAAAAAAAACAGACTTCATTTGAAGATGAAGATGTTGATGTTTTTATATGGACTTCCTTCCAGAAATGAAGTCTGTTTTTTTAGGCTTTTTATATGGACTACATTTCTGGAATGAAGTCTGTTTTTTTCATGTTTTTATATGGACTTCATTCCTTAAATGAAGTATGTTTGTATAGGCTTTTTATATGGACTTCATTTCTGGAATGAAGTCTGTTTTTTTCATGTTTTTATATGGACTTCATTCCTTAAATGAAGTATGTTTGTATATGTTTTATATGGACTTCATTTCTGGAATGAAGTCTGGTTTTTTCAGGTTTTTAGACTAAGTCTTATGGGGTGCTAGTCTAGCACCTAGATTAGCAGTCAGGACTACCTTCTAAGTCTTATGGGAGTGCTAATCTAGCAGCTAGATTAGCAATCCACGTCGACCAATATTGAACCATTCGCGCCCAAATGCTTAAACCATTCCGCGCCGAATGGTTCGCTTAAATCTCAAATCTCGTAGATCAAAAATAAATCTCTCTGTTGAACCATTCCGCGAAAAGGTAGTTTTTCAAGCGCTGAATCATTCGGCGTAACTATCTAGCATGCTACTTCACATGCTAGATACTGGTAGGAGAGAGAACTAGTGTTAACTTTTTTGCCACACTTTTTTTTTGAATTGCAACACTTAAGTGCTAATCTAGCACCTCCAATCTAGCCCATAAGACTTAGTCTTATATAGACTTTATTCCAGAATATAATAGTTCATCAAAGTAGTTCATTTTGTAGAATGAACTCGTATAATAGTTCATTTTATAGCTAAAAAATAAGGCAAAAAATTAAAAGCTCTGAAACATAGCGACAATGGTACTCGTTGGAAAGCTATCGTCGAGGGCTTTCCGAATATATAAAATTTATCATTTTTAGACATATGGTTCAAAAGATATTTAAGTTTTAAGTTTTATTTATTTATTTTTATTAAGAGAGAGAAAAACAAAGGACCGTGACATCACCTTGTGACCAAACCATTATTTTCTAGACCAAACAATAATATAAGGGTGTTTTTGCCACTACAAGATGACATTTACATCATCCATGACATCACCCTAGGACCAAATTATAATTTTTAGGACCAAATGATAATTTATATTACCAAATAGGACCAAACTGATAATTGATTAGGTCAATTGGACTAGAATCTCTTTAATATATTATTTCTAGGACCATATGGTATTTCCTACAAATATCATAATCCGTCAAACAACTCCCTAAAATACCTCCTTAAAATATTTTAGGTTTGGTGAAATTCTTCTCAAACAATAATTCCTGAAATAACTCCATAAAATGTGCGAGATTTAGCGTAAATTAATCCGTGAGATAACTTTCCAAAATATATGAGATTGTTTTTGAAATTTCAGTTTAGTTTTTAGTTTATGAAAATTCCGTTTTCTAAAATTCGTGAACATTCCAATTTTCTGATTTTTATAGAAAATTCTATTTTTCACGTGTGCAATTTTTGTGAAAATTTCAGTTTTCCCGTATTCTAGTTTTCATAAAATGTCAGATGCAATCGAGGAAATTTTTAATTTTCACATAGGAGAGATCCAGGAAAATTCTTGTTTTCACCGGTGATAAGCATCACTATATTGCTGAAAAAGAATCGCACGATTGTTGAAAACTTTAGTTATAATCATTTGTAAAAATAATTTACACGAGTTCATTTCTAGTAGTCATACTGAGAAAAGAATTAGCCGCACTTTGAGAGTTCTGCTTTTTGATTTAATGAAGATATGCAACTTACTTCTACTTCCACATGTAGACATAACAGAGTAAGTGGGAACTTATGAATCTTTAACAAAGCTAATTGCACACTCATAATCAACGTCAAGAACACTAAATTGTTGAGTGGAAGCCTTAAAAGTGGAAAGTTGGAGATCAAGACCTCATCTTGTTACTCACAGTCACAACATAAGCTATATATACACGAGCAAATAAAGAAAACCATAAGAAAACTCTTTGAGAAAGAGGTGCATTAAAAGTCTTTTAGAGAGAGACGCACTGAAAGTCTTTTAGAGAGAGTGAAACATTGTTTAGATCCAAAAAAATTAGGGCCATAAAATTCGTTAGACAATGCCAATAAATAACGTCTCCCCCATATTTCGTTCATATCAATTATCAATTGACCGATTTTTTTCTTGAATTTTTTAAAACGAATGGAAAAAAGTGAATATAGTCATGTTAAAATATGAAAATATTAATCAATCCAGATGTTGTTATTCTTAGCCGTAGATCTTAAAATTTTGGGCTACATATATATAGTATCTTAATGATGGGTTTATAAAAGAGAGAGGAACCAAATTTGGGTTCCTCAGAAATTTCCACTTTTTGGAGCTGTATAATGAAGAAATAACTGATCTGCTAGCTCCCGGAGACTCTCCCCTAGATCTTGAGATGATAGACAGAAGAAACCGATTTCATTTATGGAACATGGCAAAGGCGGTGTAATTGTAACTATCCATTCTTTGTTGCAGTCGTTCTCATTCTAAATGACAAGAATATTTCTACTAAAGGTTATAAGAGTGAGGCTGCTCATGAGAAAAGAAAATTAGAAGGTACACTCCACATGTTTATTTCTGCTGTGAACTTCCGTTGTTTGTGCTTTCTTCTATGTTAGGTTTTGTAGGAAATACCATATGATCCGAAGAATAATATATTAGGATGAGTCTAGTCCAATTGACCTAGTCAATTGTTTGTTTGGTCCTTTTTGGATAATTAAATTATAGTTTGGTCCTAAAAATTATGTTTTGGTCCTAGGGTATTGTCCACCCACACGTAATATTCTTTTTCTGTTACCAAAACACCCCTGTACGTGCTCAATTTATCGTTTGGTCCTAAATTTTTATTATTTGGTCCTTTTACCGACATATATAAGCAGAAAACCTCTCAGTTTTAGTTTTATTTTCTCTCTCCTGTCGAAGTTCTTCACTCGCTGCAGAATATTTTTTTCTAGGGTTTACGAAATCTTCCGAGATTTCGATCTTGATACCAAGATCGATTCGATTTACAGCAGATTAACTTGGTTATGAAGATTGATTTGATTTCGGAGTTAATTTGATTACGGAGGTTGATTTGGAATTGATTTGATTACGGAGGTTGATTTGATTTTGAAGATTCGAGGCTTTTTATTATTGATTCGGTTGGAGTTGATTTTTTGGAATCACAGATTCAGAGATTGGTGTTTGTAATCACAAATTCGGAGATTCAGAGATTGGTGTTTTTTTGGTTCTGATCTGAATTTTTCTTGTTGATGGTAAGTTTTCACGCAATCCTTTCCTTGATTTGAAGTAATTCTATAGATAAACTAAATTTTTCTTTGATTAGTTTGTTTTTTGAATTTTAAGAGCAATGAATGAAGTCGTTCTGTTAAGGCTTCATTTGTTAGATGAACTCTTTATTTTGTTAAGGAAGAAGTAGTGTTGCTGCTTTGTTTATGTGTTAGGATGTTAACGAATGAAGTCATTCTGTTGTTACGGCTTCATTCCAAGAATGAACTCTTTCTTTGTCAAGGAAGAAGCTATTAGTGCTATTATGATGTTAATGAATGAAGTCATTTGTGTTAAGGCTTCATTTGTTAGAATGAACTCTTTATTTTGTTAAGGAAGAAGTTATTAGTGCTATTATGTTACGGCTTCATTCCAAGAATGAACTTCAATCCAAGAATGAACTTCATTCTTTTGTCAAGGAAGAAGTACTTTGCTGCTTTGTTTATCTGTTAGGATGTTAACGAATGAAGTCATTCTGTTAAGGATTCATTTGTTAGAATGAACTCTTTATTTTGTTAAGGAAGAAGCTATTAGTGTTATTATGTTACATCTTCATTTGTTAGAATGAACTCTTTTAAGGAATAAGTAGTGTTGCTGCTTTGTTTATCTGTTAGAATGTTATTGAACGAAGTTATTTTGTTTCATTTTTCAGGTTCAGTATGGCGCTCTCAAGTTGTTATGCAGTTGTGTACTACAAAGGGGATAGTATTCCATTGGAAGTTTCTTTAGATACGATGATGCGTGACCTCAAAATACATGTTTGTGATTATTAAATAAACTTGACTCCTCGGAGCATAAGATTTAGGGATGGCGAAGGTTGTGATAAGGCTGTCATCAATTGTGATTATTCTCTTCAAGGACTAATTTCTGCTACTTGTTCAAAGGAATTGCCAAGTTTTAATCTGTATGTTGAGGAGGCTTCTAATGGTGGTGCTTCTACCTTTTCATCTGGTATTTCCACGCAGTCGCTCAGTGAGGATGAATCATGTAGTGGGTTCACTGAGACTTCAAAAATTAAATACCTGACTGAAGGTCATGAGGAATTAAAACCTCTTTTATCTGCAGGGTGGGAGGATATTTTTAAAGGTGTTGGTCAAGTTTTTCATGGTGGTTTTGATGAGGTTCGCTTAGCTGTCATCAAATATTGCAGCAAGTCTGGTTATACAGTTGCAAAGATTAAGAATGATAGACTTAGGTACACAGCCAAGTGTTGTAGGGATGCAGAAAAGTGTCCCTGGTATCTGCACTTATTCCAATTGATACCCAGAAAAATATCTTTGCTATCAAGGAATTCATTGGGGAGCAAAAATGTGGTGGTGCTTATAAGCTGAAGGAACCACATGTGAAGAAGAAATTGATAAAACACATATTCAAGGATCAAATACAGTCTAATCCCTCTTTAAAGCCCAAGGATATGGTTGCTCAGGTGAAGAGTTGTTATGGTATTAACATAAAATACCACCATGCTTATAAAGGGAAGGAAGCATCTAAGGCAGAGATATATGGTGATGATGTAAAAAGTTATACAGATCTTGTTTGGTATGTTGAAACAATAAAGGCTACCAATCCTGGCAGCTATATTAAGTTTGAATATGATAAAGAGACTCACGTTTTCAGAGGCTTTTCATATGTTTTGCTGCCTGTAAGGAAGGATACCGGTTCATTCATCCTATGCTTTACTGTAACGCAAGATTCAAGGGAACATTGATGGCTGCCACTGGTGTGAATGGGAACCACGGTAATTTTCTGGATAACTAACTGTTTTCTTTTTGATTAGTTTTCTACAGTCCATTTTATACATAATGGACTTCATTTTTGGAATGAAGTCTAGGAAAGTTATAGATATTGATTCTACAGTTCATGTTACAGAATGGACTTCATTTTTGGAATGAAGCCTAGAAAAGTTGTAGATATTGATTCTACAGTTCATGTTATAGAATGGACTTCATTTTTGGAATGAAGTCTAGAAAAGTTATACATATAGATTCTATACTTCATTGTATAAAATGAAGTATTCATGTTGCTTTGATTATCTGGTAGTTTGTTATTTTGTTGAGACGAAGGTCTTTCATTTTAAGAATGAACCCTTCATTTTTTTGTTAAGTTGCATTGATTTTCTTAATGAACTGACACTTTTTAGTTCTATTGTTTTCTTTCATTTCTGTAGGTTTCTTCCCTTTTGCGTTTTCTTTAGTTCCTTCTGAAGACATTGAAGGTTGGGAGCGGTTCATGGAAAACTTGCAGCATTGTGTCGACTCTCGTCCTATCACTTTTATCACTGATCGTCATGAAGGGCTGAAGCAAAGTATTCCCAAGTATTTTCCCAACTCTTATCATAGTTCTTGTTTTTATCATCGAAGAATAACCTTCCTATCAAAAAAGGACATGAGAAGTATAAACAAGTTGTGGATTTGTTCCATAAAGTCGCATATCTTACGAGGCGTTGCCAAATATGAGTCTGCTTTGAATGATATGTGCACCATATGATGTGAGTGGGTTGCCAAGTACATCAGAAATATCAATCCCAAGCACTGGGCAGATGCTTTCTTCGTAGGATGTAGGTATGGCACACACTCATCAAGTATTGCAGAGTCTTTCAATAACTGGATTTATCGTGAAAGGGATCTGCCTCCACTGCTCTTGTTGATGAGCTCAGGATAAAGATTATGAGGATGAGTTCATAAATGCGTGAACTTGGTAGAACTTATCAGGATATTTTTACTCCCATCTACAAAGCTTTACTCAAGTCACATGTCGATATAGGTCGTCCATGGAATGTTACCGAGTCAGGTAATGGTATATATAAGGTTCACTCTCCCAGCTCTCATGTTGTTGATCTGATGCAGATGACGTGCACTTTCCAGAGATGGAAAGTGTTTGGTTTTCCTCGTGCTCACGCCACTGCTGCTATTACTATGAGTGGTATTGATATTTTGAGGTTTATTCAGCCTTACTTTGGTTCAAACCACTTCCGCAACTCTTATGCTCCTGCAATTCGACCAATTCCCAACTACGACAGGCCAAAGGCGTATGAACCTGAAGAGAGAGTCCTTCTTGGTATTCTAAGGCCACCTCCATGGAGACCGCCAAAGAAGCGTATTCACAGTGCTTATGAGAAGGAAAGGAGGCGGCATGAAGTGCTCCAATTGCAAGAAGATTGGGAACCACAACAAAGTTACCATCGTGTATTAATTGTTGGAGTAGTATGCCCGAACTTTTATTAGTTTTCGGTGTTAGTTTTCATATGAATTGGTTTTTTTAGTTTGTTCTTGTTTCGGGATATGCACTTATTTTGTGAACTCCTTTGTTCTCCTTTGTGAACTCCTTTTTTTGAAATGTTATTTGCCTTTGTTTTTTGGATATGTACTTCATTGTTCAGAATGGACTGCTATTATATATATATATATATGGTATGAACTGTAGAAGTTTTCCTAGACTTCATTCCAAAAATGAAGTCCATTCTATGGACTAGAGAAGTTTTTCTATGGCATGGATTGTAGAAGTTTTTCTAGACTTCATTCCAAATAATGAAGTCCATTCTATGGACTGTAGAAGTTTTCCAAGACTTCATTCCAAAAATGAAGACCATTCTATGGACTGTAGAAGTTTTTACTAGACTTCATTCCTGGAATGAAGACCATTCTATGGACTAGAAGTTTTTTCTAGACTTCATTCCAAATAATGAAGTCCATTCTATGGACTGTAGAAGTTTTCCAAGACTTCATTCCAAAAATGAAGTCCATTCTATGGCATGGACTGTAGAGGTTTTACTAGACTTCATTCCAAATAATGAAGTCCATTTTGAGGGGCGAACTGTAGTTGTTTTCTGAACTTCATTCCAGTATTGAAGTCCAGCAAAACATCAAAGGAACATTCATTCTACAAAATTCATTAGAAAATAAGACAGTAAGACAGAACATTGATATTATCTACTATCCAAAATATTATAGATGGAAATATAAAACATATTAGAGTATCAATTACATTAGAAGCTAATCTAATAGACAAAATACCATATTTTAGAAAAGTTTTTTGTTTCAGTAATCTACTGTCCAAAATACTATAGTTAAAAGAGTAAGTAGATCAGATTATATATGACATTAGAGAAGCTAAGGTTTAATCATTTCAGTCTTTGCAACTATCTTTAATCAGTTAATTGTTAAGAAATTCTTCATTAGTTGTTTCTCTCCAACTTAATCCATTTTTATAATCATTTAGAAGCTTGCACGCCATTCTGTATCTCCAACACTGCATCTTTTTTTATCATTTCATCTCTCAGGAGCAATGGCTTGCAACTTCGTTTTATCCAGTAACATGTATTGAGAAGGCAATCCGGGTGTGCTCCCTGATCAGGCACCTGCATTTGCTCAATGTTTAAGTCAGAGCCTCTTTCTTGATCATTTTTCACCAGCCATTTACCAATGTGTGGTTTGCAGTAGGTGGCCATTTTTCTTGCATTATTTGCACATCTTTCTCCTACTTCTCCTCTTTTGAGTGAGTTATAATGCTCCCACTGATAGTCTCCGATGTCGTAAACAAGCAGGTGCCAGTGTAAACCCATAGGCCCTTTTGATTTTCCTTCACCAGGCAGGTTCATTAGAATGATTAACTTCTGAGTCTTGCTAGGCATAGCTGCTATGAAGTCATCAATCTCACCTTTCCTATCATCCACTATCTTCTCATGGAAATATATCTGCAAAGATATATATAAATTTTCAAATTCACAATACTATGAAGAAAGAAGTTTCATCATAAAAATGAACTCCAACCTTTATGTGTGTTTTAAAGGTAGGAAACACAGCAGTTCATTTTTATGAAACTTCATAATGGTATTGTATCCAGAGTTCATCCATGAGAATGAACTCCAACCTTTATGTGGACTTCATTCCAGGAATGAAGTCCATTATGTGGATTTCACTCCAGGAATGAAGTCCATTATAGAACAATAATATACCCTAACTTTTCTATTCCATTATAGAACAATAATATACCCTAACTTTTTTATTCCAGACTTCTATTCCAAAAATGAAGTCCATTATAGAACAATAATATACCCTAAATTTTCTAGACTTTATCCCAGGAATGAAGTCCAACCTGTAAAGCATAAATTTTTTTACAAAAGGGAGAAGAATAGTTGGAATATTTACCTAGGTTCAAACATTGATCCATATTTAAAGGAACTCCATTATCTGTTGGAAATGAAGGTAGCTTTTCTTCACCCATCGTATCAAGTAGCTTTTCCATAACATCAACTTGAGTAGAAGGATTCTCAACAGTGAAGACGGGAAATATAGGAGTTAGAGCCTTCTAGCAAAAACATTTGATGCCGCTATGCGTTCCTTCATCCGTAACAACATTTTCATTCCCTCCACTTGCCTTCCGTGCCTTCATCCACTTGTTGATTCAAAGTATATTGTTTATTTCATCACTCAACAATGAACTCTTGTACTCATCAGGAAAAATAGTACGCATGTATTCACAAGCTTGTTCTGCCATGAATTTCGCGACATTCCCACCTTCAGCTAGCAATAGATCAACCTCAGGTTGCTTAGAAGACAAGTGTTCTACAAGGGACTCCATCTTCCTGTCAAAAAGTGTCTTTGAAGTTGTTGCTTCTGCAAGTGAGTGCTCAAGTTATTGTTGCTTTAACAAAAGATGCCCCATCTCCTCTGAATGCTTTCTTGTCAACTCTTTAATCTCTCGAGTATGTTTAACTCTCAGGTTCTCCATCTCACCAACATGTGTAGCTTTAAGACTTTCTATTTGACCCGACATAAGCCTGAATTCTTCCTCTAGCAACTTAGCCCTTGTCTTGGTCTTTTGTTGTTGAAGTAGCTTTTTTCAGCCTCAGTATATTCTTCCAAGAATTTTACTGATAGCTGCACACACAAAATTCAAATTTTCACAAAATGAAACCCCAATTGCTTCCTCATTCATAATTTGAATTCATTAAAAGGAATGAACTACAGGTTCAGAGCAATTGTCATTAACAGTCAAAGTTCATTTTGTATAATGAATTAGCAATTTTTTTATCTTAAAGTTGCCTATTTCATTACAGAGTTTTGAATGCAATATAACAAAGATCATCTTAATCTAGTTTTTTACCTCTCCAAAATCATCAACATTCATTTCTATGTGATTGCAAAGGCTCTCAATGTTCCACCTTGCAAACCTTAGACAGTAGCCTCTCTATTCTCGCACCTTCCACTTGGGTCCTATTTTCTTTGAATGCTCAAGAAACCAAGGTCGCAAAAAGAAGAACTACACTAGTCGGGCTTTTTCAAATGAACTCGCCAAAATGAAGAAATATACAAATGAACCGCCAAAAATAATTATGAAACATATAAGTATCTAACAGTTTTCATCTCACCAACAAGTAAAGGTAACATCCTTCCGAAGAATCTATTTTCAATCTTTCCATCAAATGCTTGTGTATGAGATGCGGCAAAGACACTGTACCTAGTGACTATAGGCAAGCTAGGTACTTGGAGTGTATGGAACCTCCATCACCAGTAGTAACAAAAATGGTAGACAAGAGAAAAAGTTCAAACATTGTTATAAGATCTTCAATATATCCTTTATTCTTAATCAACTCAATAATTTTATCTTTCAAGGTTCAGTATTCTTTATATCAAAAGGTTTCTTTTTGGTGGGTCAAATTTGTAGGTTTTCCTAACCTTCCACAAGTGTAGTCTCGTCAGGTTTATTGAGTCCAAGAAAGTTTCTTCTATTCCACCTACAGGGATGCATGGTATTCCAAATATTAATGACAACTCTTGTGTGAGGATTCGAGCACAAATGTTCGTTTCTTTACTTTGAAAACGAACACATGATCATTTGAACCAGAATGAACCGATGTGTGTTGCATATAATTTGGACGGTGTAGTGACTTATTCCATGCAAGTAGCAACAATGGTCTCTTCCTAAACACTTTGGCTACATTACCCAATGGACTCCTATAAAAAGCACGTTTCTGTTCTTCATTCAAAGCCTCTTCATCCTTTAGTTCTTTAATCTTTTGAACAAGTACAATTACTCCAGCATGGCTACACTTTATCTTCTTATCTACATTTTTTAAAAGAAAAACAAAAAAACATTAACGGTCACTTTTTTTCATAAATATTAGCTGATCTAAAGAAGATAAAGTGGAAAGCCTAAACATTAACAGTCACTTTTTTTTCATAAATATTAGCTGATATAATAGCTTGAAGGACCAATACAACAGTTCATTCTACAAAATAGACTTCATTATATGGTATGGACTGTAGAATATATATCTAAAACTTTTCTAGACTTCATTACGTAAATGAAGTCCATTCTATTGCACCTGACAATGGAAGTTTTTCTAGACTTCATTCTCGAGGAAGTCCATTCTATGGCATGGATCGTAGAGGTTTTACTGTGACTTCATTCCCGGAATGAAGTCCATAGACTCGTAGTGGTTTTTCTAGACTTCATTCCGGGAATGAAGTCCATTCTATTGCATGGACTATAGAGGTTTTTCTAGACTTCATTCCAGGAGTGAAGTCCATTCTATTGCATGGACTATAGATGTTTTTCTAGACTTCATTCCAGGTTTGAAGTCCATTCTATTGCATGGACTGTAGAGGTTGGAATGAAGTCCATTTCTATGGCATGGACTGTAGAGGTTTTTCTAGACTTCATTCCTGGAATGAAGTCCATTCTATGGCATGGACTGTGGAGTTTTACTAGACTTCATTCCTGGAATGAAGTCCATTCTATGGCATGGACTGTGGAAGTTTTACTATACTTCATTCCTGGGAATGAAGTTTTTCTATGGCATATACTGTGGAAGTTTTACTAGACTTCATTCCTGGAATGAAGTCCATTCTATGGCATGGACTGTGGAAGTTTTACTAGACTTCATTCCTGGGAATGAAGTTTTTCTACACAGTGAACTCAAACATCAAACATCAAATAGATCTGCAACTTCATTCATACGATTTAGAACTTCATTCAACAAAATGAACTCCGAACATTCATGCCTAACTAAATCAACATGCAACAAGACGAATATTCATCGAAAATCAAAATAAAATTCAGAAGAACAATAAACATCGAAAATCAACTTCTAGTACTTCGAATTAGGGTTTTTTGGTACCTTTCGCCGGTTTCTTTGCTTTGGATTTCTTTGAAATTAGTTCTTCTTCAACTTTATTTACTCCTACAAACTCAACTAATTGACTGTTTCTTTCTTCAACTTCTTTAACTTCATCGTCAGAAGATGATTCTACTACTTTTTTGCCCTTCGATCTCCTCATTTTAGGGTTTTGATTTCTCTAAATTTTTCTAGGGTTTTTGATTTGGGGTTTTTGTTCTACTGATTTTTGAAGACTGATTTGATTTCAATTGTGAAGATTGAAATGATTTACTGTTTTTTGTACTTTTTTCAGTTGTTTTTCTGGATCTTGAAGAAAAAAAAGAGGAAGCAGTTTCTTCTCTAAAAATGGCGGACGAATAAGTTTCTTCTCTGAAATGAAAATGGAAACAGGAAAGAGAGAAAGCTAACACGTTTTTAGGAGATCGTGTTTATGGGTGGGTGGTTACAGTGGGACCCGACGCCACGTGTGATTATGACGGACGTGTGTAAGGGGTGTAGTAGCAGGAAATCCCACACTACAACCCTCACTAGAATTCACACAATTAAGTCATTTTAAGATGAACAATTATATTCTTTATTGATTAAAACTCACTAATATTATAAGGTGGAAAGGAAAATAAGCAAATGACTTTACAACCACTCTAAAATTTTTCTCTCTTAATAACTTGCTCCTCACTCGAAAAAGATCTCTCTTCTCTTAAGCCTATTCGGCTCTTTATATAGGACATTACATAGTGGATGACAGCTAAGTGTCCTTTATTTTCGGATCTGACTTGCGACATTCTCGCGAGTGTACAAATGTTAAATCTCACAACACTCCTAAATCTCGCTAGGTCTTCACATCTTTCTCGTGTTCAAGCTGTCGTCATCCGTTGCGTCATTTATATTATTCATCTGCAGTATCTTCACAGTGTGTCGTTTATGGATTTCGCAAGGATCTTGGTGTTGCGATATACTGATCCTACATCTTTCCTCTTCTCATGTCTTCTCTGCGAAGGGGAGAATGTCATGAGAACTAACACTTTCAAAATACCGCAGTTGTTCATTTCTTTCTGCCGACAAGATTCCGTGAATTAAGCATAACCGTTTACACGTGTTAAATTTTCCCCTATTCACCGGCACTTTAAATGCTAACCGGTCACCATTTTTTTTTTTGTCTATTTAAGAAGAGATCCATCGTAAAAACGTCTTTTTTCTTTTACTTCGTCTTCTTCATCTGTATATCCTCCTTTTGTCGTCTGCAACTTTTTCACTGTTCATCTTTCCGTAAATCCTCTCCATCTTTCTGCTACTGTTCTTATGGAGCCATCAAGGTTTGTTTATTTTGTCAAAACCGATCTTCTTAAAATTGATTTTCTCTAGTGAAATTATTTTATTTGATATTGTTCATCTTTAGATAATTCCCATAATCGTTTCTCGTTTCAAAGAAAAACACTTCAAAGACCAAGTTTACGATCCAAAACCCTAATGTTCCCAAGAGTTCGCAGAAAAAACTCGTTGTGAACAAAAGGAAGCCTGTGAATAGCAATGTATTAAGAAGCACTTATTCTTTTAATAACAATATTGTTGCCTCTGTTTCTTATATGATTTGTGATTCGCAGGGTGATGCAAATGTCGAGAGGCCCCCAAAAGATCTCGCCATCCTAAAAATGTTGAAACAGCTGTTCCATTTCCTTTGTTTAAGCTTTCAACGCCTCCTGCGACATCTTCGCAGGCGGAATCTCCTCTTCTCGTTTGCGAAAATATCGCTGCAGATTCATCCCCTGTAACTAATCTTTCTATAAATGATATTCCTCACAATAACCTTGTTGCGAATAAACCCTTCTCTTCTTCTACTGTCAATGTCTCTTCTCTTATCATTGCCTCAACCCCAGTCATTAACCTTTAACAAATCTCGTCTTCCGATAACATACCCATGGCGAAAGATGATTCAACTCTCTCACCTTCTGCCATCATCGCTTCATCATCCGAATCTCTCCCTTTTACTAAAGAAAATTTGGAAGGGATGGATATTGCTTTCAAGGTTTTATCCGACCTTCTAGATGATGTCAAGAAAGCTTCCACCGATCCTCTCGCATTTGGTGTTTGCGAGGTTTTAAGTAAATATTTTGGCTCGGCTGCATGGTTTCGCAAACATCCTTAGAGAAAGAAGTTGAAGCTTTGAAAAGTAACTCCAAGCTATGACCTTGAAATGTGACACTCTTCA
Organism: Papaver armeniacum; assembly: GCA_023531295.1. Taxonomy (NCBI): domain Eukaryota; kingdom Viridiplantae; phylum Streptophyta; class Magnoliopsida; order Ranunculales; family Papaveraceae; genus Papaver; species Papaver armeniacum. The sequence goes on from JAJJWW010009066.1 coordinate 185,282, forward strand.
TCTTGAGAATCAAAAACTTTAAAATGTTTCGCTGGATCGTGATAATCTTCATAGAAGAATGAGGAACTAAAAGGTTTTTTTTTTTTTTTTTTAAATCTCTATTCCCCCTTTAAGCTCTAAACCGTAAAACGAAAAATGGAGATATATCAATTTGAATCCGTCGCCGAAGAAGCCCGAATGGATAGAGATGCTTGGATGGATCAATATAACCAATTAGATAATCTTCATACATACTATGTTGTTCAAATAGATAACCTTACCAAGGAGAATGCTCAATTAGTCCAAAAGCAAAATTTATTAAGTAATGAATTATCTCGCCTCTTACTTTTTGACTAAAGCTAACGGAGTTGGAAACTTTATCGATGAGAATTAAACCCTATCTCAGAGAAACGAGTTCTTTTGAATAAGGTGGCGATCTCCTCGCAAGAACTTAACATTTGCCAAAAAGTATGTAATGATCAAGAACGATCTCTCTCGCTTATTGAGAAATAAACTCAAAGAAGTAATGAATCATCTTCTCAAGAGAGAGATAAACTTATTCAAGGTAGAATAGCTTTGAGCATAAAAGCAAGTCAACTCAAAGATCAATATTCCAAGTTGGAAGAATCTTACACTTCTCTTGCGAAGCAAAACACCTTACTTATTTCTAATGAAAAAAGTTTACGATCTCGGCTGAAAGGCTTGGTTGGTGATAAGTTTGACAATGCCATGGATCACTTGGAGAATAGTTGCTTGGCTTTAACTCAATATCTTATCTCGCAAAAGGAAGGTAGTCATAAAATTTGACTGCCTCAACCATTTTTTCTTTGTTAAGTCTTTTTATTATGTCTTCCTTGCAAATCTTTCACCTATATGATTTTCTTTACCCTTTGTTTTTGCGTAATCCGAGAAAATCTTCGCTCCTCCCTTTCTACTTTGGAATCTAACTATGCCAAGATTCGCAAAGAGAATGCATTACTTGCTACTTCTCTTGCTCGTTCTCGCGATCGGGCAGAAAGAAAACTTGATTATCTCTCTTACTCCAAAGACATCCAAAGTAGGAATCACCAGAAAGCACTTCTTCGCCAAGTTCATCTTAAGGCTGAAGTTATTGTGAATGAAATTTTATTATCCAAATATCTCTCCCCCGTATCCATCGATCCTTTGAAGTAGATGATGATGAAGTCCCTGGTACTCCGGACAACGATTATCATTATGAAAGTGGCGAAGATTTCGCAAATGAAGAAGAGATTCCTCTAAATGATAAAGGTGTTGATAATAATCCAGATGGAGGAGAAATTGAAACAAACCAAAATGAAGGAAGGACTGGCGAAGCTGAGAAAGCTAGCGAGATCGAGAAAGCTAGCGAGGGTGATAAAATTAATGAAGGATGTCCATTATCTCCTTCTTGCGAAAAAGTTGATGTTGAGAGTTGAACCTCATTTTGTAATTTTATTTCTTTGAACCTCTTCACCTATATAACTTCTTGCAAATGATGTATTTCAGTCCTCTCTCGATGTGCACTTATTTATTTATTATTGTGTTTATTTGCGAGAAAGATAATGTCCATTGTTTAATAATTCCCATACTGCCTCTCATTACCTTTCTAGCGATGGGTGACCTTCATAAATGATAATTATTTTTTATAAATCTTTTATTGAATCATGTGGTCTTATTTTGCCTTCCTAGTTAAAGGTCTTATTGCGCCACCTCTTGTCATTGCGACAAAATCGCAGGACGTCTTTGCATTTGCATGCAAAAAACCCATTGACCTTGCCTTAACCTTTTCTTTGAATTTTTTGTTGCGACAATATGACAGGCCTAAAAATTCTTGCAAAAATAAAGCCCCATGGCATTGCCGTCTTGCGACGAAATCGCAGGACGTCATTACATTTTCATATATTGACCCATTGATCTCGTCTTATCTTTATCTTTTGTATTGTTGCCTCTTCAGATTGTCGCACAAATATGACAAGCCTAAATTTCCTTGTAAAAATAAAGCCTCATGACATTTGTGTCTTAAGACACTTATCGCCTCCCTAATGGAGGGTGCCGCTTTATCATCCCCCGGTTGCCCCTTCAAGGAGGCGTACTCGCTATACAAGGCTAGCTCCCCCATCCGGTCTTAACAACAACCGCTTGTTTTCTCACCTCTTATCCCTTTTGCCTATAAGGCTTATGGTTACGAGACCGCACCCTAAGTGGAGTTTTCTTCGGCCGAGTGCGTGAAGATATGCCGAGACTTGCCAAGAATGGCCGAGACACTTCAAATGCCCCATGCACTCTTCGCTCAACCGTGTACCCCTGCCTTGGTCATATGTCGACTCCTTAGAAGAGACCTCGGTCGTCCAACCTAAGTCATAAGCTTAGATTGAAAATCCAAGGTACCTCTCCTAGATGGGCTTTATTGACCCCAATTCTCCATGACTCAGGTTCCAGGGGCGGTGTAACCTTTTCCCTGAGCAATGTTAACAGGTACCCCCTTTTATGACGTACTTTAGATCTTATATTTGCCTCTTGCAAAATTTTGATTTCGCGAACTAGGGTGTACGCCATAGCAGGTTCGCCCCTTTCTGATATGTCATTGATTTTTGATTATCTCTTGTCATTATCTGTGCGAGATTTTCGCATGTTCTTTCTTTACTTTGTACAATCTCTCTAGAATTTTTCTGAAGATTTTCATATAAATTCATTTTGCTTCAATCATACATTATTTCGCAGTCTAATCTTTTCCCATAATCTTTTACGGGTAATATCTCTTCAATTATAACTTATTCTATGGTCTATCCAATCTGTGGCCCACGTCTTTACCCTCAAGATCCATCAATCTATATGCCCCTGTTCCAACTATATCCTTAATGATATAAGGTCCATCCCATTTTTTCGCAAGCTTGCCACCACTTTCTCGCCGATATATTGGTGTTTCTCTCACACCAAATCACCTGCTTGAAATTCACGTGTCTTAACACGTTTATTATATTCTCCTCGGATAATCTTCGTTGGTAATTCTCCATATGTTGTAGAGCTCTTTCTCTTTTTCTTCTAATTCATCTAGTTTGATTAAAATATTACCCACACTAAGATTTTTCTCCCAAGCTTCTCTCTTTGTTGTTGGAATAATAACTTCGTTGGTAGTAACAGCCTTCAACTCCATATGTTAAACATAAAGGTGACATTCCCGTAGCTTCTCGCCCGGTTGTATTGTAAGCCCATACCGCATTATGCACTTGTTCACACCATGCTCTATTATGCCCTTCTAATTTCTTCTTCAATATATCCGCGATTGTTTTATTTGTTGCTTCGCTTGTCCGTTGGCCCCGAGGGTATAAAGGAGTTGACTTTCCACATTTTATCTTAAATGCATTAAGTAATGATTTCTATATTCTCTGTCCCTCAAATTGTTTCCCATTGTCAGACACCAACTGTGCGGGGATTCCAAATCCGCATATGATATTCTCAAATATGAATGTGAAAATATCTTTGTTGCGGATGTGTTGTACTAACTTTACTTCATCCCATTTTGTGAAATAGTCTGTAGCGACAATCAGATATCTTCTCTGCCCAGTTCCTGGTAAGAATGGTCCCAAAATATCTAAACCCCATTTTCCAAAAGGCCATACACTTGTTGAAGATGTTAATGGTGCTCCTGGTGCATGTATTTTCTTTTCGTGCCTTTGGAAATCTTCGCAACGCCTTGATATTTGCTTCGCATCCTCGTGCATAAATGGCCAATAATAACCTTGCATCTTCGCTTTGTATGCCAAAGATCTTCCGCCGCTATGATTGCCAGCATCTCCACTATGTAACATCTTTAGTACTTCTTCTCCTTCTTTCCGTGTTAAACATCCGAGTGAAGGTCCGTTAAAGGCTCTCCGGTACAATATTCCATCCCTTAGTTCATAATTTGTCTCACGGCTTTTTAATTTGTGTGCATCCAATCTATTCCTTGTTGTTTCTCCTCTTTTTAGATATGCATGAAGTTCTGCTCTCCAATCTTCAATACTAGGCATTTGTTCTCCATCTCCTATTATCATTACATCTACCTCTTCTTCTTCTTCTTTATTGATTGATGGTAATGAAAGTGTTTGTATCTTTATGCATCTCGCAACTGGGTCTGTCATCATACTTGAGATGAAAGCAAAAGCATCTGCGAGTCTGTTATATTTTCTTGATATGTGTCTCCATTTAATTTTTAGGATTATCGCTGAGAACTCTTCAATAAGTTTTTTGTATTTCTTCATAAACGATTCATTTGTAGTGTATTCTCCTTTTATTTGACAAATGACTAATTGCGAATCACTGGTGATTCTTACATTTTCCAACTTCATTTCTATTGCGAACTTCAAGGCATGTATCACAGCCTCATATTCTGTCTCATTACTGGTGGATGCGAACTCCATTCTGAAGGAAAAAGCCATTTTGTTGCCCTCTGGCGAAATCAAAACAACTCCAACTCCATTACCTTCCCCATTTGATGATCCATCCACCAATATTTCCCATCCGTTTGGCTCTCGTTAATAGATCTCTTGGATTTCCCTGCTCTTCTCCTATATCCATCATTTCTTCCACTGCTTCATCATCTTCTAAGGGAAATTTCTAAGAAATCTCGCAACAACTTGCGATTTTGGTGAAGATAGTATTTCATATTTGATTTTGAAATGTCCTATCTCGTGCATTCCATCTCTCACTCTGCCCGATCTTTTTGAATTTTTCATTACCGACTCGATTGGTATTTTTGTCAAGACTTTATTTCATGCTACCTGAAAATATATTCGGAGTTTAAATCTGCATAAACTAATGCCAAAATTAGTTTTTCAATCTTTGAATAATTTTTCTCTGCAAAGATTGAAGGTTTTGCTGATGCAATAGATTGGTTTTTCAACTCCTGCGTCTACTCGCAATAACACATCACTTAACGCATGCGAAGTTGTTGCAAGATAGATTAATAATTCTTCTCCCAGTTATGCCTTTTGCGAAATAGATATATTTGTCAGATGTTCTTTTATTCCTTGAAAAGCTTTCTCGCAATCGTCTGTCCATCTAAACTTCGCCCCCTTTTTGAGAATATTAAAAAATGTTTATATTTATCTGATGATCGCGAAATGAACCTTCCCAGCGAAGCTAAGAGTCCATTTAACTTCTGTACATCTTTTACCGTCGCTGGTGTTGGCATGTCTCGAACTGCTTGTAATTTCTATGGATCAACTTGTATTCCTTCTTTTGATACGATGTAACCTAAAAATTTCCCGATGCAACTCCAAAAATACATTTTTCTGGATTTACCTTGATGTTAAAATGTCTCATTTGTTCAAAAATTTCCCTCAGATCTTGGACATGATCTTTTGCTTCTTTACTTTTATTAACATATCATCTACATATACTTCCAATGTTTTGTGTATCCACTTCGCAAACACCTTTTCTACCATCCTTTGGTATGTTGCTCCATCATTTCGCAAACCAAATGGCATTTTTGTGTAACAATATAACCCTCTTGGAGCGAAAAAGCAGATGCTCTGATCTTCTTCAATGAGAGGAATTTGATTGTACCCTTTATATCCATCTAGAGAAGATATTCTATCATTTCCCGCCGATTCGACCATTTGTGGAATATCCTAATGGAAAACTATCCTTCTGACAAGCTTTATTTAGATTTTTAAAATCTATACAAATTCTTATCCCCTTTTTCTTCTTTTGGAACTACGACCATATTTGCTATCCACTCTGGATATTTTGCATGTCTTATAATCCCTGCATCAAGCATCTTCTGCAACTCTTCTTCTATTTGAGGATGATACGTTGTCGCGATTTTTCTGATTCTTTGTTTGAATGGCCTTACATTTTTATCAATTTCCAATCTGTGACATGCCACAGATGGGTCTATCCTAGGCACCTCATCCATGTTCCATGCGAAAATATTTTTAAATTCTCGCAACAGACCAATAGTTTTTTCTTCTTCATCTGCTTCCATCTTGGTCCCAATTTTTAGTATTTTGGGTTCTTCTTCGGTCCCAACATTCACTTCCTTCGTTGGTTCCGCCGCAGCAGCAGGCTGGCCTTAGGTTCTCCCATAGGTGTAGGTTCTTTTATCTCCTTCGCAAGCTCAGTTCCTTCTTCCAAAATTTCGCTGGGTATCCCTTTTCCCTCCTCTGCTCTTATCATATAAGCTCTAAATTCCTCCTCTTTCTTTGCTTCCTTCACCATTTTTCTACGATTTTTTCGTTTCTTTGCACGTCCTTCATATTGTTTCACTTCAATTTGATAGCATAATCTCGCTTTATCAGATTCCCCTCTAATTTCACCAATCCCACTTGGCATAGGAAATTTGATGCATTGATGTAATGTTGATGCTACAACTTTAATCGCATGAACCCATGGCCTTCCCAACAGCATGTTGTATGGTGATTCCATATCCACTACGCATAATTGATAGGTGTCTAAAACACCTAATTTTATATCTAGTATTTATGCTTTCTTTGCTATTATCCTTGTGAATTGCATCTCTTATGTTTGGTTTTGAGTTTATTAGGTGCGATGGAGTCATTATGAGCAAAAGAAGGAGAAATTAGCCATTTGGAGCAAAAAGGGAAACAAGTTCAATTCACTGGAAATATTTGGAGCAATCTAGGCTGTGCAAGTTGAGTTGAACTTGGAATAGGTTGTCAGTTCCCTGAAACTGACAAGCCACATAAAATCTGGTCGACCCTTATCTCTGTAGTGGGTGCCTATATCCACATTCATTCCTACACAAGACCTTAGAATTTAGAGAAGAATCATTCATTTCTTCTTACGCCTAAAACCAGCGACGGCTGCTGTAGATTGGAGATCGAGGAATTCACAGAAAAAGAAGAAGTTCGAGCTGTTTGTTGTAAATTGATGAAGGGTTAGTTTGAATTGAGAAATTGTTTGAAGAAGGATTTAATGGAGTCGAGAATGCATAGAGTTAGGGTTTGAAATCAGTGATGTTGATTTGAGAAACTAGAAGAAATTGTAAACCGGGTTGATGCTGGTTTGAAGCAAGAGAGAAATGGGTTTGAGTTGGTTTCTGTTAAGCAAGGAAGAATCCATATAGGGTTTGAAACTCTGATGCAAGAATTGAATGTTTGAGCGAACGGAACTGAAATTGAGATGTTGGAGATTTGAGGAGATGATGGATTATGTGAATTATGGGTCGATATGGAGTTTGAATCTAGTAGAATGGGTCTGTTATGGTGTTGAGTGTGTATTAAAATCGATTATTGCAGGGAAGGAATTCTGGTATTCTCCAAGGTGCAGCCATTGCACATCCCTCAGCAGTTCGTGAAACGCACACTGAGTGCTTGATAAAACGCCCGAATGAGAAATTCTGAACCACAAGCTTTGCCATGGAGTGGTGAGTCATGCACATCGTGTTCAAGTAATCAATGGAGAAGGCAAAGTGGTGAAGTCGAGAGGGGTTGAAGCGAATATTTTTGTGGCTTACAGAACTGGCAGTAATGGCCGTTGGGTATGGTTGATGTTCGAAGGAAGGAAAATGAGTATTTGGCTGTAAGGAGCTCGAGTTGCTGATTGCTGAGGCCAAGAATGGAGAAAATGGAGCTGTTAAGCTCGAGTAAGAGCGGTGGTTGGTGAATACGAGTGTTGTTGCTGATGATGGCAGCTGTGACGTTGGTTGTGAAGCTAATGGGTTTGATTGTGGAAATGAGCCGAGGAAGAGAAGATGTTATTGCAGGTGATGGCATTGCAAGATGGGAGCAGTTGAACTAGTGGAAGCCGAGCTGAAGTGTGCAACTGGAGGATGTGAGATTATGGGTACCTGGTGGATTCTGCAATGAAGCTGTTATTGCAGTGATGGCCTGAGAAGAATGGAAAAATGGGTATGTGGAGGAACTGAATTTGGATGAATAGATGAATGGTGAAGGCTTGAGATGGTTGCTTTGGTTGTAACTGTGGCAAAAGGTAAATTGGAGTTGTATTTGATTGTGTAGAGATGCAGCTGGCTTGAACTGTGGTGGAAATTATGAGAATGAGCCGCAGAGGTGAGCCATGATTCGGGTGCAGTGATATTGTAGCAATACATGGAAGTGCCGTAGAACATGGGTTTGCAGTGTTTGGTGCTTAGAGTTCAAGCTCGGTTGTGCGAGTGGTTTGATAAGCAACTGAGTCAGGTGGTGATTCTGAGATTAATGCAGATGAAGATGGTGGTGTTCCTGGTGTGTTGTTTGGTCTGAGGAGTAAGAGATGTTGCTGTTGAAGGCCATATGAATTGAACAAGAAGCACTGGGACTGGTGCAGTTTCTTGGTGTATGAACTGAAGTGCAGGTTGTGTTGCAATGGTAGTTAGTTGAAGCAGCAGCAGGGAAGGGAAGAATAAGATGGAACTGGTGAAGCTGAATGCAGCAGGGAACAGTGGAGCTGTTTGTTGTGGCTGAGTGATCTCGCCAAGGCGATGCAGCTGTAGGAGTAAATTATTACAGGTGCAAGTATTTCTGGCAGAGATAGAGCTGAAGATAATGAAAAGTGCTGCTCATTACAGGGAGAGACAGAGTGCTTGAACCGGACTGCAGAGATTGTGTGAAAACTGAGCAGAATTGGTGCGGCGATGGTACTAGTTCCAGTGGCCGGATTTCGAAAGTTAAAGTGGGAATCATAAAGTTTCACTGAATCGTGAAGGGGGTATGAGTCAGACCCAAGAGTCGACGGCCGGATATATGAACTACGGGTCACGCTTTTTGGGCACGTTTCATGCAAGAGATATGAGAATTGATTTGGATGATTCTTGTGAATGTTTGAAATGCAGAGAAGGAGAGATGAGTTCTATGGGAGTACATATTTGCATGATGACGGTTTCAGATATCTCAGGTGGCCAGAGACAAATTTCTGGTGACAAATTCCGGCACCGGCGGCCAGATTCCGGCGATGACGTCATCAATTCCGGCGGGCAATTTTGGACCCAGAATTTCCAGAGACTTATTTTCACACATGGGCTTGGTGGACCACTTGGAGATGGGTTTTGATAAGACCTAAATTTGGAAAGAGTATCCTTTTGGAATGGGAGAAGCATATAAATAGAAAACTCTTTCTCTAAACCTAGGATTTATTTTTATCTCTTTTAATCTCTTGGCCACTACTTTGTTTTCGAGGGTTTAGAAACATGATAGGTTTTCTCTTCCTTCTTGTTATGAACTCCATGAATATGAGTACCTAGTTTTTATTATTGGTTATGGAATAAGTTGGATTTCCAAATATGGGTTTTAATATGATAAATTAGTTTTGTCTCCATATTATCGTTTATGATTCACTATTAGTATTGTTACATGATTTGAATGCATGTTTAGTCGAGTCGTGAATCGATTGAGTTTGCTTTCATCTTTATTGCTAGATTAGGGTTATTATACGCAAAAGTGATAATTCCCCGATTGCAAGTAGCATAAATAAGATTATAGTTTGTAGTGATATATTCTTATGATCTTATGTGAACCATAACCTTTGTTAAATCGGATTAGTGCTTTTACACGTTCGATTGCTTTGATTGGCCTGATTTCATAGAACCTAATGCATCTAGGAATTAAACTTGATTAGTGCTTTTACACGTTAGGTTGTTCTTTTAGATAGAATTCATATTCACATCTTTTAATGTGTTTGTTGATGACAAGAGGAGATTAGCGGGATATTCTTGCGATCAAGGTATTCTAGGGCCTTTGATAAAAGTTGAGATTAAAATATCAATTCTATTTATTGTGTTGAAAACATGTTTGTGATTGAAGACGAAATCCATGACCAATATTTTTTTCATCCTTGATTTGCGTGTTTACCTTTATTGTTTGCTTTTATTTAGTTTATTATATAAAAATCACAAAACCCCTAAGTTATTTATAGGGAACCGAAACAATTTGACAACCTAAGTCCTCTCTGTGGGAACGATCCTTTCTTGCCCTTGCTATATTTATATTTTGAGTAGTAAGAAAGTGTAATTTATTTTTGACGCCTACGATAGCGATCAATAGTGCCATTTGTGTTTCAATCTCCCCCAACAAAATTCGCACCTCTTTTTCTGCTTTTGGTTTTGTCATAGATTTGCCAAAGCCATGAATATGATAAGTTGAAGGAGACATCTCTTCATCTTTGTATCCCATTCCTCTCGTATGCATGGTAAAAGATTATATTCGCGAACTCCCGTATCAACTAGAGTTCTGTTTACGCCCATTCTTCCATAATTTTTGCTGATTTTTCTTTTTCTTTTCGTGTGGTTACTGTGATTACCAAAGGAGATGTGTGGTTTAAGTTTTCTCTTGATATCTCTGCTGCTGTGAATGTAGTCTTCTGTTTTTCCCAATCTTTCATGGGTTACGCTTTCTCCGTTGTTACGATTTTCTTTCCTTCAAAATCTCATTTATGTATTCTCCCTATGATATTTTCATGAAATTCATTAATCATTGTTTTTGTAATCAAACTACATTCCAACTTTCTATTATGTTCCTTGATTTTGATTTTCTCTACTTTAACCGATTTATCAATTTGTTTCATCATCTTCTTAATTTGAACAATCTTAACAATAATTTCCAATCTTTAATCGTCAGTCCCTGTTTCTAGCGCCATATGTAGTAGCAGGAAATCCCACACTACACCCTCACTAGAATGCACACAATTAAGTCATTTTAAGATGAACAATTATATTCTTTATTGATTAAAACTCACTAATATTACAAGGTGGAAAGGAAAATAAGCAAAGGACTTTACAACCGCTCTAAACTTTCTCTCTCTTAATAACTTGCTCCTCACTCGAAAAAGATCTCTCTTCTCTTAAGCCTATTCGGCTCTATATATAGGACATTACATAGTGGATGACGCCTAAGAGCATCCCTTTATTTCTCGGATCCGACTTGCGACATTCTCGCGAGTGTACAAATGTTAAATCTCGCAACACTCCTAAATCTCGCTAGGTCTTCACATCTTTCTCGTGTTCAAGCTGTCGTCATCCGTTGCGTCATTTATATTATTCATCTGCGATATCTTCGCAGTGTGTCGTTTATGGATTTCGCAAGGATCCGGGTGTTGCGATATTCTGATCCTACAAGGGGTATTTATGTTTGTTTTATTTATTTTTTTAATTGTGGACCAAATGTTAATTTTTTTTTCCTAACAGGACTAAACTGATGTGGGCCCAGGCATAAAAGGACCAAACGATATTTTTTCCTTAGGCTTTTTGCAGTCTATATTTGGTAGTTCTTCTGCGAAAATTATGTTGAATGTCTTATTTCCGAAGATTAGTAGAGTAAGCTTCAGTAGATAGATTAGTAATTTTATTTTATACCGAAGACATGAAAACTGTTTGATAGTTGTTATCCTTTTTTTATGTGATGTTTCAATATTTGCAATGCGAAATGTTACCACTGGGTTAGGGTCTAGACATTCAGATAATAGAAGCAGAGATGTGACTTTCTTGAGTGGTGGGCATACATATATACTTTCAATATTTTTTTTCACTTTGATGCATTATTTATATCATTCTTAACGTAGTTTGGCAGTTCTTATCCGAAAATATGTCTAATTTTCTGTTTGCTGAATTTAAATTAGAGACTTAGTATACTCGCATTAGTGGAAAAAAGACTTAAAAAATCTCATTGGGTAATTCAATTCAAAACTCGTCAGACATGCATATAACAGAAGAAGTAGGGATGGCTTCACATTTCTCTAAAAGTTTGATAACTGTTTAGTGTTTACATGATCCTATTCATATCCCATGTCTATGAAGTGGTAAAATTGAATAGTAGCTGCATGGCATATTAAAACGAGCATGCTTCTTAATGGATGTTCTCAAGTGTTTTGTTTAATATGTTTTTAACATTTTTAAGATGCTTCTTATTTAACATTTTTTAAGTGGCAGCGGAGGTGGAATTCAGAAGCCCCAAAAGTTTCTCGAACAGCCAACTCCATTTTCACACCTTTAGCGACTCCAAAAGGAACGTTCCTGTAGGATCAGAATATCGCAACACCAACGCCCTTGCGAAATCCATAAACGACACATTGCGAAGACATCGCAGACGAGTAATATAAATGACGCAACGGATGACGACAAATTAACACGAAAAAGACGTGAAGACCTGCGAGATTTAAGAGTGTTGCGAGGTTTTACATTTGTACACTTGCGAGAATGTTGCAAGTCAGATCCGAAAATAAGGGATAACTTAGCTGTCATCCATTATGTAATGTCCTATATAAAGAGCTGAATAGGCTTATGAAGGGGAGGAGGATCTTTTTAGAGAGTAGAGATAAATTTTAGAGGAGAGAGAAAGTCTAGAGTAGCAATAACATTCTTGATTTCACTTCCTTCTTGCAAAATTTCTAATTCAATTAATAAAGAGATTGGTTATTGATCTTAAATATGTGTTAGATATTATGAATTCTTGTGAGGTGTGTATTGTAGGATTTCCTGCAATTAAAGTTCCAATATGTTACTCCAAGACGCAATTTCTCTAGGGCGGAGTCTTTTTCTTTTTTATAAGAAGACTTTTATTTAATTATAAGAGGAAGTTTACATTACATAATATAGGATTTAATCTGAGATTAACCCTTTCTAGGAAGTTGATTTTTTCATGTCTGTTCAAATTCTCCGCTGAGAAGGAGACGATTTTCCTAGTTCATACTTCCTTTGCAAGCCTATCTTCAAAGTCTACATATTTCCTAACTTTATACAAAAAAGTAGCTGAATTACAAGTATTTAAAGAAAAATTTGCATTTATAGATGCTGTTTTGAGCTCTCCAAGACTGATCTTCCGGGCTTAATTCTCCATTTATCGTCTTCACCAAAGTTTGAAAGTCGTTAATAAAGCAGACATTGTTGAGATTTAAGTCCTTTGTCCATCTGAGAGCCTCAACTCCTGATTTTGCTTCTGCTTCTAAGAGGCAGGAAGCCAGCTGCTGCCTACTCTGCAGTGATTCCTGTTTCATGTATGATCCATTATAGAGATTGCATAACCCATTGTAAAGTCAGCTTCCATATATGATGCATCAAAGTAAATAAACCAGTCATAAGATATGTTGTTCACAGTGTTATTGGTCTTGCTCAGAGTAATGTTCTTCTTCCTTGTGCTGCTAACATGATTGTTTATAGTGTTAACATAATTCTGATAGGTAGAAGTAATTGATTCAAACAGCTTTTGAGGCACTGGCATAACATTGTTATAGTTAACGCTATTTCTAAATTTCCAAATTGACCAGATAATGAAAGAGATTTTATCGTCACTGTTTTTAAAATATTTGTTGTTCATCCAAAACTTAAACCAAGATTGAATATCTTTTTGGGATCTCAAGTTGTAAATGATGTTAAAACCAAAGAGATCCCAGATTTTTCTAGTAAATAAACAGTTCACAAATAAATGCATTTCATCTTCCAAAATACTATTGTCACAAAGTAAGAAGAAAGGGTTAGAGTCTTTCACATAAATCGACATATTTTGACCTAAAGGAAGAGCACCTGCGACAATTTTCCAACATAACATGTTAACCTCAGGCATAATGTTAAGATTCCAAATTGTTTCCCGAAAGAGGCATCATTCTTATTAAAATTAAGCTTGGTGAGATAGTTGTAAGAAGATTTCGTAGTAAGCTCTCCTGAATTAGTAGAGTTCCACCTGATTCTGTCAGGCTTAGTAGTGTCAACAATAATAGAATTAATAGCATTGTGAAAAAGGGGGTTCATGTATTTAGTGATGGTATTCATATTCCAACTTCCATCTTTATTCATTAGATTACTAACTGAGATGGGAATATTATTATCTATAGTGATAGGATTTAGGGGGACAGATTGGTTAGGAAGCCAGAGATCATTCCAAATGTTTATATCAATGCCGTTATTAACCTGCCAGACACTATTGGATTTAATAACCTCTAAACCTTTCATTATACTAAAACCAGATCCAGGAAGATCTATACTTTCTGCGTTTTCTTATAGGGTTATCATTTTTGAAAAATTTATGCTTTAGAATCTTGGCCCAAAGCTGGTCTTGATTATGGATTAATCTCCAAGCTAGCCTAGTGATTAAAGCGAGGTTATGCTTATGAGGGATTCTAATTCCTAAACCTCCCTCCCTAATGTCTTTAGTGATACTAGGCCAAACTTTAGGGTGATATCATTTCTTCTTATTTTTCTTTTGCCCCAGAAATCTCTTTGTATTTTGTCAAGGTTATCAAGGGTTTGTTTAGGAAAAGAAAGACACCGCATTTGATGATTAGGGTAAGCACTAAGAACAGTTTTAATGAGAACTGTACGGCCAGCATGATTAAACATCTTGCCAATCCATCCCCGGGCAGAGCGCGTAATATTTATTGAGCAAAGGTTCAAAGTTATTAACTTTGTTCCTATCAAAGAAAAGGCGAGTCCCCAGATATTTATCATTCTTACTGATATTTCTAACCTTTAGAATTTTGGAGATTATTTTGCAATATTTATTATGAATTTTAGGAGTAAAATAAATTCCAGATTTCTGAAAGTTAATTATTTGACCAGTCATTTCACCAAAACAGCTGAGAATGTTAACAATATTTTTAGCTTCATGAAGATTAACTTTTGAAAAAAAGAAAGCAATCGTCGGTGAAAAAAAAAAGGGAGACAGAAGGAGCATTTTTTGTGACCTTAATCCCAGAGATTTGTTTATCTCTTTTGGATTTAAGAAGGAGTTTGGAGAGGACTTCCATGCCTATGATAAAAAAAGGTAAGGGGAGAGTGGGTCTCCCTGTCGGAGACCCCTAGACACTACAAATTTTTCACTAGGAATCCCATTTAAAAGAACAGAGAAGGAGGTTGTGGTTATACATTGCATTATAAGCTGACACCAATCGGTGCAGAATCCAAAAGCGAGAAGAGCCTAAATAATGAAATTCCATTCGATTCTATCAAAGGCTTTGGAAAGATCGATTTTTAGAGCCATGTTCCCATTTTTATTTTTTGAGGTTTTCATAGAGTGTAGAATTTCATGCGCCACAATTATGTTATCCGTGATTTGGCGACCAGGAATAAAGGCAGACTGGTTTTGGGAAATAAGTTTATTAAGAAGAGGTTTTAGTCTGTTTGTTAGAATCTTAGAAATAATTTTATAGGTTGCATTGCTTAGGCTAATAAGACGAAAGTCATTAGGAGTATAAGGATTTTGGACTTTAGGGATTAGAGTAATGTAAGTATAGTTCATCTCCTTAAGAATATACTTTTTTTTTGAAAAAATCCTGGACCAGGTTGATAATGTCACTTTTAACAATATCCCAATGTTTTTTAAAGAATCCAAGGTGGGTAACCATCTGGGACCCAAAGAGCCCCATTGATTCATCTCAAATAGGGTATTTTTAATTTCGTTTTCATCAGAGGATTATAATTAACTCTGTTGTTATCAACATCATTAATGCAGGGTTCAATGAGGTTGTCCAGGTGTTGATGGTGGTTTTTAGCTTAAGGTTAAAATCGTAAAACTATGCACCTGGCATGACGTCACCATGACCTCTAGCACATTTATTGACCATTAACACATTTATCGAATCAACCAGCATGCTTACGTAAGAATTACCAGGGTACCTTTTTCTTTCTATGTATCATGTTCCACGGCATAACCCCTAACATTGATTGACATCACCTATACAAAACCCTAAAATTCTCATGCTACCGCGCCAAGGCATGTCAGTCATGCCAGCCGCACCTCCATGCCCAGCAGTACCACCGCGCCAAGGCATGCCAGCCGCACCTCCGTGCCCAGCAGCACCACCGCGCCAAGGCATGTCATCCATGTCAGCCGCACCATGTGCCAAACGGCATGCCTAGCCATTGGCCCCACATACCAAGCCAAGCCGCACCTTGCCTTTGCCCTAGCCATTCTAGCCTCACCATGTGCCAAACGGCATGCCTAGCCACTGGCCCCACATGCCAAGACAAGCCACACCTTGCCTTGGCCCTAGCCGTCCAAGGTTACCAGACAACCCATGGTAACCTTTGGCCCGAAATCCTAAGTTTGGCCACGCCCAAACCGCACCAAGGCATGCCATGCCCACGGCATTCCAACCTAGCCACGCCACCTTATTGGCCTTCCCTATGCGGCTACTAAAACGAAGACGTGCGACAATCAACGGCCCCCCTTCAATCCCAGACAACGCATGGTAACCTTTGGCCCGAAATCCTAAGTTTAGCCACGCCCAAACCGCGCCAAGGAATTCCATGCCCACTGCATGCCAACTAATCCGCGCCACCTTACTGGCCTTCTCTATGTGGCTACTAAAACGAAGGCGTGCGACAATCAACGGTCCCCCTTCAATCCCAGGATCAAATCCTAGCCATCCAAGGTTACCAGACAATGCATGGTAACCTTTGGCCCGAAATCCTAAGTTTGGCCACGCCCAGAGCCAAGGCATGCCAACCTAGCCGTGCTGATCCCTGTCGTAGGCGTCAAAAGTAAATTACACTTTCTTATTACTCAAAATATAAATATAGCAAGGGCAAGAAAGGATCGTTCCCACAGAGAGGACTTAGGTTGTCAAATTGTTTCGGTTTCCTATAAATAACACCGGGGGGTTTTCTGATTTTTATATACTAAAATAAAATAAAAGCAAACAATAAAGGTAAACAAATCAAATCAAGGATGAGAAAGTATTGGTCATGGATTTCGTCTTCAATCACAAACATGTTTTCAACACAATAACTAGAATTGATATTTAAAACCCATATTTGGAAATCCAACTTATTCCATAACCAATAATAAAAACTAGGTACTCATATTCATGGAGTTCATAACAAGAAGGAAGAGAAAACCTATTATGTTTCTAAACCCTAGAAAATAAAGTAGAGACAAAGATTTTTTTTTAGATTAGTAGAGAGTTCCTTTTATATCCATCCTTCTTTCCTCCCAATTTTCTGCATTCAGTCACGCACAAATCATGGCAAGTTTGCCAAATACCAAGCCCGTCTAGCCCATACAATATCAGGGCCCAAGTCCATCCGAGTAAGCCGTTGGATTGGTGAGTCAACTCTTTGAATCCCAAAGCAAATGCCCGATTCTCCTCGTTTCTCGTGACTTCGGCCAAACTTGGCCATTCCTTCACTCCTCGCAATTGTATCAATCCTAACATACATCTATGAAGGCAATAACTCCAGCTTCAGAATCGTGCAGCTCACTCTCGAACCAACAAAGATCAAACAAGGAAGAATCCACTCCTAGCATAACCTCCGACCACTTCCACTCGCATCTCTTTGTCGCCTCAACTCATATCCCATGGCCTTATCTACAGACCACCATTCTTCAGCCGATTCTCGTCAAGTTCCGAAATAGCTAGTTACAACATCTTTTCTTTGAACTGCACCTGCAACTCATTCTGCAATTTCAGTTCTTGAATTTCTCCTTCTCGCTGCGTTATCAACACACACAATCAGCTCCGTTCAGCCTATACTCTTTTTAATCTTCAGTGCCTTCTACAGCCTTGTCTTCTCCACAACATCATCAGTTCCTCATCTGCGGCCGAGCCCAAATATCTAGCTCATAATACATATGCAGCTCATGCTTGAAATCATTTAACTCACAGAACCTCCAACCAGCACCATACTATGGTTCTTTCAACTCAAAGCCACCACTGCCATCCTGTTCAATTGCAATTGCAGCTGCAAAACTCATCCTGTAACTCCCATTATTCACAGCCATTCCCCCATGACCAATTCCATTCTGCAGCTTATAAACACTCGACTGCAACCTCCTCCTGTTCAGTTCATTCATCACCAGAATCAAGCATCGACAAGCATCACAGCATCAGCCATTGTAACATCCAGCTCTCGTTTGCACTCTGTAACTCCATTCCGTTCTTGCTTAACTCTTTAGCTCGAACCATCTCCAATTTCAATTAGCTACAAATACCTCCTCTCGTCCCTGAATCCTTCATCAATCTGCTCTGTAACTCATATCAGCTCATGTTTCACTCCATTGATGTTTAAATTAACAACACCGGACCCATAACTTCAGCTGCAACCTCACAAGCCTAATACTCCAGCTCATGTGCACACCCTGCTTCCATTCTTGGTCCCATTTGACTGCATTACCAACACATTTCAGCTCACAACCACCAGTATCTGCCAACTTGCATCCATCAGCATCACCACCTGCAATTACACCATTGAGAAGTAACAGCAACAGTAGCTATTAAGCTCATTCGAGTACAATTCCTTGTTGTACTTCACATCGACAACAACCATCCATCTTCAATTCCTTCTTATGGTTCCTGCAATCATCACTTGTAACTGCCACTGTCAAAGCAACGGCAACACATCTTCCATGTAATCTCCCAGACATCCATTCTCTTGCCACCGAGTACCAAGACTTCCAAACCTCCTTGTTATATTCGGAACTTTCCAATCCACAGTCACCATTGATGGTACCCCGACTCAACCAAATCCCTAACCATCTCCACCGACTGCAGCTTCTTTGAAATTCATCTTAGCTTTACAGCTCCAGCTCCAATAGCACCACCTTCTTGCACTTACTGCAAAGCCAGCAACTGATCGGGTGTATAATACATCCTATTTACTATCTTTTGTTTATGCTTTCTTTGCTATTTTTCTTGTAAATTATGTATTTTACGCTTGTTTTGAGTTTTATAGCTACTTTGGAGTCGCACGGAGGAAAAGAAGAAGAAATCACCCAATTCGAGTAAAAGGGCAAAATAGTCATTCATGGGCGAACACTATCTGGAGCCCAGTCAAGGTTAAGGGGCAACTCTCTCTTGGAGGAGTATTAAAAGACAACCAGCAATGGTTAGGGGGCTGCTAGCTGTGTAGCCCTTATCAAGGTGACCAGACACTGAATAACCATCCTTCTATAACCCTAGCTCGAGAAATTATTCTCAATCATTTCCTCTCAATCATTATTTGCATCTGAAAGAAGAGAAAAGAGGCGAGAAATTGAGAGAAGGATTGAAGGCATTCGTTGAAGAATTAAGAGAAGATTGAGGATGGTTTGGGGCTGAAATCGAGAGCCAGAGATCAGAAATCGACGATGAATTCAAGTTAGGGTTTGATTCAAGATTGAATCTGGCAGCGAGAGATGATGGTACGTAGATGGAACTGGATTGGGTTTGAAGTCAAGATTCAGTGGTGCTGCTGTTTCAGGGGTTTGAATCGATTAGGGTCTGTTGGTGTTAATTGGAGATGGTCTTGATGCCTCAGAGAGAAGAAATCAGGGTTCCGATTTGAAGAGGAAATCAGAGATAAAATCAAAGATGGATTTATGGTTGGTTGTGAAAGAATTAGGGTTCGATTTCTGCAACTGAAGAACAAAGTGAAATTGGGACGAATCTGTGGTTGAATCTCGAGTCTGTGATGATTTAATTTAATGGGTTTCGACTGAAAATGCTGTTGGTGGTGGTAGCAGGTGAATAAGCTGCAGAATGGGTCTGTAATTGAAGCAGTGTGAAGTCGAGAAGAGCAGATGGGTTCGTGATTGATTGGAGTTCAGCATCAGTTGAGTAACAGGTAGAATATGAATTAGTGTGGGTGCTGTGAAGGATGGATTTGACGGTGGAATTATAAATAGATTGAGACGAAGAACACTGCAAAGGGAAGATAAAGATGGTGTTGTGCTTCAAACGTGAATGAAATAGATGTATGCTAGGATTTTGTGCAGGTATGGAGCTGAAAAGTGAGGCCTGAATTTGGCGGGAAGTCCATGTAAATTGACCCGAACTCGGCTGGTTTCCCGATAACATGAGTCGACTCGGTGAGTCCCGATGGCCGATCCAGCCTCGCAGCTCGGTAGAGTCATTGAGAAGACATAGTTTGTGGTGGTGAGTGACTGACTCAGCTGACTCTCCCTCTCCTTGACTTGTTGACTAACAAAGAACCGTCGATCGGGACCGTTAGTTCGGCGGGCTGTAACCGTGAATATTATTGTCGACGGAAAAGAATAATCCAGTGACCGCCAACACTTTTCCGGTGCTGGAATCCGGCCAACTTTCGGCCATAATACCAGCTTTCCGGCGGACCAATATGTGCAGAATTTTGTGAGAATATTCTAAACTCATGGGTGTGAAGACTTGGACTTGGACTTGGATGGAGAATTTGGGTCAAATTTGGAAAGAGAAGATGGAAGATGAAAAAGACTTGAATTTGGAAATTGAATCATTATGGAATGAGGATTCTATTCCTTGGAAGATTTGGAGAACATTGAAACCTATAAGTAGAGAAGTTCTCTACACACTTTTACACATCTTTTTACACACCTCTCTACACACACAACACTTGTGTTTTTGCTTGCTTTTCAAAATTCTTCTTTTTAATTATTTGTGTGAACTTGAAAATTCTCCTTTAATTATTTGTGTGAATTTCAAAAACATGAGTAGCTAATTTTATTATTGATTGAGGATGAATTCCTAGTTCTTAACATTGTTTGAGTTTTGTTTTAAATCTACTTTGAAGTTTTTCACATGATTATCGTTTGTTTTTACTAATAGGAATGTTTATACATTCATGGTTGATTGATAGATTGTTTAGAGTGCACGCTAAATGGATTTGTTAATTTGATCTAAAGCTAGTGAAAGTTGGGGGATAAGTAATCGTTTCTTGACTCTTTACATAAGTAGCAAACACAAGACCTTGCGGAGGGATTAGTGGAGCAATTGTGTGTAAAAACAACGCTAGAAAGTGGACCAAGCGAATGTTTAACTACTAGTACTAAACCTAAATTCATAAATCTTAATGCATTCGGGGAATTACATCTTGTAAGCGAACCTCAAGGTGGTTCTTTTGAATAGAATCGATAACAAAAGCGGACTTGTTACTCAGTGAAAGAAGGGATTTTGGGGTTAGCTAAGCGAACCTGCTAACCTACGGTTGGTGATAATCTGTGACTAATAACATATGGATGAAAAACATAACTTGAATCATTATTTTGCAACGAAGAAGGATTCCTTGATCTTGTCTCTCTTATTGATTTCGACTTTAACTTTTAATTGCTTTGTTAACTTTCTTTTGCTTTACACCCCCCTTTTGTGATAATTTTTACAACTAAGAATCTCTTGCTCCTTGTGGGAACGAACTTAACTACACTATATTACTTGTTAATTAGGTGGAAAAGTATTAATTAATTTGTCGTGGTTACGACACGCATCAAATTTTACATAAGTAGCAAACACAAGACCTTGAGGAGGATTAGTGGAGCAATTGTGTGTAAAAACAACGCTAGAAAGTGGACCAATCGGAAGAGTTTAACTACTAGTACTAAACCTAAATTCATAAATCTTAATGCATTTATTTAAATTACATCTTGTAAGCGAACCTCAAGGTGGTTCTTTTGAATAGAATCGATAACTAAAGCGGACTTGTTACTTAGTGAAAGAAGGGATTTTGGGGTTAGCTAAGCGAACCTTTATCCTACGGTTGGTGATAATCTGTGACTAATAACATGTGAATGAAAAACATAACTTGAATCATTGTTTTGCAATGAAGAATGATTCTTTGATCTTGTCACTCTTATTGATTTCAACTTTATCTTTGAATTGCTTTGTTTATATTCTTTGCTTTATATACCCCCCTTTTTGTGACAATTAAGACAACTAAATTCTCTTGCTCCTCATGGGAACGAACTTAACTACATTATATTACTTGTTAATTAGGTGAAAAAATATTAATTAATTTATTTTGGTTACGACACGCATCAAATTTTGGCGCATCGATTGTGGGAGCATCGGACGATTTTAGTTGTTTTTATTTTTTTTTTTGCTTTATTCTTACTTTGTTAGATTCTATACCGTATCTAACTTAGTTTTTGAGAATCTTGTTTGGTGTTATACCTTTGGTGAATGCTTAAAAAGGGAGACCAAGAGTCCAATACGTCTTCGATCCAGCACTCAACTAAAGGATTTCATTCGAGCGGTTAACACTCCACTTCCTCCTTCTTCATCAAGTGAATTCGCAGAGATTCGGACAAAGAGGAAAAACAATGGCTGAACGTACACTCAAGGACCTAGCTTCTCACAAGCTCGATACACAACAATGGTGTATCCAAACTAACTCAACCTTCGAGATCAAGCCGGGGTTGATTAGAGAGTTACCAAAGTTTCATGGCATGGTGAATGAAGACCCAAACAAACATCTTATGGACTTCTATACCATAGTTATGGCTATGCTTCCACCGGAGACTAATGCGGATGGAGCAATGTTGAAAGCTTTCCGTTTTCTTTAGCGGGCAATGCTAAGGAATGGTTATATTATTTGCCTTCCTAAGTATACAACATGGAATGGGATGAAGAAACTTTTACTCGAGAGATATTTTCCCGCATCAAAAGCTACTCAAATTCGCAAGGAGATTTGTGGGTTGAAGCAACATGTGGGAGAGTCGTTGTATGAATGTTGGGAGCGATACAAGAGGTTGGTGGCAAGCTGTCCACACCATCAATTCAGCGATGTTATGATACTCCAATACTTCTACGAAGCTCTCCACCCAAGTGATAGGTCTCTTCTTGACGCCGCGGGTGGTGGTGCACTAGTGAACAAGACGGTGACCCAAGCTACCGAGTTGATTGAAAGTATGGCTGCAAACTCGCAACAATTCTACACAAGAGATGAACCAATGGTTAGGCGAGTGCATGAAGTTAGTGATTCATCCTCACATCTTGATCAAAGGATGGGTAACATGGAGATAATGATTCAAAGGATGGCCGCGGTAATTATTCCGGATGGTGAGACCGAACAAGTAAATGCTTTATATCCAAATCAAAGTCCGAGGTACGATCCATACTCGAATACTTACAATCCCGGTTGGAAGGATCATCCTAACTTTAGTTATGCAAATAAGCAAGCGGAGGCTCCTAATCCATATGCGCAACAAGGTGGTTTCCAACAATCACGTTTCCAACCTCAACAACAATTCCAACCACAACAAGTCAAGGAGCGAGATTCTTCAATTGATGACAAGCTCAATGCATTGATGCAAGGTATGCAAGGTATCACCACTTTGGTTCAACAACAACAACAAAAGACCGATTCGGCAATCAAGGATTTACAAATTCAAGTGGGGCAATTAGCGACCGATGTGAACCTATTGAAAGCTCAAGCATCCACAAATCTTCCTTCACAACCATTTGTTAATCCAAGAGAGAGCGTTAATGCGATTACTTTGAGGAGTGGGAAACAAGTGGAGCAACCAAATCAACAAGATAAGGTGTATGATGAGAAAGAGGAAATTGAAACCGCACCAAAGGAGAATACATCCCCAACCAACCAACCCGAGGAGACGGTTCATACTTTCACCACTCCACCCCCGTTTCCTAGCCGATTTGCTAAATCGAAGAAAGACTTGGAATACAAGGATATTTGGGACATCCTTAAGAAAGTACAAGTCAATATTCCACTCATTGAAGCTATTCGTCAAATTCCTCGTTGTGCAAAGTTCTTAAAGGAGTTGTGCATGAACAAGAAAAGGTTAAAAGGGAATGAAGTCATGAGTGTGGGGGAGAATGCTTCGGCGTTCATTCTTAAGAAACTCCCACCAAAATTAAAGGACCCCGGTAGTTTCACTATACCTTGCACAATTGGTAAAACAAGGTTTACTCGAGCTTTACTAGATTTGGGAGCATCGGTTAATGTTATGCCTTCCTCGATTTATGATTCTTTGAATCTTAGTCCTCTTAAAGAGACCGAGGTAGTTCTTGAACTTGCTAACCGATCTAATGTTTACCCGAAAGGGATTGTTGAGAATGTTTTGGTGCAGGTTAATTAGCTTGTATTTCCGGCCGATTTCTATGTCTTAGACATGAATGATGAGAATTCTTCCAAGTCTACACCTTTGCTTTTGGGTAGACCATTCTTAAGCACCGCCGGAACAAAGATTGATGTCCAAAATGGCACCTTGACTATGGAGTTTGATGGTACACTCATCCACTTTAATATCTTTGGAACAATGAGATACCCTAGTGATGTGAAGTCATGTTTTCCCGTGAAAGAGATTGATGCGGGCTAATGAATCTTGCAAGAGCTAAGTCGGGCCGTCGACTTTAAAACAAGCGCTTCATGGGAGGCAACCCATAGGTTTTGTATTTCTTATCTTTTTGCTTTTTGTTATTTATTTTTCTTGTTTCATATCATGTTAAAATTTCCCACCATGACTTTACTAGGACGATTCAATTACATTGAGGACAATGTAAGGTTTAAGTGTGGGGGAGTGGTTAAGCATGTATTTAAAAAAAAAAATTAAAAAAATTTTTTTTTTTTACATAAAACCTTCAACTTTTAGAGATTTTAGAGTCACTAGCATACTTCTAGGTATGTTTATATAGAGAATTCTTGACCGACATAATTGAACTTGGAAGTGTTAGGGAACTACATTCGGATTTCTTACTTGTTAGAGTGTTAAATAATGGATTTAATCATGCCGGTGATGCAAATTTGGTGCAGGGAGAAATGCATTATTAGAGTTGCTGATCAATCATTAGTGGAGACTACCCGTATTTATATCATGTGAGGCACCGATCAGAAAATTTTCCATCTAACTAAAGAGTTTTCTTTTGAGTGTGTGTCACCATAAGTTAATTCCGGGTAGAATGGTGAGCTACCCAACCTCCCACCAATAGAAGCACTACTCTTTGATCTCTTGAGTGCTAATTTTGTCAATCATGAGGGTGACGTCTATAGATGAAAGCCTCCTTCTTGTAGTTCGATTTGCAGTTAGCACCATTCTCTCTCTCCACAACAACGGGTCCATAGAAACACCACCATCATCAACAAGGAGCGACATCAAAATCTACAAGGAAAGTTGGAGAAGTTCACGGTTTACAAGCAACGAAATGAGCAAAAGAGCAAATTTCATATTCAAGTAAAGCAACATACAAAGTGCAGATTTTTACATATATGTTGAGGAGTTACAATACAATGAGGTAATTATATATCCAAGTATGAAGACTTATTTATAAGAGCAAAGAAAATCAAAAGGTGAGAATTATTGAGGTTTATGATTTCGAGACGATACAAGTTGCGAAGAATCAAGCGGTAAAGTACTTCTCCCACGGCCACGGTTTGTTTTATTTTCACTTCGTTTTATTTCTCTTCAAAAAAAAAAAAATGATAAAAAAAAAATGAGACAAGAGAAAAATTTATCATTGTTTTTATTTTTATTTAATAAGCCGTGGGGAAGGAAAATTTATAAGGAAGTTTCAAGCGACAAGGGTTTAAGAAAAAGGTTATAAATTGTCAAGGAATTACGAAATTCAAGAGTTTATCATCAATAGTTGAAACCGAAGACGAAGACCAAGGAGATCAAGACAAGGATCGGAAGACGTTTATATTGGATTCTGTGAGAGTGGTGTTATCATAATTGGCGATCGGATGTGAAGGTGAGTAAGTAATCTCATCCTCGATAATAGTGGTTGATTTTCTTTCTTAGAGATCGTCAGAAAAATGGTTTTTCAAAATGTTAAAAGATGTGGGTTTTTAAAATATTTCGGAAGTTGTCCTTCCCACCATTCAATGTGTTGCAGGATTTCTCTCTTCATTCCTACCTGCACACATGTGAGACCCATAAAAAAGCTGTCTTTTTGAGTGCAATTATCATAAAATCCTTTTTAGTGAGGCAGAATTCGAGGCGAAATGCTTATTGATCGTTTCTCAAACACGCATTCTCTCATAATGGTGTGGTTATTTCTCACTCAACATTTAAGAATGAGAATATGTTCTTTAGTATTTCTAACTTCTTATTACTAGCATGTAGAAACTCTATGTCCTCATAACTCCTTGGATGCTCGGGACGCTGGAACATTTTGAAGTTGTAAGTTTTAGTTTGATTTGCTCGAGGACTAGCAAAGTCTAAGTGTGGGGGTAATTTGATAGGGTGTAGAATACATCCTATTTACTATCTATTGTTTATGATTTCTTTGCTATTTTTCTTGTATATTATTTATTTTACGCTTGTTTTGAGTTTTATAGCTACTTTGGAGTCGCACGGAGGAAAAGAAGAAGAAATCACCCAATTTGAGTAAAAGGGCAAAATAGTCATTCATGGGCGAACACTATTTGGAGCCCAGTCAAGGTTAAGGGGCAACTCTCTCTTGGAGGAGTATTAAAAGACAACCAAAGAATGGTTAGGGGCTGCTAGTTTGTGTAGCCCTTATCAAGGTGACCATATTTGAATAACCATCCTTCTATAACCCTAAGCTCGAGAAATTATTCTCAATCATTTCCCTCAATCATTATTTGCATAGGAAAGAAGACAAAAGAGGCTAGAAATTGTGAGACGGATTGAAGGCATTCGTTGAAGAATTAGAGAGAAGATTGAGGATGATTTGGGGCTGAAATCGAGAGCCAGAAATCAGAAATCGACGATGAATTCAAGTTAGGGTTTGATTCAAGATTGAATCTGGCAGCGAGAGATGATGGTACGTAGATGGAACTGGATTGGGTTTGAAGTCAAGATTCAGTGGTGCTGCTGTTTCAGGGGTTTGAATCGATTAAGGTCTGTTGGTGTTAATCGAAGATGGTCTTGATGCCTCAGAGAGAAGAAATCAGGGTTCCGATTTGAAGAGGAAATCAGAGATAAAATCAAAGATGGATTTGTGGTTGGTCGTGAAAGAATTAGGGTTCGATTTCTGCAACTGAAGAACAAAGTGAAATTGGGACGAATACGTGCATTTGAATCTCGAGTGCGTGATGATTTAAGTTAATGGGTTTTGACTGAGAATGCCGTTGGTGGTGGTAGCAGGTGAATAAGCTGCAGAATGGGTCTGTAATTGAAGCAGTGTGAAGTCGAGAAGAGCAGATGGGTTCGTGATTGATTGGAGTTCAGCATCAGTTGAGAACACGGTAGAATATGAATTAGTGTGAGGTCTTTGTGAAGGATGGATTTGACGGTGGAATTATAACTAGATTGAGACGAAGAACACCGCAAAGGGAAGATAAAGATGGTGTTTGTGCTTCAAACTTGAATGAAATAGATGTATGCTAGGATTTTGTGCAGGTATGGAGCTTGAAAAGTGAGGCCCGAATTTGGCCCGGAAGTCTCAGAAAACAAAATTAACTCGGAATGGTTTCCCAATAACATGAGTAAACTCGTGAGTCCGATAACCGATCCAAACGATTCAAGAGAGAGTCACCAAAGAAACCAGTTTGTGCCTAACCGAGTGACTCGACTCAGCTGACTCTCCCTCTTTGACCATTGTTGACTAACAAAGAACCAAATGTTTGACCGTTAGTTGACGACTTAATCGTGATCGAATATTCATCGATGGAAAAGAATAATACGGCGACCACCAACACTTTTTCGGTCTTGGGAATCCGGTGATTTCCGCCATAATAATTTTCCGGCGGACCAATATGCAGAATTTTGTGAGAATATTCTAGACTCATGGGTGTGAAGACTTGGACTTGGAATTGGAGGAGAATTTGGGTCAAATTTGGAAAGAGAAGATGGAAGATGAAAAAGACTTGAATTTGGAAATTGAATCATTATGGAATGAGGATTCTATTCCTTGGAAGATTTGGAGAACATTGAAGCCTATAAGTAGAGAAGTTCTCTACACACTTTTACACATCTTTTTACACACCTCTCTACACACACAACACTTTTTGCTTGCTTTTCAAAATTCTTCTTTTTAATTATTTGTGTGAACTTGAAAAATTCTCCTTTAATTATTTGTGTGAATTTCAAAAACATGAGTAGCTAATTTTATTATTGATTGGGGATGAATTCCTAGTTCTTAACATTGTTTGAGTTTTGTTTTAAATCTACTTTGAAGTTTTTCACATGATTATCGTTTGTTTTTACTAATAGGAATGTTTATACATTCATGGTTGATTGATAGATTGTTTAGAGTGCACGCTAAATTGATTTGTTAATTTGATCTAAAGCTAGTGAAAGTTAGGGGATAAGTAATCGTTTCTTGACTCTTTACATAAGTAGCAAACACAAGACCTTGCGGAGGATTAGTGGAGCAATTGTGTGTAAAAACAACGCTAGAAAGTGGACCAAGCGAACCGAGTTTAACTACTAGTACTAAACCTATATTCATAAATCTTAATGCATTCGGGGAATTACATCTTGAGCGAACCTCAAGGTGGTTCTTTTGAATAGAATCTGATAACTAAGCGGACTTGTTACTCAGTGAAAGAAGGGATTTTGGGGTTAGCTAAGCGAACCTGCTATCCTACGGTTGGTGATAATCTGTGACTAATAACATGTGGATGAAAAACATAACTTGAATCATTGTTTTGCAACGAAGAAGGATTCTTTGATCTTGTCTCTCTTATTGATTTCGACTTTAACTTTTAATTGCTTTGTTTACTTTCTTTTGCTTTACACCCCCCTTTTGTGACAATTTTTACAACTAAGAATCTCTTGCTCCTCGTGGGAACGAACTTAACTACATTATATTACTTGTTAATTAGGTGGAAAAGTATTAATTAATTTGTTGTGGTTACGACACGCATCAAATTTTACATAAGTAGCAAACACAAGACCTTGCGGAGGGATTCCGTGGAGCAATTGTGTGTAAAAACAACGCTAGAAAGTGGACCAAGCTAACCGATTTTAACTACTAGTACTAAACCTAAATTCATAAATCTTAATGCATTCGGGGAATTACATCTTGTAAGCGAACCTCAAGGTGGTTCTTTTGAATAGAATCTGATAACTAAGCGGACTTGTTACTCAGTGAAAGAAGGGATTTTGGGGTTAGCTAAGCGAACCTGCTATCCTACTTGAATCATTGTTTTGCAACGAAGAAGGATTCTTTGATCTTGTCTCTCTTATTGATTTCAACTTTATCTTTGAATTGCTTTGTTTATATTCTTTGCTTTATATACCCCCCTTTTTTGTGACAATTAAGACAACTAAAACCTCTTGCTCCTCGTGGGAACGAACTTAACTACACTATATTACTTGTTAATTAGGTGGAAAAATATTAATTAATTTGTTGTGGTTACTTCACGCATCAGCAACAAACTGAGCCTCAATGCCAACAAACCCCTGAGCATCTGCAGCTCTGTAACACAAACTCACAATTCCACCACTGCAATGACAGTACCACCAAAGATTCAATGTAACCCCAATCACCACTCTGTATGCTTAGCTCAACTCCATTGCACCAATACCGGACCACCAACTTCACAAAGATAACCGCGCAAACCCGCAACCCACACAAATATCTCTCGCAACTTTCTGTTTCCCTGTAAGCCTAATTCATTTCACACCCCGCCAATTCTCCATCATCTGTATCTCATTGCATCATTACTCCCTTGATTTCTTCAGTAACAGAATTATTTCCATCAAACCCAGGGTATTAATTCAAACCCTAACTTCTCTGGTCCTCAACTACAGCATCGATTCGAATTCAAATTAAACCTAACTTCAAATCTCAGATACAACCACCATCCCTTTAATTTCTTCATCAAACCCTAGTCTTCAACAGCAACAGCTCTATTCTTCTCTCGATCATCATCACAGTTTCCTTCCCCTAAATTTCTTCTCTCTAATTTCTTACCGATTCGCACATCATCACAATCGCATCTGAAGTTGTCTAAACTTGGGGAAGCAACAGGAATGAGGAATTGATTTCTCAAATTCAGGGTTTGGGTGTAATAAAACTGGGATGGAGGTTGGGTGTAGTAAAACTAAGAATTATATAGGCACCGTTCCAGTGGATAAGGGCTTCCCCAAAGTGCATTCTTTCGCCTACGACTTGATGTGTTTGTCTTTTCGCTCCAAATAGACATTTTCTCCTTCTTTCGCTCCGAATGACTCCAAAGTACCTAAATAACTCAAAAGCACACATAAGATACATGATTTACATGAAAACTCGCAAAGAAAGCATAAACAATAGATATAAATCTAAGTATTTATCACACCTATCAAATTCCCCCACACTTAGACTTTGCTAGTCCTCGAGCAAATCAAACAAAACTTATTCTAAAATATACATACAACTCCGTGTCGTCGAGGCTACGGTCACTTTTAGCATAAATAACAAGCCTTTAAACCACTAGGTGTCCCTAGTGGACGAGTTATAATCTCGTGAGGGTTTACTAGAGATATAACCACAAAACCTATTTTTCCAACTTACTAGTTCTCCGTAATAATAGCATCAAACGCACTAAGAAGACATAGAGATTCTGCACACTATTCATAAGAAGTTAGACACATAAATGAACACAATCTCATCCTTAAAAGTTGAGAGAGAAATAACCATCCCTTGTCGAAAGAGATTCGGGTTCGGAGTGATCAAAAGTCTCGACTCTGCCTCACAAGAAAGGGTTTTATGAAGTTGCTCTCAATAATAAACAACTTTTTTATGGGTCACACCTGTGTCTAGGTAGGAATGAAGAGAGAATCCTGCGACACGTTGAATGGTAGGAAGGAAAAACCCTCCGAATTGTTTTGAAAACCCACATCTTTTATAATTTTGAAAACCCATTTTTCTGACGATCTCTGCGAAAGGAAATCAACCACTTAACGAAGGTGGGAATATGCTTACTTACCTCGTTATCCATTCGATGCAGCTAGCACCACTCTCACAGCATCCATAGAAACGTCTTCGGTCTTCATTCTTTTTCTTCATCTTCGTCTTCGGTCTTCAAATCTTGATGATAACTCTTGAACTTCGTAGAATCTCAACAATATAACTCTTTCCTCTAATTCCTTGTTGCTTGAAACTTCATTATAGATATTCCTTCTTCCCTTGGCTTTATTGTAAGAATACAAAACTAAAAACAAACTATACAATCCCAAAATATGATTTTTTTTTTTAATATGAGACAAGAAAAATAAAACAAATACAAAACAATAAAACTAATTATAGAACAAAAAGAACGTAATGATGGTTTTTTTTTTTTTTTTTTTCATCATTTTTTTTTTGTAGACAAGAGAAAAATAAAATACAATTAAAATAAAAATGTAAGTACAAAGGCCATGGTGTAAGTACTTTACCACTTGATTCTTCACAACTTGTATGTCTTGATATCATAAACTTCTCGAACTCTCATCTTGATAATCTTCACTTTTGTACAATAGTCTTCAACTTGTTAAAAATTCTGCTCCTTGTCTTGTTGCTTTACTTGAATCTGAAATTTGCTCATTTCTGTATTGTTGCTTGTAAACCTTGAACGTCTTCAACTTTCCTTCGAATTTGTGATGCTCCTCTTGTTGATGATGATGGTGTTTCTATGGACATGTTGGTGTAGAAAGAGATAAAGTGGATGGTGCTAACTGCGAACAAGATTAAAAGTGGTATGTAAGTTAGCAATTCGATGTCGCCATCATGATTGATAAAAATAGCACTCAAGAGATCAAAGTAGTGCTTCTATTGGTGGGAGGTTGGGCAGCTCACCATTCTGCCCGGAATTTACGTACGGTGACACACACTCTAAAAGCACATATTTAGACAGGTACAAAGAATTGAAGGTCGGTGCCTCTCATGATGTAACATGGGTAGTCTCCACTATAGGGGACCACTACTCTAATACCGAATTCAGTCTGCACCTCATTTGCCACTGCGATGGTTAAATCCAACTTTAACTCTCATACAAATAAGAAACCCGATCACGTTCTCTGTCATCTCTAAGTTCAGTCACTCTTATGAGAATCTCGATGTAATCTTAGCGACATGTATACTATGTGACTCTAAACTAACCACAAGTTGGAGTTTTTTATTCACTATTTACACAAAAGTTGAAAATTTCATGAAAAATTTGCAATGCAAATACTTAACCACTCCCCCACACTTAAACTTTACATTGTCCTCAATGTAAATTGAATCGTCCAAAGAAAGTCAAGGTGGGAAATCTTATATCATATGCGACAAGAAAAAGTAAAAACAAGACAAGAAAAGAAAAATTAAAAGATAAGAGATACAAAACCTATGGGTTGCCTCCCATGCAGCGCTTGGTTTAAAGTCGTCAGCCCGACTATAGCCT
This sequence comes from Papaver armeniacum, assembly GCA_023531295.1. Taxonomy (NCBI): domain Eukaryota; kingdom Viridiplantae; phylum Streptophyta; class Magnoliopsida; order Ranunculales; family Papaveraceae; genus Papaver; species Papaver armeniacum. The sequence continues at coordinate 217,146 of JAJJWW010009066.1, forward strand.
TGCAAGATTCATTCCCCATATACCAACAATCTGAAAAGTTGGGGATCCTTCCATAGAACCTGTTTTGCAAACATTAGCTTCACACAAATATTAGTAATATAAAATATAAATGAAGCTATTAACCGATAAAAGTTTCCCCCACACTTATTCTTGTCCACACTTGGAAGTGTATAAAGAATATAGAAGTCAGGGACTACCACGGTTTCTTGTTCCAAAACTTGCATAGTATGAGAATCAAGTTTCTCTAATGGCGGAAAACGAGAAATAAAGTCATTTTAACAATACTCTCGAAGCACATATATTCAAACCAATAAGAGGTAAAGGGGAAGAAACAATAGGCAACGGGTTAGACAAACCTTGCACAATCTCTTGTATCACGGAATCCTCTTCATCCTTGAAAAACTCAAGTGAATTATTCACCTCTTTTATATCATGGTCCTCTATCAAACATTGCAACCATTCTTCGTCCGTTTCTACCTTAACCAAAGTCTCGACATTAACATCATCGTTACAATCATATGCAAGCTCAATTGGGTCTTCCACAATATTGGTCATATCGGTTTCATTCTCAACACACTCCTCTTTGTTGCAAGGCACATACTCATTTGCGGATCCAAATTTCACTATGGGGAATTTTTTTAGAACACTCAAAAATGCATCATCCTTAAGCTCCACCCTTTGAATAAGCTCTTGATCATTATTAAGATCAATGCTTGAGTTATCTAATGTATGTCATCATAGTCCTCTTCGTCTTCATCTTGATCCCAAAAAGATTCTCGTGGTACACCTTTGGGAAATGTCACCATGAATTGGTTCAAGCGATGTATCTTCATAATCATCATCACTTTCATAGTTAACATAAGATTGGTTGTCACTGAATTTAGTGTTGCTAGTCTCAAACTCATCCTTTTGAATAGGTGAATGATCATTATTAAGATCAAGAGTTGAGTTAACTACACAATTATCAACGAAAGACCCCAAAGGTTGGCTTTTTTCAACATTAGCATCAATCAAATATTCATCACAAACCACAGGCACATTAGAATAGTTATTGTTTTGAAAAAAAAAGTTCTTCTTTATACCTTTCTTCCTTGTAATCATCAATGCTTCCTCGTAAGATAGCCATACCTTCACGAAGTTCTTGGAGTTGCTCGTCTGTAGCCTCTTTATCTTTTTGAAACTCTTGTCGTATAAAGTTGGAAAAGTTGTCTAACAAGTTAGAGACTTGTTGTTCACGAGCATAAGAATCCTCCAATCCTTGTGGTTGTTCACACACGTACCCGCCATAAGGTTGTTGAGGAAAACCATAAGGTTCCATGGAATATTGGTCATAACCAATGAATTGGTTTTGATCATACCCCTGGAATTGGTAGTTGTCATATTGTTAAGGTTGTTGAAAACCGTATCCATCCATGTAGTATGCTCCTTCCATAGAAATTGGTACCTGAAACGAGATTCTCAAAACTCGGTTAAGAACCAAAGAATAAGAAAAAGTAAAACAAAACTAAAAAACAAAAATAAGAAACCAAAAACAATTGACAATCGTTGCCTCCCCGGCAACGGCGCCAAAATTTGATCGCTGTCATAGGCGTCAAAAATAAATTACACTTTCTTACTACTCAAAATATAAATATAGCAAGGGCAAGAAAGGATCGTTCCCACAGAGAGGACTTAGGTTGTCAAATTGTTTCGGTTTCCTATAAATAACACCGGGGGTTTTCTGATTTTTATATACTAAAATAAAATAAAAGCAAACAATAAAGGTAAACAAATCAAATCAAGGATGAGAAAGTATTGGTCATGGATTTCGTCTTCAATCACAAACATGTTTTCAACACAATAACTAGAATTGATATTTAAAACCCATATTTGAAAATCCAACTTATTCCATAACCAATAATAAAAACTAGGTACTCATATTCATGGAGTTCATAACAAGAAGGAAGAGAAAACCTATTATGTTTCTAAACCCTAGAAAATAAAGTAGAGACAAAGATTTTTTTTTAGATTAGTAGAGGAGTTCCTTTTATATCCATCCTTCTTTCCCATCCCAATTCTCTATTCAGGTCACGCACAAATCATGGCAAGTTTGCCAAATACCAAGCCTGTCTAGCCCATACAATATCAGGCCCAAGTCCATCTGAGTAAGCTGTTGGATCGGTGAGTCAACTCGCCCGAATCCCAAAACAGCCGATTCTCCCCTGTTTCTGTGACTTCCGGCCAAACTTCTGGCCATTCCTTCACTCCCTGCAATTGTATCAATCCTAACATACATCTATGAAGGCAATAACTCCAGTTCCGCTGCAACTGCAGCTCACTCTCGAACCAACAGCATCAAACAAGCAGCAATCCACTCCTAGCATAACCTCCGACCACTTCCACCTGCATCTCTTTGCTGCCTCAACTCATATCCCATGGCCTTAATACAGACCACCATTCTTCAGCCGATTCTCGTCAAGTTCCGAAATAGCTAGTTACAACATCTTCTCTTTGAACTTCACCTGCAACTCATTCTGCAATTTCAGTTCTTGAATTTCTCCTTCTCGCTGCGTTATCAACACACACAATCAGCTCCGTTCAGCCCATACTCTTTTTAATCTTCACTGCCTTCTACAGCCTTGTCTTCTCCACAGCATCATCAGTTTCTCATCTGCAGCTGAGCCCAAATATCTAGCTCATAATACATATGCAGCTCATGCCTGACATCATTTAACTCACAGAACCTCCAACCAGCACCATACTGCGGTTCTTTCAACTCAAAGCCACCACTGCCATCCTGTTCAATTGCAATTGCAGCTGCAAAACTCATCCTGCAACTCCCATTATTCACAGCCATTCCCCCATGACCAATTCCATTCTGCAGCTTATAAACACTCGACTGCAACCTCCTCATGTTAAGGTCATTCATCACCAAAATCAAGCAGCGACAAGCATCACAGCATCAGCCATTGTAACATCCAGCTCGCAACTGCACCTGTAACTCAATTCCGTTCTTGCTTAACTCTTTAGCTCGAACCATCTGCAATTTCAATTAGCTACAAATACCTCCTCTCGTCCCTGAATCCTTCATGAATCTGCTCTGTAACTCGTATCAGCTCATGTTTCACTCCATTGATGTTTCAATTAACAACACCAGACCCATAACTTCAGCTGCAACCTCACAAGCCTAATACTCCAGCTCATGTGCACACCCTGCTTCCATTCTTGGTCCCATTTGACTGCATTACCAACACATTTCAGCTCACAACCACCAGTATCCGCCAACTCGCATCCATCAGCACCACCTGCAATTACACCATTGAGAAGTAACAACAACAGTAGATATTAATCTCATTCGAGCACAATTCCTTGCTGTACTTCACATCGACAGCGACCATCCATCTTCAATTCCTTCTTATGGTTCCTGCAATCATCACTTGTAACTGCCAATGTCAAAGCAACGACATCACATCTTCCCTGTAATCTCCCAGACATCCATTCTCTTGCCACCGAGTACCAGCACTTCCAAACCTCCTAGTTATATTCGGAACTTTCCAATCCCGGGTCACCCACAAGATGGTACCCTACTCAACCAAATCCCTAACCATCGCCACCATTGCCTGGGCTTTTGAAATTCATCTTAGCTTTACAGCTCGGCCCAATAGCACCACCTTCTTGCACTTACTGCAAAGCCATCAACAAACTTGAGCCTCAATGCCAACAAACCCCTGAGCATCTGCAGCTCTGCAACACCAACTCATAATTCCACCACTGCAATGACAGCACCACCAAAGATTCAATGTAACCCAAATCACCACTCTGTATGCTTAGCTCAACTCCATTGCACCAATACCAGACCACCAACTTCACAGCATAACTGCGCAAACCTGCAACCCACACAAATATCTCTGCAACTTTCTGTTTCCCTGTAAGCCTAATTCATTCACACCCTGCAAATTCTCCATCATCTGTAGCTCATTGCATCATTACTCCCTTGATTTCTTCAGTAACAAAACTATTTCCATCAAACCCAGGGTATTAATTCAAACACTAACTTCTCTGGTCCTCAACTACAACATCAGATTCGAATTCAAATTAAACCTAACTTCAAATCTCAGATACAACCACCGTCCTTTTAATTTCTTCATCGAGCCCTAGTCTTCAACAGTAACAGCTCTATTCTTCTCTCGATCATCATCACAGTTTCCTTCCCCTGAATTTCTTCTCTCTAATTTCTTACCGATTCGAAATCACAATCGCATCTGAAGTTGTCTAAACTTGGGGAAGTAACAGGAATGAGGAATTGATTTCTCAAATTCAGGGTTTGGGTGTAATAAAACTGGGATGGAGGTTGGGTGTAGTAAAACTAAGAATGATATAGGCACCGTTCCAGTGGATAAGGGCTTCCCCAAAGTGTATTCTTTCGCCTACGACTTGATGTGTTTGTCTTTTCGCTCCGAATGACTCCAAAGTACCTAAATAACTCAAAAGCACACATAAGATACATAATTTACATGAAAACTCGCAAAAAAAGCATAAACAATAGGTATAAATCTAGGTATTTATCACACCTATCACGCGCCACCATGCTAGCCTTCCCTATGCGGCTACTAAAACGAAGTCGTGCGATAATCAACGATCCCCCTTCAATCCCAGGATCAAATCCTAGCCATCCAAGGTTACCAGACAACGCATGGTAACCTTTGGCCCGAAATCCTAAGTTTGGCCACGCCCAAACCGCGCCAAGTCATGCCATGCCCACAGCATGCTAACCTAGCCGCGCCACCATGCTGGCCTTCCCTATGCGGCTACTAAAACGAAGGCGTGTGACAATCAACGGTCCCCCTTCAATCCCATGATCAAATCCTAGCCGTCCAAGGTTACCAGACAACGCATGGTAACCTTTGACCCAAAATTTAGTTTGGCCACGCCCAAACCATGCAAAGCATGCCATGGAAATGGCATTCCAACTGATAGGTGTAGAATACACCGTATTTACTATCTAGAGTTTATGCTTTCTTTGCTATTTTTCGTGTAAATTATGTATCTTATGTTTACTTTTGAGCTTATCAAGTGCAATGGAGTCGTTATGAGCAAAAGAAGGAGAAAACGTCCATGTGGAGCGTAAAAGGCGAAAAGTCAATTCACATGTGGTTCGATGCGCACGGAGGGGTGAAGAATGGATTGTCGACTCCCGTGAATCGACAGCCGAGATGAGTAGAGATATAGACTGCATCGGTTATTCGGAACCGACAAGCCATTTATGGACTGGATGGCCCTTATCCAATTTCTGGGTAACCCCTTATCTATTCTACCTGGGTGGCTATATCCAGTCTCATTTCATACACAAGACCTAAAAATCAGAGAAACAATTATTTTCTCTCTTTCATTTTGCCTGAAGCCGAGAGAGAAATGGCTGCTGTTGTTAGTGATAATAAAATCATGGGAAATCAAGAAGCTGAGCTACTGATGTTGAGAAAATCAGGGAGATTAAGAATCAGGGTTTGATTGATTTGCGTATGGAGAATAACAGGGATTTGTGGTTGAATCTGCTGTTTGTTGTCGATTTGAGGGTTTCACCACTAGGGTTGATGTGAATTTGGAATCGGTAGCAGAATGATTTTCTTTCGATCTGTGAAGAGTTAGATGCTGATGTGAATCGAGAAGTCGCTGCAGTTGTTGAGCACGAATTAATTTAGGGTTAATGGTGAAATTGATATGTTTCAGCTGGTATCAAATCAAGTTATGAAGAACAGAAGATTCAAGGGTTTGCGGTTGTTAAATGGTTGAGTTAAGTGGTTGAGTTGAGATTTGGGTTTAATGAGTTCCAAGGCAGACTGGGACGATTTCACTGGATTTGATTTGTGAATGGGTTGAATTTGAGCTGCTGAGACTCATGGGGTCTGAGATGGATTCAGGGTGATTATAGAGAAGAAGAAGCTGAAAGAATGGGATTGGTGGTTCGACGTGATGAGTTCAGAGACTCAACTCAGAGGAGAAGAAGATGGGTTCATGGTGGTTTATGCTCAATGCTCAAGTTCAGTGGGTGAATTTGGTCGTCACAAGGTGTTGTTTGGTGGTGGTTATGACTTATGAACTGGTCATGGAAGTGAAGAGAAGGAAATGGCTTGGGGTTGCATTGGTGTTACCATTTGCCAATGAGATATAGACTGAGAGCTCGAGTTTGAGGAGGATTCTAGTCATGGTTGGAGGAAGGTGCAACTGGTACTGTTGGTTGCCACAACTGTGACTGAGAGTTAGGTTTGGGAGATTGTCATGGGTTTGCTGTTGGTGTATCACAGTGAGTTGGACTGCAGCTTTAGGAATCAATTGAGAGATCTTGATATGCAATTGCTAGGTTACAAAGTAGCTGGAGGTGAATAATGGTAGATGGCTAGGGGCTCGACTGAAGATGACATGGTAGTGGTGGTGTTATGAGCTGTGCACTTTCTGGTAGTACAAGAACTGAGCCAAGGTGAAGCTGAAGCGGATGGACATTGCAGGGAAGCTGAAAACAGGTCTGAAGTGCTGGAGATGTGCCGAGATGAACCAGGCAATGAGCAAAGGCTGTGTCATGGTGGTTATGGAGCTGAAATGGCTGTGTATGTGAGACTCCAGATGTGAATGAGTGTTGTGCAGCGTTATCAAATAGTTGGCTAGTGTTAGTCTGGGTGTGTGGTGCTGTTGCTGCCAGGGGTTTAAGGGTCGCTGTTGTAGGATTTGATATGTCGATGAACAAGTAGTGGTTATAATGCAGAATGGTGAGTTACCAAGGCTAAATTGGTCTGGTGGTTATATGAGGAGTTATGTTTGAGCTCAAAGCAGAAATGGGTGTCTGAGATGAAATTTGGTGGCTCTGGTACTGAACTAAGGTTAGATGGTGGAGATATTTCATTGCAGTCTTGAGATTACAGGTGACTGAATGTGTTGAGAATGAAGAAATGGCCAAGGAGTGGTGATGCACAATGGTTGTGCTGCACAAGTTATGGCCTATGCAATGGCCTGGCCTGGCCAATTTGACTCAGCTCAGTCAGTGACTGACTCACACTCTGACTCGGTGCTGACTGGGTTGACCCTGACTCTCCCTAACTCGGTGCTTGACCTAGTTGACCCGCCGAGCTGACTAGTTGACCGATCCGACCCGTTGACCGGTGACCGGGCGGACTTTGCCGGTCACCTGAGATACTTTCCGGCGACCTTTCCGGCCAAGTTCCGGCCACAATACCAGATTTCCAACGACCACTTTTGGGACATATTTTCTACATGGGTTTCTCTTTCTTATGGGCTTGGTGGATTGTCATCTAATGGACTTTGAAGACTAGACCTAATTTTAGAAGTTGGAGAAAAGCTATAAAGGGAAAGTCTTCTACAACTTAAAATATCTTATTCTTGGAATTTTGGGGGAGAGCCGGTTTTGTTTACGCTTCTAGGGTTTGCTTTTGTTCATCTTCTTCTTTTTCAATTAATCTTTTTATGATGAACTGCATAGCTATGAGTATCTAAACATATTATTGGTTATGGGATAAAAGTTGATTTCTCAACATGTTTTTGAATCTATGAATTAGTTTTGTCTCAGTAATTTATTGTTTGTGATTCACAATCAATAGTATTATAAGATTTGAATACTTGTTAGGTTGAGTCCGGAATCAATCCGATTTGCGTTCATCTCTAAAGCTATATTAGGGTTTTCAATATGAAAAAGTTGTTTATCCCTGATTCTAAGTAGCATAATTGTGGGTAGTGCTTGTAGTGATATATCCTACTAGTCACAAGTGAATCATAACTTTTATTAAAACGTTTAGTGCTTTTACACATTCGTTTGCATTGATTAGTCTTATTCCATAGAACTTATTGCTTTTAGGGAGTTAAACTTAATTGTGCTTTTACACTTTAGGTTGCTTTCTAGGAAGAATTCACATATGCATCTTTTAATGTGGTTGTGATGAAAAAAGAATTAACGGGTTATACTTGCGATCAAGGTATCCTAGGACTTTTAGTAAATACGAGATTAAAATACCAATTCTAATCATTGATGAAAATACATGTTTGTGAATGATACTATCCCTTGACCAATATCTTCTCCTTATTGATTATTCCAATGATCGCGGTCGTAAGCGTCAAAAATAAATTACACTTTCTTACTACTCAAAATATAAATATAGCAAGGGCAAGAAAGGATCGATCCCACAGAGAGGCCTAGGTTGTCAATATGTTATGGTTTCCTATATAAAACACCGAGGATTTTCTGATTTTTATAAACGGAAATAAATAAAAGCAAAGCAAACAAAGTACGCAAATCAAGGATGTGAAAATATTGGATAAAGGTTTCATCTTCAATTGTAAACAAGTTTATGAATATATGAATAGAATTCGTATTTAATCTCGCTATCATCAAAAGCCGTAGAATACCTTATTGCAAGAATACTAAAGTAATTTCCTAAGTCATCAACACACACATTAGAGCTGCGTATGTGAATTCTACTAAAGAATAACCTAACGCCTCATGCGCTAATTAAGTTCAATTCCTAGGAGCATTAAGTTTTAAATAGGCTAATCAATGCAATTGAAATACATTGCGCAAACAATTCGAACAAAGGTCAATTTCTACATATGACTACAAGGATGTATCACTACAACCTAGAATCATATCATGCTACTCGTATTCAAGGTTATGTTTCGATGAAAACCCTAAAATAGCTATAGATATGGATGTGAGTTCAATCAATTCTAGACTTAACTAAACAAACATTCAATCATATTGCAATACGTCAATCATGCAATTATTATAACCCGTAGAAATCAAACGATAATATTGAGAGAAAACTAATTCATAAAAATCATAAATTGGTTGCAAAATCCAACTACATCTTCAACCAATAATAAAAACTTAGTTCATGTTCATGGAGTTCATAACAAGAAGAAAAACAAAATACTTCATGTCTAAACCCTAGAACAAGAGTAGAGGCAAAAGAATAGAAAAAGATATATATGTTTTGAGAAAGTCTTCTCTTTTATAGCTCTACTCCTTCCAAAATTAGGTTTTGTCTTCAAAGTCCATCTCCAAGTGGTCCACCAAGCCCATATGTGAGAAAAACCCATGTAGAAAATTACGCCCAAAACGGTCAAATTAGGAAGCGGGATTGTGGCCGGAACTTGGCCGGAATAGTTGTCGGAAAATGTCGCCGACCACCACCTGCAAATACACCTCTGTTGATGGAATATTCGTCAAGATTCCGTTATACTTAATCGTTGGTGATTGGTCGTTAACCTGTTGACCGGGTCAAGGTCTAAGTCAGTCGGAACCAGAGTCGATTCTTGAGTCGTCGACAGTGGTTCTAGCCGTGCCACTTTGCATGTGCCAAAATAGTCACGGCCAAGATGTCCATCACTCTGCCAGGTCTTCTTCCCGCCCATAATGGCTATCTTGCAAACTCCTTAATCTCGACTCTTGCCATCCACCAACTCAATCACCATTCTTGATTCACTCCAATTCGGTATCCCATTTAGCACCACCGCATAACCAAGCCACGATTCGGGGTTCATAAACTCAATCACAATTGCCACTTTCTCCCCTATGAATCGCAGACTCCTCCATTCAACCACAAAGCGACTTCACGAAGCTCGGGCCCATAACTCCACTCCGCAATTATGCATCGGCTCGGCCATCATTTCCGTCTCGAGAATTCCCACGATACCCATCTTGCCATTCTTCTCGTGGCCACCTTGCACTATCCATTGTCATGCCCATTGTCCTGTCAAGGGCAAGATCGATCTCTTACCCTCTTTGCAATTCCATTGCGGAGTACCACAAAAGCCAAAACAACGGCTCAAAGATCGGTCCAAGCCAACGACACCGGCCTACTCCACGAGACACCACCATCAATTGCGGCTCAGCTCTTTCCCGCATTCTACCCCGAACCTCATCGCCCATCTCAACCCATTGCGTAACCATCCCGGCCATGGCTCCCCAATTTCGCCACCGCATCGCATCCGCATCCAAAATTGCCTCTCCATTTCAAAGCTTGACTCGAGCCAAAACCCAATTTCTCATCCTCCATCCATCCAATTCTTACTTAGTTCGAACCCTTGAAGCAACTCATTACACTGAACCTGAACCAATCAGATTCATCTCAGCCATACGAATCACCATCTGCAATCCTTAGAACCCTGCCATTACTCTCCAGCACAACACCTCAAGCCACCACCACTCAGCTTATGCCAGCACCACCTGCTCTTCTAGTTCACAGCCTAGGCTTTCTTGCATTGCACAGCTGCTGACACAGATCAATGGGCACTTGCCATTCTCGCGATTCCCCATACCGGGCTTAATCACAGTGACTTCATACCACCACCAACAACACCGGACCAAACCACCAACTTCACGGTTCGGTTCAAGCTTATCCTTTAGCCTTCATGACTCATCTCAGCCACTGAACTCGCAATTCTCAATAGCAAACACTGAGAACTTCAAACCGCATTTGAGACTCAAGACATTTCCACCGAACTTCAACTCAACCCCGCATCAACTGTTCGTGGACACACTCACAAATCAAAACCCCAATTTCCTCTTCACAAACTCCTTTCTCCCCGTATGGCAAAGTAAACCATCTCAATTTCATGTAAATCTCACAAACCCCTTTTCACCGAGCTTCAACAACGCCATCAATACTTCAATCACTAATCTCAAACCCATCTGGAATTTCAACCCAAATTCGCGGCATCATCTACTTTGTTTCTGAGGTCGATGTTAACATCATCTCTGCCAACTACGAGCCACAACGATCCCAAATCTCGATTTACAACTTAACTTTCAAAACCCATCTCGATCTGAATCTGAGCAACATCTTTTACTGATTCTCCGACCTAGTAAACATCCGTCTCTCACTGAGTAGTTCTTGCTCTCTATTCCATGGTAAAGTACCTCCAATCCGTCCATCTCTCGCCTCCATTTCTCTCTCGATTTCAATTTAGCAAGATTGTCGCTTTGTTTCTCAATTTCGGTTCGGAGTGTGAAATAATGAGAAGAAATAACTCCTCTCGATTTTTCAGTTTTTGTTGTAAAAAATGTAAGTGGATATAACCACTCAGGTAAGGCAGATAAGGGGTACCCAGCTGGTAGCCCCTTAACATTTGCTGGCTGTTATTTAACACTCCTCCTAATAGAGTTGCCCCTTAACCTTGGCTCAGCTCCATATATCATTCGCCTGTGAGATGACAATTTCGCCCATTTTGCTCAAATTGGATACTTTCTTCTTCTTTTCCTCCGTGCGACTCCAGAGTACCTAATAACTCAAAAACACACGTAAAGTACATAATTCACAAGAAAAATAGCAAAGAAAGCGTAACTACTAGATAGTAAATACGGTGTATTCTACACCTATCATCCAACTATTTGCTTTGCTCTACTTTGTTTTTACTTTAGTATTTCGCTTAAACAACAAACATCCCCCCTTGGTTACCTTAGAAACTGAAAATTGCTTAACAACAATTGCCTCTCTGTGGATACGAACTCTTCCTTACCTTGTGCTTCATTTAAATTTAGTGAGTAAGAAAGTGAAATTATTTTTGACGGATTGACACACGATCAAAATTTTGGCGCCGTTGCCGGGGAGGCATACGGCTTGTTATTAAGTTTTTAGTTTCTTTTTACAATTTCTGCTTTTATCTTTGCTTTTCGGTTCTTGTCTTGTTTCTCACTTGTTTGCGAGAATTGTTTGCAGGTACCTAATCTCTGGCTTCTAAGGATTGGAATTATCCAAGGTGCGGGATATCTACTCGAAGAGGCACAATACTCCAACCAAGTCAAGACACAACGGACGAGCACGAGTTGGAAGTAGGAGAAGAGATTTTCCAACAACAAGAAGAAGGAAAAGAGGTTCCAATCGTAGAGGAACCATATGTGGAAGAAGAAGAAGCAATGGGTGATGCAAATCGTTCACTCAAGAACTTAGCTTCTCATAGGCTTGATATACAACATGGGTGTATTCAAACGAACTCTACTTTTGAGATAAAGCTGGGGTTGCTTAGAGAATTACCAAAGTTCCATGGCATGGTGAATGAAGATCCAAACAAACATATTATGGACTTCCACACCATTGTCACGGCTATGCTTCAGCGGATGTTGAGGCGGATGGTGCAATGTTGAAAGTTTTCCGTTTCTCTTTAATGGATAGTGCTAAGGATTGGTTGTACTATTTACCTCCCGGAAGTGTCACAACATGGAATGGGTTGAAGAAACTCTTTTTGGAGAGATATTTTCCTGCATCAAAGACTACTCAAATTCGGAAAGAAATTTGTGGGATGAAGCAAAATGTGGGAGAATCCTTATATGACTGTTGGGAACGATACAATAGATTGGTGGCAAGCTGCCCTCACCACCAATTCGGTGACGCTATGATCATCCAATATTTCTATGAAGGACTCCAATCAAGTGATAGGAATCTTATTGACGCTGCGGGTGGTGGTGCACTAGTGAACAAGACGGTGGCACAAGCTAGAGAATTGATTGAAAACATGGCAGCGAACTCACAACAATTTCTGAGTCTTGGTTCGGATGTGCTTCTAAGAAGAGTGCATGAAGTGAGCGAGGTTGAGGAACTTCGTCAACAATTGGGTAACATGTCGGCAATGATGCAACAAGTTGCAGCGGTGATACCAAGTTCTTCTCAATCTTATGAGGACGAGCAAGCTAATGCGATTTTTCTAAATCAACAAAGACGGTATGATCCCTACTCAAACACTTACAATCCGGGATGGAGAGATCACCCCAATTTTAGCTATGCCAACAAGCAAGGAGCGGTTCAACAACCTACCTTCAACTCTTCAAGTGGATTTCAACCTCAACAACAACAATTCCAGCCGAGACAACAATTTCAAAGAACCACAAGCACAACAATCAATGCAAAATCAAGGTTCCGATATTGACTCAAAGCTTCAAACCATGATGCAAGGCATTTCTACCATGTTCAAAGAGAGTCAACAAGAAACTAAGAGTGCTATCAAGGAGTTGCAAACACAAATGGGCTCCATGGCTATTGAGTTGAACCTATTAAAGGCACAAAATAGTGGGGAAACTCCCTTCTCAACCTATCAACCCAAAAGAGGGTGTCAATGCTATTACGTTGAGAAGTGGTACACAACTTGTGCAACCCGAGGTTACTGATTCGGGCAAGGTGGACAAACCAAAGGAACCTGTTTTGGAGGAGAATAATGATGATTCTCCCCAAACTTCTGAGGTACCTATTCCTACTCTAAACTCCGGTTTCTACTTATGTTCCTCCTTTACCTTTTCCTCGCAGATTTGCAAGTTCTAAGAAGGCGGAACTAGAAAAGGAGATTTTAGACGTTCTAAAAAAGATCCATGTGAACATACCACTCATTGATGCTATCAAGCAAGTACCAAAGTATGCAAAGGTGTTAAAGGACTTGTGTACCAACAAACAAAGGCTCAAAGGTAATGAAGTGCTTAGTGTGGGGAGAATGCCTCGGCAATCTTACAACACAAACTCCCACTTAAGTGCAAGGATCCTTTAGTTTTGACATTCCCCGTCAAAATTGGTAACAAAACATTTAACAAAGCTATGTTGGATTTAGGTGCATCCGTTAATGTTATGCCAGGCGTCAATGTATAATTCACTTGATCTTGGTCCTCTTAAAAAGGCTGAAATTGTATTGCAATTAGCCGATAGCTCTAATGTCTACCCAATGGGTATTGTTGAGGATGTTCTTGTGCAGGTTAATTAACTTGTATTTCCAGCTGACTTTTGTGTGTTAGAGATGGATGAAGGTTCACCGGACTCGTCTCTTCCATTGCTACTTGGGCGTCCCTTCATGAAAACTAAAACCATAATTGATGTGGATAAGGAACGTTGACCATGGAGTTTGATGGAGAAACAATACGTTTCAACATTTTCGAGACGATGAGATATCCTAACGATGTCCACTCTTGTTTCTCCATTGATGTTATGGATACATTGGCACAACAAATGTTTAAATTAAACGGTGATGATGCTTTGGAAACTGTGTTAACTACATCCATGGATAATGGTATAGAGTGTGGTAATGAAGTCAAGGAAGCCCTTGGTGATCTTAATTCACTACAAGGATTCCCGGAAACTCATAATATCTCTTTTATTTTTTTACCATGCAGTGATGAAAAGCTTGTACCTTCAATTGTTAAATCTCCAAAGTTAGAATTGAATCCTCTTCCCGACCACCTTAAGTACTTGTACTTGGGTGATAATGAAGAGTTACTCCGTGATTGTTTCTAATAAGCTTAATGATTTACAGGAGCAAAAACTTCTAAGGGTGCTAAGGAAGTACAAGACGGCCATAGGATGGACAATTACCGATATCAAGGGTATAAGCCCTGCCGTTTGTATGCACAAAATTCGTTTGGAGGATGATGCAAAGCCTACAAGGGAAGCGCAACGTCGTTTAAATCCTCCCATGATGGAAGTTATGAAAAAGGAGATACTCAAGCTTTTGGAAGTGGGTGTTATCTACCCCATATCCGATAGCAAGTGGGTAAGCCCGGACAAGTAGTACCAAAGAATCTGTGTGTGAGTGGTGGAGAATGATAAGAATGAACTTGTCCCAACTCGTGTGCAAACCGGTTGGAGGGTTTGTATTGATTATAGAAAATTGAATGCCACTACTAGAAAAGATCACTTTCCTTTACCTTTTATTGATCAAATGCTTGAACGTTTTAATGGACACTCTTACTATTGCTTTCTTGATGGCTATTCGGGTTATAATCAGTTGTGATAGCACCGGAGGACCAAGAGAAAACCACTTTCACTTGTCCTTTCGGTACTTTTGCTTATAGAAGGATGCCTTTTGGCTTGTGCAATGCTCCAGCTACCTTTCAAAGGTGTATGGTAAGTATCTTTTCGGAATATGTTGAAAACATAATTGAAGTGTTCATGGATGACTTTAGTGTCTTTGGTGATTCATTTGACCTTTGCTTGAACAATTTGTCTCTAATCCTTGAACGATGTGTTGAAACAAATCTTGTGCTAAATTGGGAGAAGTGCCATTTCATGGTAACTCATGGCATAGTTTTAGGCCTTATAATATCTTCTAAAGGCTTGGAAGTCGATAAATCTAAGATAGACCTTATTCGTGCTCTAACCCCTCCCACTACGGTGAGGGAGATACGCTCTTTCTTGGTCATGCAGGTTTCTATCGTAGATTCATCAAGGACTTTTCCAAGATAGCATCACCACTTTGTAACTTATTGCAAAAAGATGTGGTTTTTAACTTTGATGAAAATGTATGGTGGCATTCAATCGTTTGAAAGAACTTTTGATTTCAGCCCTTTCATTAAACCACCGGATTGGAGTAAGCCTTTTGAGCTCATGTGTGATGCAAATGACTATGCGGTTGGTGCGGTGCTTGGGCAACGTGTGGGGAGGCTTCCTCATGCTATTTAATATGCTTCTAGAACGTTAAATGAGGCCCAACAAAACTACACAACCACTGAAAAAGAGTTATTAGCCATTGTTTTTGCTTTAGAAAAGTTTCGCTCTTATCTAATTGGTACAAAAGTTGTTGTCTTTTCTGATCATGCAGCACTTAAGTACTTTCTTACAAAGAAAGAGGCGAAACCGAGGCTCATATGGTGGATTTTACTCTTGCAAGAGTTTGATATTGAAATCAAGGACAAGAAAGGGATTGAGAACACCGCTTGGGATCACTTGAGCCGACTTGCTTGTGGACAAGGAGACTATCCCGTTGCGTGAAAGTTTCCCGGACGAGCAACTATTCTCAATTGCCTTTGGAGAACCATGGTATGCCGATATTGTGAATTACTTAGTTTCTAAACAAATCCCAAAGAACTTGTCTCGTGCTGAGAGGGATAAACTTAAGAGGTTAGGGAACCAATACATATGGGATGATCCATACTTATGGAACATGGTAGTGACCAAGTAATACGAAGGTGCGTTCCTAATCAATTTAATTCTATCTTGTCTTTTTGTCACTCTTATGCTTGCGGAGGACATTTTGGGAGTAAGAGAACCGCTCACAAGGTACTTGAAAGTGGTTTTTATTGGCCAACTTTGTTTAAGGATGCACATATATTTTGTACAACTTGTGATAGGTGTCAAAGAACCGGAAATCTAGGTGCCCGAAATCAAATGCCACAAACTTTTATTCAATTTATTGAAGTTTTTGATGTATGGGGTATTGATTTTATGGGGCCTTTTGTCAACTCCCATGGGAATTTTTATATCTTACTTGCGGTTGATTATGTCTCGAAATGGGTGGAAGCTAAAGCCACCCCAACTAATGATTCTAAAGTGGTTTCAGATTTTGTGCAAGCCGACCCGTTGAAGGGTGACCGGGCGGACTTTGCCGGTCACCTGAGATACTTTCCGGCGACCTTTCCGGCCAAGTTCCGGCCACAATACCAGATTTCCGGCGACCACTTTTGGGACATATTTTCTACATGGGTTTCTCTTTCTTATGGGCTTGGTGGATTGTCATCTAATGGACTTTGAAGACTAGACCTAATTTTAGAAGTTGGAGAAAAGCTATAAAAGGGAAAGTCTTCTACAACTTAAAATATCTTATTCTTGGAATTTTGGGGGAGAGCCGGTTTTGTTTACGCTTCTAGGTTTGCTTTTGTTCATCTTCTTCTTTTTCAATTAATCTTTTTATGATGAACTCCATAGCTATGAGTAGCTAAACATATTATTGGTTATGGGATAAAAGTTGATTTCTCAACATGTTTTTGAATCTATGAATTAGTTTTGTCTCAGTAATTTATTGTTTGTGATTCACAATTAATAGTATTATAAGATTTGAATACTTGTTAGGTTGAGTCCGGAATCAATCCGATTTGCGTTCATCTCTAAAGCTATATTAGGGTTTTCAATACGAAAAAGTTGTTTATCCCTGATTCTAAGTAGCATAATTGTGGGTAGTGCTTGTAGTGATATATCCTACTAGTCACAAGTGAATCATAACTTTTGTTAAAACGTTTAGTGCTTTTACACATTCGTTTGCATTGATTAGTCTTATTCCATAGAACTTATTGCTTTTAGGGAGTTAAACTTAATTGTGCTTTTACACTCTAGGTTGCTTTCTAGGAAGAATTCACATATGCATCTTTTAATGTGGTTGTGATGAAAACAGGGAATTAACGGGTTATACTTGCGACCAAGGTATCCTAGGACTTTTAGTAAATACGAGATTAAAATACCAATTCTAATCATTGATGAAAATACATGTTTGTGAATGATACTATCCCTTGACCAATATCTTCTCCTTATTGATTATTCCAACTATTTGCTTTGCTCTACTTTGTTTTTACTTTAGTATTTCGCTTAAACAACAAACATCCCCCCCTTGGTTACCTTAGAAACTGAAAATTTCTTAACAACAATTGCCTCTATGTGGATACGAACTCTTCCTTACCTTGTGCTTCATTTAAATTTAGTGAGTAAGAAAGTGAAATTATTTTTGACGGATTGACACACGATCACCAACCTTGTCGTGCCTTCATACTAGCCTTCCCTATGCAACCATTTAAGCGTGCGACAATCAACGACCACCTCTTTTCTTAAGATGCAAAATCTCGACCGTCGAAGGTCACCAAGCCAAAGAAGTCTCCCAAGCTCGACTTGCCGGACGAACAACAACATGCTACATGTTTTCCACAAAAACATTCGAGACATCAACACATATCACAAACGGGGGATCCACTTTGGGTATTGGTTTGGCAAGCATAAAGATGCTGCACAGACACTACCCCCGTCATAAGGAAGTGTCATAAGGATGATGCGGTTAGTAAATACGATGGAATAATGGTGAAACGCTCTTTTTATGGAACATCAATTCCATGTGTTAACTACCACCTCCTCCCATTTACTCACCCATTATTCCATTCCTAAATGAGACTAGAGTACGTTTCACTCCGACTTGTATAAATAGGTCTTACCTATGTCCACCGAACAACAAGTTCAAGCAGGAGCAATACAACACTCAGAAAAGCGTTTGGCTAAGCTCTCACATTTGTTAGCTTCCCATTTTCTGATACAAGTCGTGAAACCACTACTCTTCCAGAATCAACCTGGTCTCAACACTTTCTTCGCTTCCCTCCACAAAACCAACCCATTCTCCTCCTCTTTGTGACCGAAGCAAGTCTGGAACTTCCATTTCTTGGTTTAGGCCGGATTTGTACAGATTGATCTCTCGAATCTAAAGTAGTCCCGTGCAGTACATTGTGTAGGGTCTAAATTCGTTTCTCACCCACACACCCGAAATTATCAAAATCGGCAGAAACCATTTTTACCCTCAAACAATTGGCGACCATAGTGGGAGATTGATCTTTCAGTTACAATGTCAAATTTTCAATACTCGATCTCATACTTCGACGCAGACATCGGGACGGTAGAGGAAAAAAATCCGCTCATGGATCGACTCAGCTACCATACGACCTTATACGATCCGCTCCGGGATCGACGACTGATTACCGGACGGCCGACACCGGTCATGACACCGCAAGGCGACCGGGGACTTCCCGAGGTTAAAAGCAAACGATCCACCCAGGGATCGACGACTCGATTATCAGGTGACTCAGAGACGACTGGGGACTTTCCGCATCACGGAGGTGCTTCCCACAAAACTCGAACTTACACCCGGAAGATTCATTTTCGTCAGGAGATCCAGAAAACCGAGTAAGTCTTGCCTAGACAAAATACATGGTCTACTACTTCAAATATTTACAGAGATAATAAAAACCGATAGCCATATTGTTCCCATGCTTTCCATCATCATGCAATATTCACGGTTTCACAACTTTCCCAGATGATTTGTTATTTATACTTCCAATTCAGACTTTAGCATATCAAAAAAAACAAAAAAAAAACATTATTCCAAAATGATCCAAAACTCTTATAAAAAGCAATCATCTATCAATCCAAAAACCAGATTAAAAAAAAAAAAAAAAACCATGAAACAGGAGCTTCGTTTGCCTTTCAAAAAAAAAAAAAAAAAACAGTCACCTACCCGTACGCGCCTACTTTGCATAATAATGATTACCCGTTACTATTCATGAGGTATCCGACGTTAATACGGTGGTATTCGAAGAGGAGTTGTTTATGATGAAGTATTTCCACAAGTTTATGAAAGGCATACCCATGGCTAGGTTTTACATCCGTTCATAAGAAAAATATTTCTACAGATTTATGGAAGGCATACTATGGCTAGGGTTTGCACCCACAAGAAAACAAATTGAAAGAGAAACGCTGGAGTACATAGCTGGAATATGTTTGCCCACTTTATTGCTACCACGTTACCGCTAACACCAGCATTCCGTGATCCACCCTGCAAGCCTTTCAAGTACCATTTCCACCGTCCCATGGACTGAAGCCACCGGCACTATTATCACCGCTTGGTAGCCAAAGTTCCAGCGCCAACAGTCCGCGTCCAAGACAATACCAGACGCGCATGCTAGGCGCGCTTACCAGATGCGCATGCCAGATGTGCTTACCAGACGCACATGCCAGGCACACATGCTGCACGCGCATGCCAGCCACAATGCCACACCCTGGTCAGCACCAACAACTTTCATCCCTCCGGTGATAGCTTCTACGCTCGATGGCCATCACCAACAACGTGCATCCTTTCCAGGGCTAATGCCTTGCTCCCCTTCCAGCGCCATCTTCTCCGCTCCACAACCGGCCAAAGCACGCGATCCTCACCCTTTGAAAGCGCCATGGCTCCAAAGATTCGTGATCAAAACCGTGCCATCTCTCGCACGATACACCCACTGCATCCGCAGCCGCTTCCGCTACCACAACGTTTCTTCAAGCATGATAGCTCCAACCGTCACTAGAGACGCCGCTGCCCCACCATCAGGGCAAGATACTGGAAGAGCCGGAAAAAGCCGTCCTCCTTTACCACTATTTATTTAATGAAAAGATAAAAGACACTTCAGCAGGACGTGCGTTTATAGATCAAGAGGCTCGTGTTGCTCTTGAACGCCCGGTAGAAGGGATCATCAATCTAATTTCATCACGCGTAAAGATCAGGAACGACTTCTACAAAATCGAAAGCAAAGGGGATCAGCAACCCTACTGAGTTCACGGAGACCCTCTTCCCCGTCAGGACCCGCACGATGGGGACTTCGCCCACAAAGTCGCGCAATCTGTGATGAAACAAGTTATGTGAGATTCTATATTTCTCCAAGGCGTAGCGTGAAGACATATTTCCATCCCTCAACCGCACTGCATCAAGAAAGGCAAGTGTTTCCAGCCAGGAAGCTGTTCCAAAACCCCAACCTCTCCTGGAAAAGTGCGATTGATAAATAAAACTAGGGACTCCTAACCACTGTTCATGTGAAGGGTGTTCAATTTCACAGCACGCTGATTGACACAGCCGCTCCGCTTCCACGTCCTCAAGACAATCGCCCGCTTCAACGTTCGCTCGAGAGCGCTCCACTTGATGTTCACTCTATAAGTCGCTGGATCCGAAACCAAAGCTTCGGCGTTTGGCTCTTTAAGTCTCAATGTCATTTCCAAGAGCCAAAGCCGCTTCAACGCCACTCCTTTCTGCAAAGGGTCGTGCCAGCACACTCACCATTTCAAGGATTATGGTCAAAGCTAGAAATCTTCGAAGTCATGGCCACCTTTTGATCTATCCTCCCAAAACTCGTGATCATGGGCGGTTTGCTCGCTTACGCATCCAGCCAATCCTTTTACTCCCATGGATGCCCATGCAATTCCGGCCAACCTACTTTGTTCCATCGACAATATAATCTCGTCTGATTACATCTAATACCAAGAATTGTTACCGTTCATTTGTGGACACCGGACAGAGCTTCATCGCTGCAGCAATCACTATAAAGCCATACTTGGGGAGTGAGGATTTACACGAAACCCCTTCACTATCAAAGACTCATTAGAAAACTCCAGAGACGCGGATGAAATATTTTCTGAAGAAACAGAGGGAGCCACGCGTGGCATCCAGAAAAGTACAATAAGCTTGCATCAAATCCCGTGGACGTGGATTCAAGGCGATGTAATGAAAGTATGATACACATTGGGAATACCAACATGGGACGCTTTCACTCCCCTCAACCAGGTTGTTTCTACTTTCAACATCATCACTGTCGAAGTTTTACGCAAGAATTTCTCAACATGAAGCCGTACATATGCACCGAAGACTCCAAAAGCACGCCGCAGATATACATTCACATATTCGTCCATGACCATCGGACCAAACGGAAGTATAACTGAGGAATGTTCACCGCGTCCCATTCCATATGATAGTCCAAGATTCAGAAGCTGGTTCGAAGGATGTCTCTTGGAACAAAGTCCTTGAATACCTGATAGCAGCACAACAAGACGACAAAATGTCTCCCAACTCATCTATTTCAAATTATGTCTTCGGAAGATTTCTACCATACAATCATCCACAACATACCATCATCGCGATCAGAAGATCCAGCCACTGAACAACCTAAAGTCAAGGATGGCCGACAACGCAACAACAATATCCAAGATTAGCGCTGACATGATCGTCGCCGAGCATGTATTTCATCCATTCATCCCAAGAATGCAGTGGAGTTTTGATAAATTTTGGAATCCACTGGAGAGACACTGCAGACGAAAGCACGGATCCAGACGAACAACAAAAGAGGGTCGATACCTCTTTTCATGCGGACAGGGTTTCTAGAATTTGAACAGAATGAAGACTCCTTCTTGCTCCATGAACGGGAATAGATGATCAAGGCGACTATACCACTTGGGCCGAAACTTCCTCCTGAATTCTTCCCGAGTTTCACTGTCGGCCCATTTTCACCTCCAAGACAAGCTCAAAACATAAATATTCCCTCGTGAGGGGATAAGAAATTCTTTTCCGGTCAGATGGAGGGGAGGACCGTCAAAATCCGAGTTCGTACGAGAATTCTACAACAATTCTACTAAGGAGCGCCAATTAGGGTTTCAGAATGCCAAACCCTAATTTAGACAAAGTTGTGCCATCACCACCATTCGATAGCCGAAGTTCCTGCATCATCACCATTTCCACCATTCCAAGCCAACTAATGCTGACGGCTCCATTCTGAGCCGACCAATGCTGACGGCTCCATTCCAAGCCGACCGACGCGTGCGGCTCCCATTCCAAGCCGAATTTGACGCTGCGGCTCCATTCTAAGCCACCAACGCGTGCGGCTCCATTCCAAGCCGACCAACGCGTGCGGCTCCCATTCCAAGTCGACCGAGCCTGCGGCTCCCATTCCAAGCCGACAATTTTTTTATCACCACTCCAGTGGTCCGCACCACCCGCATGATTTATGAAAAGCCGCCAACACTCAGGAAGTACAAACTCTCTTTACCTCGCGAAAAAGGTTATCAGAACTTTCGACCATATTTTCATGACTTATTGTTTCGATTTCTGTCCTAACCTGTCACCATCTTATGCTTACCTCGGCTCCCGTTCCGAGCTAAGCAGGGGACTTAATGTTGATGGTGGTTTTTATCTTAAGGTTAAAATCGTAAAACTATGCACCCGACATGACGTCACCATGACCTCTAGCGCATTTATTGACCATTAACACATTTATCGAATCAACCAAACATGCTTACGTAAGAATTACCAGGGTACCTTTTTCTTTCTATTTATCATGTTCCACGGCGAACCCCTAACATTGATTGACATCACCCGTACAAACCCTAAAATTCTCATGCCCTAAAGTGACAAGGCATGCCATTCATGCCAGCTCGCCTCCGTGCCCGGAAGCACCACCGCGCCAAGGCATGCCGGCCATGCCGGCCCGCACTCCGTGCCAAAGAAGACCACCGCGCCAAGGCATGCCGCCCGCACCATGTGCCAAACGGCATGCCTAGCCATTGGCCCCACATACCAAGCCAAGCCGCACTTGCCTTGGCCCTAGCCATGCTAGCCTCACCATATGCCAAATGGCATGCCTATCCACTGGCCCCACATGCCAAGCCAAGTGATGTGATTTTCAATTGAGTTGTAGTAAATAGGTTCGTTGAGACATGTGAAAGCAAAAGATTTTAGACTTATAAAACTTAAAAACAAACGAAACTTAATATAAAAAGTGATTTCAAGATTTAAAAATAGACCAAGGCTCCGGATTCCACTATTCCTCCTAATTGATTGGTTTATAATGATATTTCAAGAATTATTGTTAAGCTCTTTTTCTCATTAATTCACTATTAATCTATATGGTGTCCAAACATTAAATTGTAATCCCTAAGCATGAATTATCAAGGAATTGATTCTAAGCATAACACATCGAATTGATTCACAACTAATTAAGAAAACCAATTTGATCTTTATGTTGATCCTAGTGAATTAAATAAAATAAATAATTAAAGAAATTATAAAAGAAATTACCAATCCAAAGATGAGTGAATAGTTTCCTCCATTGCCTTAGTCTTGGGTATTTTAGCAGCTCATCATGTTGAAAACCCTCTCAAAGAATTTATTTATGCTCAAAATGGTTTACAAATGATGAATAAGGGAGAAATAATAAAAAATCGGGTTTGTAACAATTATTTTTGTTAAAAACCGAACTATTACGTAGAACGATAAATAGTAGAATCGTCGTTGTCATCAGAAGCAAATACGACAAGCTCCTTGTGCGTCTTATGTTCTTGACAAACAACGCCCGCCTCTGGTAGTCTTTTTGTTCTTCGTGTTCTTAACGACAACAGAAAACTTCGTCTCGCAACTCGATTAATCCTCGCTCCGTAATGCTCTAAACTCTCCCAAACTCTCCGTCCCCTTCCCGGAATCTCCCTTCACTATTTATACCTCTCTAAAGAAGAAAATCACCGCAATAACTCCTAGTATAATCCTCATTACTTCGGCATTGAGAGAAAATATTCTCGGGATATTTTCTTCCCTGATTTAACTCTACACGCATTAATATTCTTCTAGCATGTTCAAAACGTCATGTACACGCCTCAGATGTAGTCAATCACACTTCTATCTCACGCCATGCACATAAAGACACGTACAATCCCATGAAAATCTTCTTCTCTTAACCACGTATCCCTGTTTTCTTCTCACCGATTATCCAGCCAATTCTAACCGAAACAATCAACCATACCACTCCTGTTACGATAAATCAAGTCTTCCCATGAAATTTGAGCCATTGAATCACACTATAACCCCTCCAAATGACGAATTAAAAAATGCGGTGAGTGTGAATATTTTCCCGCCAAAACTGAATTTTTGAAATGGTAGGGATGACCTCCCCCTAACAGACATGGGGGTGCGAATATCAGGTGCCCAACTGAGGTGCCCCTTATCCAAATTGAGGGTGCCTTTAGTAATTTTCTCCGGGGGGTCCAAATAGCACTTTTTGAGCAACTTTTTCACACAAGTGTGATTCTCCAATAACACCTACAAACACACAAAAACACCATAATAAGTACAAAATCGAGTACCAACAATAGAGACACTGAGGACAATTCAGACACAAAAATGTGTCTATCAAATACCCCCAAACTTATTATTTGCTAGTCCTCGAGCAAATCTAATCTAGAAAATAAAAATCTAACTCACTAGGTGGCCCCAGAGACATCGCGGGCATCATTCAGAGTTTTTCTAGCATAGTAAATCACATGAAGTAATTTGTTTTCTCGCTGACCCTAGACAACACCAATAGCATAATCAAGCATCACACATGATCTCAAAGGGTAGGTTCCGAGTTGGGTGCACGGACGATGAGGCGGTAGTAAGTAAAGTCTTAAGCTTCTCAAAAGCCTCTAAACAAGCATCATCAAAGACAAACTTAACATCTTTTGCAAGCAAATTGCAAAGAGGTCTAGAAATCAAGCTAAAATCCTTAATGAATCGACGATAAAAACCTGCATGCCCTAAGAATGACCTAATATCTCTTACGGTTTTTGGGACCTGTAAAGTCTTGATAAGGTCAACTTTGGCTTTTGTAGGATCGAATATCGCAACACCAAGACTCTCGAAATCAATAAACGACACCTTTGCGAAGACATCGGGAGAGACCAAAGTTAATCTCGGGAGGGTTTGAGAGGTGTACCCACAAAACCATTACTCCAGAGACCCTAGCTATCTACGCGAGAACCTTGGAAGGCACTAAAGAATCTCCTTGGTTGGCATACTTATTGACTACGAAGGAAGTACCACGATGCGAAATTCCAATTGTTGTACACGCAGTTTGCACTCAAGCATACTAAAATTCATATAAAGTGTGAGCTCTACTCGGATAGTTTCGGACATCATAAACCTGAGTCAATTAATCACATGGATAGATTAAGAAGATAGATGTAGAGAAAAAGATGGATGATGTTGACTAAGGTGAACCTATCCTAATGGTGAGATCTTGAGTGCGGACTAATATTAACACACTAGCATATACAAAGGGAACCCGGTGGTCGATAATCCTAACTCTAGGTCAACTCAATTTTGGCATATACAAGGGTACCGGTGGTCGACTTTATTGTATTTATTAGGTTGGTCTAGTGGTCACGGTCTCTTTCTTTCTTTCTTTTTTTTTTTTTTTTTTTTTTTTTTTTTGAGTATCCCAGTCCTCTATTTCACCCTAGAAATGGTAAAAAGAAAAAGAAAAAGAAGTGATCGAGGAATCTTTCGATGTTTCCATCACGAGGATATGGCGAAACTACCATGTTTTCTTTTCTAACACCCGAGCTCTGTGCTTTTATGAATAGACTCCTCTAGATGTTTCCATCTAATCAGATTGGTTCCTCAACTCCTACAACCAAAATGTTTCCATCCACTTAGATTGGTTAGTGTCGACCTTAATAAACATAAATTTCTAGGCTCTGGAGTTTATTTATTGCAACTAAAAGCTAACGAGTTTCTTCCCCACCCCCAAACTTAAATCTAACATTGTCCTCAATGTTTCTAATGAAAGAGCAATACGAAAAAGTAAAGTACATGAGGAATCAGTAAAGAGAGAAGTCGGAAAGATAGTACCTGGGTGAAGAGAGAAATCAGAAGCTAATATACAACAAACAATCACCTCGATGGTCAATCAAGGGTAAACAGGGTCCTCCAGAGGGACCTCCTCAACATCACCTGTAGGGAATGGCTCTAAAAAGGGTTTCAATCTCTGATCGTTAACCTTCGAAGAACTACTACCATCCGGTGTCTCGATCTCAATGAGCTCCATGAGGAAAGACGGTGCGAACAATAAAAGGACCCGTCCACCGAGAACGTAACTTCCCAGGGAAAAGATGCAAGCGGGTATCATACAGAAGAACTTTTTGACCTGGAGAAAATGACTTCCTTAAAATATTTCTATCATGCACAAGTTTCATTTTGTTCTTATACTCCTTAGCACTATCGTAAGCATCTATACGAATCTCTTCCAACTCACTGAGCTGGAGTTTCCTCTAGGCTCCTGCCTTGTCAAGTGAAAAATTTAGCTGCTTAACAACCCAATAAGCTCTATGTTCTAACTCAACAGGTAAATGACATGCCTTGCCATACACAAGCCGATAAGGCGACATTCCAATAGGGGTCTTAAACGCAGTACGGTAAGCCCATAAGGCATCAGTAAGCCTAGACGACCAGTCTTTCCGATTAGGATTAACTGTTTTCTCTAATATACGTTTTATCTCCTTATTGGAAACCTCTACCTGACCACTAGTCTGTGAATGATATGGGGTGGCTACCTTATGTGTAATACCATATTTCTTCACCAAAAGCTTAAAAGGTCCATTACAAAAGTGCGACCCTCCATCACTAATTATAGCTCGCGGTGTACCAAAAGGTGTAAGTATATTATTTTTCAAGAACTCAATCACAACCCTATGGTCATTGGTTTTACACGCAACCGCCTCAATATACTTAGATGCATAGTCTACAGCGACAAGGATGTATAGGTTACCAAAAGAATTAGGAAACTGACCCATAAAGTCAATATCCCACACATCAAAGACCTCTACAACTAAAATAGGGTTCAAGGGCATCATGTTCCTACGGGAAATGGTTCCTAATTTCTGGCAACGTTCACAAGTAACACAGTAACTATGGGAGTTTTTAAACAACGAAGGCCAATAGAATCCACACTGTAATATCTTAGCAGCAGTCTTCTTAGCACTAAAGTGACCCCCACAAGCTTGATCATGACAAAAGGAAATAATACTGGACTGGTCACTCTCAGCTATACATCTCCTAATAATCTGGTCTGGACAATACTTAAACAAATAAGGATCATCCCAAAAGAAGTGCTTAACCTCGGCTAAAAACCTATAACGATCTTGTTTACCCCAATGTTGGGGCATTCGACCAGTAACAAGATAATTCACTATATTCTCATACCAAGGTAATTGGGTGACAAAGAACAGTTGTTCATCAGGAAAAATATCCCTAATAGGAGGAGAATCATCAGGGGTATCCACAACAAGCCTAGACAAGTGGTCTGCTACTACATTTTCTGCACCTTTTTTTGTCTCTAATGTCTAAGGAAAATTCATGTAACAAGAGGATCCATCTAATCAATCTAGGTTTAGTATCCTTCTTGGAAAGAAGATACTTCAAAGCAGCATGATCGGTGAAGATTATGACCTTAGAACCTAAGAGATAGGGTCTAAACTTGTCTAAGGAAAACACAATGGCTAACAGTTCCTTCTCCGTAGTGGTATAGTTCAACTTGGCATCATTCAGAGTTTTTCTAGCATAGTAAATCACATGAAGTAATTTGTTTTCTCGCTGACCTAGCACAACACCAATAGCATAATCTGAAGCATCACACATGATCTCAAAGGGTAGGTTCCAGTTGGGTGCCTGGACGATGAGGGCGGTAGTAAGTAAAGTCTTAAGCTTCTCAAAAGCCTCTAAACAAGCATCATCAAAGACAAACTTAACATCTTTTGCAAGCAAATTGCAAAGAGGTCTAGAAATCAAGCTAAAATCCTTAATGAATCGACGATAAAAACCTGCATGCCCTAAGAATGACCTAATATCTCTTACGGTTTTTGGGACCTGTAAAGTATTGATAAGGTCAACTTTGGCTTTTGTAGGATCAGAATATCGCAACACCAAGACTCTCGCGAAATCAATAAACGACACCTTTGCGAAGACATCGCGGGCGAGACCGAGTTAATCTCGGGAGGGTTTAACAGAGGTGTACCCACAAAACCATTACTCCAGACCCTAGCTATCTACGCAGAACCTTGGAAGGCACTAAAGAATCTCCTTGGTTGGCATACTTATTGACTACAGAAGGAAGTACCCTGATGCGAAATTCCAATTGTTGTACACGAGTTTGCACTCAAGCATACTAAAATTCATATAAAGTAACAGAGCTCTACTCAGATAGTTTCTGGACATCATAAACCGGAGTCAATTAATCACATGGATAGATTAAGAAGATAGATGTAGAGAAAAAGATGGATGATGTTGACTAAGGTGAACCTATCCTAATGGACTGAGATACTGGTCTGGACTAATATTAACACACTAGCATATACAAGGGAACCAGTGGTCGATAATCCTAACTCTAGGTCAACTCAGCTGGCATATACAAGGGTACCAGTGGTCGACTTTATTGTATTTATTCCGGTTGGTCTAGTGGTCTGGTCTCTTTCTTTCTTTCTTTTTTTTTTTTTTTTTTTTTTTTTTTTTTTTTTTTTTTGAGTATCCCAGTCACTCTATTTCACCCTAGAAATGGTAAAAAGAAAAAGAAAAAGAAGTGATCAGGAATCTTTCGATGTTTCCATCACGAGGATATGGCGAAACTACCATGTTTTCTTTTCTAACACCCGAGCTCGTGCTTTTATGAATAGACTCCTCTAGATGTTTCCATCTAATCGATTGGTTCCTCAACTCCTACAACCAAAATGTTTCCATCCACTTAGATTGGTTAGTGTCGACCTTAATAAACATAAATTTCTAGGCTCGGAGTTTATTTATTGCAACTAAAAGCTAACGAGTTTCTTCCCCACCCCCAAACTTAAATCTAACATTGTCCTCAATGTTTCTAATGAAAAGAGCAATACGAAAAAGTAAAGTACATGAGGAATCGGTAAAAGAGAGAAGTCGGAAAGATAGTACCAGGTGAAGAGAGAAATCGAAGCTAATATACAACAAACAATCACCTCGATGGTCAATCAAGGGTAAACGGGGTCCTCGGAGGGACCTCCTCAACATCACCCGTAGGAATGGCTCTAAAAAGGGTTTCAATCTCGATCGTTAACCTTCGAAGAACTACTACCATCCGGTGTCTCGATCTCAATGACTCCATGAGGAAAGACGGTGCGAACAATAAAAGGACCCGTCCACCGAGAACGTAACTTCCCGGGGAAAAGATGCAAGCGGGTATCATACAGAAGAACTTTTTGACCTGGAGAAAATGACTTCCTTAAAATATTTCTATCATGCACAAGTTTCATTTTTTTCTTATACTCCTTAGCACTATCGTAAGCATCTATACGAATCTCTTCCAACTCACCTGAGCCGGGAGTTTCCTCTAGGCTCCTCGCCTTGTCAAGTGAAAAATTTAGCTGCTTAACAACCCAATAAGCTCTATGTTCTAACTCAACAGGTAAATGACATGCCTTGCCATACACAAGCCGATAAGGCGACATTCCAATAGGGGTCTTAAACGCGATGCGGTAAGCCCATAAGGCATCGATAAGCCCTAGACGACCCGGTCTTTCCGATTAGGATTAGCTGTTTTCTCTAATATACGTTTTATCTCCTTATTGGAAACCTCTCCGACCACTAGTACGCGTGAATGATATGGGGTGGCTACCTTATGTGTAATACCATATTTCTTCACCAAAAGCTTAAAAGGTCCATTACAAAAGTGCGACCCTCCATCACTAATTATAGCTCGCGGTGTACCAAAAGGTGTAAGTATATTATTTTTCAAGAACTCAATCACAACCCTATGGTCATTGGTTTTACATGCATAACCGCCTCAATATACTTAGATGCATAGTCTACGGCGACAAGGATGTATAGGTTACCAAAAGAATTAGGAAACCGACCCATAAAGTCAATATCCCACACATCAAAGACCTCTACAACTAAAATAGGGTTCAAGGGCATCATGTTCCTACGGAAATGGTTCTTAATTTACGGCAACGTTCACAAGTAACACAGTAACTATGGGAGTTTTTAAACAACGAAGGCCAATAGAATCCACACTGTAATATCTTAGCAGCAGTCTTCTTAGCACTAAAGTGACCCCCACAAGCTTGATCATGACAAAAGGAAATAATACTGGACTGGTCACTCTCAGCTATACATCTCCTAATAACTGGTCCTGGACAATACTTAAACAAATAAGGATCATCCCAAAAGAAGTGCTTAACCTCGGCTAAAAACCTATAACGATCTTGTTTACCCCAATGTTGGGGCATTCGACCAGTAACAAGATAATTCACTATATTCTCATACCAAGGTAATTGGGTGACAAAGAACAGTTGTTCATCAGGAAAAATATCCCTAATAGGAGGAGAATCATCAGGGGTATCCACAACAAGCCTAGACAAGTGGTCTGCTACTACATTTTATGCACCTTTTTTGTCTCTAATGTCTAAGGAAAATTCATGTAACAAGAGGATCCATCTAATCAATCTAGGTTTAGTATCCTTCTTGGAAAGAAGATACTTCAAAGCAGCATGATCGGTGAAGATTATGACCTTAGAACCTAAGAGATAGGGTCTAAACTTGTCTAAGGAAAACACAATGGCTAACAGTTCCTTCTCCGTAGTGGTATAGTTCAACTTGGCATCATTCAGAGTTTTTCTAGCATAGTAAATCACATGAAGTAATTTGTTTTCTCGCTGACCTAGCACAACACCAATAGCATAATCTGAAGCATCACACATGATCTCAAAGGGTAGGTTCCAGTTGGGTGCCTGGACGATGAGGGCGGTAGTAAGTAAAGTCTTAAGCTTCTCAAAAGCCTCTAAACAAGCATCATCAAAGACAAACTTAACATCTTTTGCAAGCAAATTGCAAAGAGGTCTAGAAATCAAGCTAAAATCCTTAATGAATCGACGATAAAAACCTGCATGCCCTAAGAATGACCTAATATCTCTTACGGTTTTTGGGACCTGTAAAGTATTGATAAGGTCAACTTTGGCTTTTGTAGGATCAGAATATCGCAACACCAAGACTCTCGCGAAATCAATAAACGACACACTGCGAAGACATCGCGGGCAGAGACCGAGTTAATCTCGGGAGGGTTTAACAGAGGTGTACCCACAAAACCATTACTCCAGACCCTAGCTATCTACGCAGAACCTTGGAAGGCACTAAAGAATCTCCTTGGTTGGCATACTTATTGACTACGAAGGAAGTACCCCGATGCGAAATTCCAATTGTTGTACACGAGTTTGCACTCAAGCATACTAAAATTCATATAAAGTATGTGAGCTCTACTCGGATAGTTTGGACATCATAAACCGGAGTCAATTAATCACATGGATAGATTAAGAAGATAGATGTAGAGAAAAGATGGATGATGTTGACTAAGGTGAACCTATCTAATGGGTGAGATAATTGGGTGCGGACTAATATTAACACACTAGCATATACAAGGGAACCAAAGTGGTCGATAATCCTAACTCTAGGTCAACTCTGTTGGCATATACAAGGGTACCGGTGGTCGACTTTATTGTATTTATTAGGTTGGTCTAGTGGTCTGCGGTCTCTTTCTTTCTTTTTTTTTTTTTTTTTTTTTTTTTTTTTTTGAGTATCCCAGTCACTCTATTTCACCCTAGAAATGGTAAAAAGAAAAAGAAAAAGAAGTGATCAGGAATCTTTCGATGTTTCCATCACGAGGATATGGCGAAACTACCATGTTTTCTTTTCTAACACCCGAGCTCTGTGCTTTTATGAATAGACTCCTCTAGATGTTTCCATCTAATCAGATTGGTTCCTCAACTCCTACAACCAAAATGTTTCCATCCACTTAGATTGGTTAGTGTCGACCTTAATAAACATAAATTTCTAGGGAGTTTATTTATTGCAACTAAAAGCTAACGAGTTTCTTCCCCACCCCCAAACTTAAATCTAACATTGTCCTCAATGTTTCTAATGAAAGAGCAATACGAAAAAGTAAAGTACATGAGGAATCGGTAAAGAGAAGTCGGAAAGATAGTACACTGGGTGAAGAGAGAAATCGAAGCTAATATACAACAAACAATCACCTCGATGGTCAATCAAGGGTAAACGGGGTCCTCCAGAGGGACCTCCTCAACATCACCCGTAGGGAATGGCTCTAAAAAGGGTTTGATCTCGATCGTTAACCTTCGAAGAACTACTACCATCCGGTGTCTCGATCTCAATGACTCCATGAGGAAAGACAAGTGCGAACAATAAAAGGACCCGTCCACGAGAACGTAACTTCGGGGAAAAGATGCAAGCGGGTATCATACGGAAGAACTTTTTGACCTGGAGAAAATGACTTCCTTAAAATATTTCTATCATGCACAAGTTTCATTTTGTTCTTATACTCCTTAGCACTATCGTAAGCATCTATACGAATCTCTTCCAACTCACCGAAATTTGGAGTTTCCTCTAGGCTCCTGCCTTGTCAAGTGAAAAATTTAGCCGCTTAACAACCCAATAAGCTCTATGTTCTAACTCAACGAGTAAATGACATGCCTTGCCATACACAAGCCGATAAGGCGACATTCCAATAGGGGTCTTAAACGCGATGCGGTAAGCCCATAAGGCATCGATAAGCCTAGACGACCCGTCTTTCCGATTAGGATTAAGCGTTTTCTCTAATATACGTTTTATCTCCTTATTGGAAACCTCTGCGACCACTAGTACGTGAATGATATGGGGTGGCTACCTTATGTGTAATACCATATTTCTTCACCAAAAGCTTAAAAGGTCCATTACAAAGTGCGACCCTCCATCACTAATTATAGCTCGCGGTGTACCAAAAGGTGTAAGTATATTATTTTTCAAGAACTCAATCACAACCCTATGGTCATTGGTTTTACACGCAACCGCCTCAATATACTTAGATGCATAGTCTACAGCGACAAGGATGTATAGGTTACCAAAAGAATTAGGAAACTGACCCATAAAGTCAATATCCCACACATCAAAGACCTCTACAACTAAAATAGGGTTCAAGGGCATCATGTTCCTACGGGAAATGGTTCTTAATTTCTGGCAACGTTCACAAGTAACACAGTAACTATGGGAGTTTTAAACAACGAAGGCCAATAGAATCCACCTTTGTAATATCTTAGCGTAGATCTTCTTAGCACTAAAGTGACCCCCACAAGCTTGATCATGACAAAAGGAAATAATCTTTGGATTTGGTCACTCTCGGCTATACATCTCCTAATAACTGTCTGGACAATACTTAAACAAATAAGGATCATCCCAAAGAAGTGCTTAACCTCGGCTAAAAACCTATAACGATCTTGTTTACCCCAATGTTGGGGCATTCGACCAGTAACAAGATAATTCACTATATTCTCATACCAAGGTAATTGGGTGACAAAGAACAGTTGTTCATCAGGAAAAATATCCCTAATAGGAGGAGAATCATCAGGGGTATCCACAACAAGCCTCGACAAGTGGTCTGCTACTATTTTTTGCACTTTTTTTGTCTCTAATGTCTAAGGAAAATTCATGTAACAAGAGGATCCATCTAATCAATCTAGGTTTAGTATCCTTCTTGGAAAGAAGATACTTCAAAGCAGCATGATCGGTGAAGATTATGACCTTAGAACCTAAGAGATAGGGTCTAAACTTGTCTAAGGAAAACACAATGGCTAACGGTTCCTTCTCCGTAGTGGTATAGTTCAACTTGGCATCATTGAGTTTTTCTAGCATAGTAAATCACATGAAGTAATTTGTTTTCTCGTGACCTAGCACAACACCAATAGCATAATCGAAGCATCACACATGATCTCAAAGGGTAGGTTCCGAGTTGGGTGCACGGACGATGAGGGCGGTAGTAAGTAAAGTCTTAAGCTTCTCAAAGCCTCTAAACAAGCATCATCAAAGACAAACTTAACATCTTTTGCAAGCAAATTGCAAAGAGGTCTAGAAATCAAGCTAAAATCCTTAATGAATCGACGATAAAAACACGCATGCCCTAAGAATGACCTAATATCTCTTACGGTTTTGGGACTGTAAAGTATTGATAAAGGTCAACTTTGGCTTTTGTAGGATCGAATATCGCAACACCAAGACTCTCGCGAAATCAATAAGCGACACACTTTGCGAAGACATCGCGGGCGGAGACCGAGTTAATCTCGGGAGGGTTTAACGAGGTGTACCCACAAAACCATTACTCCAGGACCCTAGCTATCTACGCGAGAACCTTGGAAGGCACTAAAGAATCTCCTTGGTTGGCATACTTATTGACTACTGAGAAGGAAGTACCACGATGCGAAATTCCAATTGTTGTACACGAGTTTGCACTCAAGCATACTAAAATTCATATAAAGTATGAGCTCTACTCGGATAGTTTACGGACATCATAAACCTAGAGTCAATTAATCACATGGATAGATTAAGAAGATAGATGTAGAGAAAAAGATGGATGATGTTGACTAAGGTGAACCTATCCTAATGGTGAGATACTTGATGCGGACTAATATTAACACACTAGCATATACAAGGGAACCAAGTGGTCGATAATCCTAACTCTAGGTCAACTCTCAATTTGGCATATACAAGGGTACGGTGGTCGACTTTATTGTATTTATTAGGTTGGTCTAGTGGTCTGGTCTTTCTTTCTTTCTTTTTTTTTTTTTTTTTTTTTTTTTTTGAGTATCCCGGTCACTCTATTTCACCCTAGAAATGGTAAAAAGAAAAAGAAAAAGAAGTGATCAGAATCTTTCGATGTTTCCATCACGAGGATATGGCGAAACTACCATGTTTTCTTTTCTAACACCCGAGCTCTGTGCTTTTATGAATAGACTCCTCTAGATGTTTCCATCTAATCAGATTGGTTCCTCAACTCCTACAACCAAAATGTTTCCATCCACTTAGATTGGTTAGTGTCGACCTTAATAAACATAAATTTCTAGGCTCTGGAGTTTATTTATTGCAACTAAAAGCTAACGAGTTTCTTCCCCACCCCCAAACTTAAATCTAACATTGTCCTCAATGTTTCTAATGAAAGAGCAATACGAAAAAGTAAAGTACATGAGGAATCAGTAAAGAGAGAAGTCGGAAAGATAGTACCTGGGTGAAGAGAGAAATCAGAAGCTAATATACAACAAACAATCACCTCGATGGTCAATCAAGGGTAAACGGGGGTCCTCGGAGGGACCTCCTCAACATCACCCGTAGGGAATGGCTCTAAAAGGGTTTCAATCTCGATCGTTAACCTTCGAAGAACTACTACCATCCGGTGTCTCGATCTCAATGACTCCATGAGGAAAGACAGTCACGAACAATAAAAGGACCCGTCCACCGAGAACGTAACTTCCGGGGAAAAGATGCAAGCGGGTATCATACTGAAGAACTTTTTGACCTGGAGAAAATGACTTCCTTAAAATATTTCTATCATGCACAAGTTTCATTTTGTTCTTATACTCCTTAGCACTATCGTAAGCATCTATACGAATCTCTTCCAACTCACTGAGCTGGAGTTTCCTCTAGGCTCTGCCTTGTCAAGTGAAAAATTTAGCCGCTTAACAACCCAATAAGCTCTATGTTCTAACTCAACGGGTAAATGACATGCCTTGCCATACACAAGCCGATAAGGCGACATTCCAATAGGGGTCTTAAACGCAGTACGGTAAGCCCATAAGGCATCAGTAAGCCTAGACGACCAGTCTTTCCGATTAGGATTAACTGTTTTCTCTAATATACGTTTTATCTCCTTATTGGAAACCTCTACCTGACCACTAGTCTGTGAATGATATGGGGTGGCTACCTTATGTGTAATACCATATTTCTTCACCAAAAGCTTAAAAGGTCCATTACAAAAGTGCGACCCTCCATCACTAATTATAGCTCGCGGTGTACCAAAAGGTGTAAGTATATTATTTTCAAGAACTCAATCACAACCCTATGGTCATTGGTTTTACACGCAACCGCCTCAATATACTTAGATGCATAGTCTACAGCGACAAGGATGTATAGGTTACCAAAAGAATTAGGAAACTGACCCATAAAGTCAATATCCCACACATCAAAGACCTCTACAACTAAAATAGGGTTCAAGGGCATCATGTTCCTACGGGAAATGGTTCTTAATTTCTGGCAACGTTCACAAGTAACACAGTAACTATGGGAGTTTTTAAACAACGAAGGCCAATAGAATCCACACTGTAATATCTTAGCAGCAGTCTTCTTAGCACTAAAGTGACCCCCACAAGCTTGATCATGACAAAAGGAAATAATACTGGACTGGTCACTCTCAGCTATACATCTCCTAATAATGCAATTCCTGGACAATACTTAAACAAATAAGGATCATCCCAAAAGAAGTGCTTAACCTCGGCTAAAAACCTATAACGATCTTGTTTACCCCAATGTTGGGGCATTCGACCAGTAACAAGATA
Organism: Papaver armeniacum; assembly: GCA_023531295.1. NCBI lineage: Eukaryota > Viridiplantae > Streptophyta > Magnoliopsida > Ranunculales > Papaveraceae > Papaver > Papaver armeniacum. The sequence continues at coordinate 253,619 of JAJJWW010009066.1, forward strand.
ATTCACTATATTCTCATACCAAGGTAATTGGGTGACAAAGAACAGTTGTTCATCGGGAAAAAATATCCCTAATAGGAGGAGAATCATCGGGGGGTATCCACAACAAGCCTAGACAAGTGGTCCGCTACTACATTTTTTCGCACCTTTTTTGTCTCTAATGTCTAAGGAAAATTCATGTAACAAGAGGATCCATCTAATCAATCTAGGTTTAGTATCCTTCTTGGAAAGAAGATACTTCAAAGCGACATGATCGGTGAAGATTATGACCTTAGAACCTAAGAGATAGGGTCTAAACTTGTCTAAGGAAAACACAATGGCTACTTGAGTTCCTTCTCCGTAGTGGTATAGTTCAACTTGGCATCATTCAGAGTTTTCTAGCATAGTAAATCACATGAAGTAATTTGTTTTCTCGTTGACCTAGCACAACACCAATAGCATAATCGAAGCATCACACATGATCTCAAAGGGTAGGTTCCAGTTGGGTGCACGGACGATGAGGGCGGTAGTAAGTAAAGTCTTAAGCTTCTCAAAAGCCTCTAAACAAGCATCATCAAAGACAAACTTAACATCTTTTGCAAGCAAATTGCAAAGAGGTCTAGAAATCAAGCTAAAATCCTTAATGAATCGACGATAAAAACTCGCATGCCCTAAGAATGACCTAATATCTCTTACGGTTTTGGGACCTGTAAAGTATTGATAAGGTCAACTTTGGCTTTTGTAGGATCAGAATATCGCAACACCAAGACTCTCGCGAAATCAATAAACGACACACTGCGAAGACATCGCGGGCTGAGAATAAAAGCGACGTAACGGATGACAACAGCCAAAACACAAGAAAGAGGTAAAGATGTAGTGAGATTGAGGAGTGTCGCGAGATTTGACATTTGTACATATGCTGTAGGATCATAATATCGCAATGCATAGGGCTCGCGGGATCAATAAACGACGGTACCGCGAGGGAGTCGCAGGAAACTAAAATGAACGACGCAATGAGAAACGACACACAAAACAACTGAAAGACATGGAACCGGCGAAGGGTTAAGAAGTGTCGCGAGATTGAATAAGTTGTACAACGCGACACTTCGCGAGACATTCCAGAAAATAAAGGATAGCTTAGTTTGTCATCCACTATGTATTACCCTATATAAAGGGTCGAGTAAGTTACGTTATAAAGGAGATCTTTTTAGAATTGTGGGGCAAGTCATTAGGAGAGAGAAAGTTCAAGAGTGTTTTACTTGCTAAGTGTAATCCAACTTTTCTGTGTAAACAACTCATGAAATTAATCAATAAACCTTCTCAATTATACAACTTTCAATGGACTAATTAATCAAAATATAGTGAGGGGTGTAGTGTGGGAAAACCTGCTACTACATATGCGCTAGAAACAGGGACCTAATCTTGTTGGTTCAAGAAAGAAAATCGTAATTAAAGTTGTTTGGATCAAGAAAATGAGAAAGGAAAATCTTAGATCGGATGAAGCGGGGAAAAAGATATGGTATGTGACACGAGATACGGGGAGTAATGATTAGTCAATTTCATGAAAATATCCAGAGGAAGAATACACAAACGGGATTTTGAAGGAAAGAAGATTACGAGACAGAGAAATGATATCACCTTTGAAAGATTGGGAAAAACAAGAGATAACATTCACAATGGGAGAGATATCCAAAGAAAATTTGGATCACCCACCCCCATTAGTAATCGCAATTAACGTGTATAAGGAGAGAGAAGAATCGGAGAACACAAGCGAAAACATGGGTGGTAAATGGAGTTTTAATTGATACGAGGAGTGCGGTGAATATAATGTTCTATCACACTTACAAAAAGATGGGATATGAAGACGAGGATATGACTTTCGCGGCGTACAATATTCAAGGTTTTGGTAAATCCATAACCAAAGTTAGAGGGGAGATAAAAATACGTATTCCATTAGGAAGAATCGAAACTCAGGTGACATTGAGTATAGTAGATATGGAATCACCGTATAACTTGTTACTAGGAAGACCATGGGTACATGCAATAAAAGCTGTGGCGTCGGCGCTTCATCAATGTATCAAGTTTCCAACACCAACTGGAATAGGCGAGATCAAAGGGGATCTTCTTTGAAGGAAGAATATATTATCAAAAGGAAGTAAAATGTTGCGAGGAACAAATAAACAAACAAAAGAATATATCTAAGCACCGCAAAAAGATGGCGAGGGCGGCTAAGAAAGAAGAAGAGTTCGAGTTTACATGATCAAAGCGAAGGAAGGAAAAGGAATACCTAGCGAGATCTCGGAGAAGAAAATGATCCGCGATGGAACAAGAAAGGACCAACCCCTATGGGAGAACAGAAGGCCCGATTACGTCGCGGCGAGCAAACTAAAAAGTGAATATTGGAACTAAGGAAGAACCCAAGATGCTAAAGATTGGAACTAACATGGGAGCGGATGAAGAAGAAAGAATTGTTGGTGCATGTTGCGAGATTATAAAGATATCTTCGCGTGGGATATGGATGAAATGCCTGGTATAGATCCATCGGTAGCTTGTCACAAGTTGGAAATTGATAAAAATGTGAAGCCATTCAAACAAAGAATTAGAAAGATAGCAATGACATATCACCCTCGAGATAGAAGAAGAGTTGCGAGAAGATGTTGCCTTGGGAATCATTAGACAAGCAAAATATCCCGAATGGATAGCGAATATGGTTATAGTTCCAAAGAAGAACAAAGGAATAAGGACTTGCATTGATTTCTTTGATTTAAATAAAGCCTGCCCGAAAGACAGTTTTCCATTGCGAGATATTCCCGACTAGTCGAATCGGGCGGGGAATGAAAGGGTATCCTCGTTTGGATGGATACAAAGGTTACAACCGAGATCCCCTCGCCGAAGAGGATCAAGAGCATCTTGCTTTCTTCGCTCCAAGAGGATTATCTTGCTATACAAAAATGCCATTCGGTTTTGCGAAATGCGGGAGCGACGTATCAAAGGATGGTAGAAGAGGTATTATGAGAATGGATACATAAAACACTGGAAGTCTATGTAGATGACATGCTAGTAAAAAGTAAGAAGGCGAGAAGATCATGTGCGAGACTTGAAAGAAATTTTTGAGCAAATGAGGCGTTTCAACATCAAAGTCAACCCAGAAAAATGTACCTTCGGAGTTGCGTCAGGGAAGTTCTTGGGTTACATTGTATCAAAGGAAGGAATACACGTTGACCGGAGAAAATAAAACGATTCGCGACATGCCGACGCCGGCGGCGACGAGTAAAAGATGTTCAAAAGCTAAATGGATTGTTAGCATCACTAGGAAGGTTCATCTCACGGTCGTCGATAAATGTAAACATTTTTCAGTGTTCTAAAATGGGATCGAAATTCGAATGGACGGACGAATGTGAAAAGGCTTTACAAGGAATTAAGGAACATTTAATGGATGTATCCATTATGCAGAAGGCAGAACCTGGGGAGGAATTATTAATATATCTCGCGACGACTTCGCACGCCTTAAGTGCAGTTTTATTGCGAACGGACGCAGGAGTGGAAAAACCAATCTATTATATTAGTAAAACTTTTAATGCCGCAGAAAGAAATTATTCAAAGATTGAAAAACTAATCCTAGCGTTAGTCTATGCGTCATTTAAACTTCGCATATATTTTCAAGCACACACTGTTAAGGGTGGTAACAAAGGTACCAATTGAGTCGGTAATGAAAAATTCAAAAAGATCGGGAAGAGTCGAAAGATGGAATGCTCAAATAAGTCATTGCAAACTCAAATATGAAATATTATCTTCAACCAAGTCACGGTCGTCATGAGACTTTACGGCAGAATTTCCTTTGGAGGAAGATGAAGCAGTGGATGAAATGATGGATGTAGAGGAAGAACATGGAGATCCAAAAGATTTGTTAAGCGAGCCAAACCGGTGGGAAATATTAGTGGATGGATCATCAAATGGAGAAGGTAAAGGAGTGGGAATTGTTATGATTTCTTGGAAGGCAATAAGTTAGCTTTTGCTTTTAGATTGGAATTTGAGTCTACCAATAATGAAACGGAATACGAAGCCATAATACATGCTTTACGATTTGCAATAGAAATGAAAGCGGAGAGTGTGAGAATTACCAAGTGACTCGCAATTGGCAATTCGTCGGATAACGAAAAGTATGCTACAAATGATCCATCCCTACGAGAAATACGGGAAGCTTGTAGAAGTGTTATCGGCACGAATCCAAAAATAAAATGGAGGCACATATCAAGAAGAGATAACAGAGACTCATGAGACGCTTTTGCCTTTATATCAAGTATGATGACAGACCCAAGCTGCGAGGAATATCAAAATACTGACCTTCTCGGCGCCATCAATTAATAAAGAGGAAGGAAAAGAAGCGAGATATAATGATGGTGGTAGATGAGATGCAACGTCGCGAGGAAGATTGGAGGATAGAACTTCACGCATATTTAATGAAAGGCGAGGTACCAAGAAATAGATTGGAAGCACACAAGTTAAAGAGCCGAGCGACAAATTATGAATTGCGAGATGGCGTGCTTTATCGGCGCTCTTTTGATGGACCTTCACTTCGATGTCTGACAAGGAAAGAAGGAGAAACCATATTGAAGATGTTGCATAGTGGGGATGCAGGAAATCATAGCGGCGGAAGATCTTTGGCATATAAGGCAAAGACGCAAGGATATTATTGGCCATATATGCATGAGGACGCGAGAGCAATAGCTAGACGCAGCTGCGAAGATTGTCAAAGACACGGGAAGAAGATACATGCAGGAGCACCATTAAATTCTTCAAGAAGTGTGTGGCCTTTTGGAAAATGGGGTTTAGATATTGTGGGACCATTTTTACCGGGAACAGGACAAAGAAGGTACCTAATTGTCGCAACGGATTATTTCACAAAGTGGGGCGGAGGTGAAAGCGGTCCAAAGCACATTCGCGATAAAGATGTTTTTACTTTCATATTTGAAAATATTATATGCGATTTGGGATCCCCGCACAACCGGTATACGATAATGGGAAGCGGTTTGAAGGACAAAATATAGAGTTCTTTGCTTAATGCATTTCAACTAAGATGTGGAAAATCAACTCCATTATATCCACAAGCTAATGGTCAAGCGGAGGCAACAAACAAAACAATTGCCGATATATTGAAGAAAAAGTTGGAAGGACACAATAGAGGATGGTGCGAACAAGTACCCAATGCGGTGTGGGCCTATAATACGACTAGAAGAGAAGCCACGGGAATGTCTCCCTTTTGCTTAACTTACGGAGTTGACAAAGTACTCCCAACAGAGGTCGTGATTCCGACAACCAAAAAGAGGTCTGGGATAAAAATCTTAGCGATGGGCAACATTTTAATCAAGTTGGATGAATTAGAAGAAAAACGAGAAAAGGCCTTGCGACACATGGAGAATTATCGAAGAGGCGGCTAGAGAATATAACAAGCGTGTAAAAATACGTGAGTTCCAACCAGGAGACTTGGTGTTGCGAGAAACCCCAATATATCAACGTGAAAGTGGAGGCAAGTCTGGCGAGAAAATGGGATGGACCTTATATCGTCAAAGAAGTAGTTGGTACGGGGGCATATAGATTGATGGACCCCGAAGGAAGAGATGTGGGACAAAAATTGGATAGACCATGGAATAGGTTATATCTAAAGAAATATTACCCGTAATAACGAAAGATAACAAGAAGAATCAAGATGAAGTACCTCTTCGCGGATATTTGCGACATTCAATAAAATGCGAGAGAATCCGCGAAGAGATCGCGATAAGAATAACAAAAAAGTCATGAATGGCTTAACAAAAAAACAAGAGATAAGGAATGATTAAATGAATGAATCGGCGAGTATCTCATGAGACAAAATAGCAAATGATGAAGAATGATTGAATAAAAAGAATGAATGAATGGGACGAACCTTTATGGCGTACACCCTAGTTCGCGAATTATATTTCGTAAGAGGCAAATGTAAGACCTAAAGTGCGTCATATAAGGGGTATCTCTTAACATGGCTCGGGTGGAAGGTTACACCGCTCCCGAAGCCCGAGTCATGAAAATTTGGGGCCCATGAAAGCCTATCCAGGGAGATACCTTGGATTCCCAACTATATATGTAGGTTATACCCGGTTGGGCGGCCGAGGGTCTCTTCCAAGGAGTCGGTGTATGCACAAGGCGCCGAGGTACACAGTTGAGCCGAGTGCCGGGATGGATGAACCTACCCCGGCCATTCTTGGCAAGTCTTGGCATGCGTTGCACTCGCCCGAAGAAAACTCCACTTAGGGTGCAGTCTCGTAACCATAAACCCTATAGGTATAAGGGATAAGAGGCTGCGAAAACAACTGGTTGTTGTTAAGACCGGATGGGAGGAGCTAGTCTTGTATGGCCGATGTTTCGCCTCCTTGAAGGGCAACCTGGGGAGATGATAAGGGCGGTGCTCTCCATTAGGGGTGCCAAAGCAGACGCAAATGTCATGAGGCTTTGTTTTCGCAAGGAGACTTAGGCTTGTCATATTTGTGCAATGATCTGCAGAGGCAATAATACTAACGCGAGGGTAAGGCGAGATCAATGGGTCTTTACACAACGGTGTACGGACGTCTGCGATTTCGTCGCACGCACGGCGGCAATGTCATGGGGCTTTATGTTCGCAAGAATATCTAGGCTGTGTCATATTGTCGCAACTAAAACATCTGCAGAGGCAAAAATACTTGGAAAATGATAAGGCAAGATCAAGGGGTCTTTACATGCAAGTGTAAAGACGTCCTGCGATTTTGTCGCGATGAAAGGTGGCAGGGGAGGACCTCTAATTAGGGAGGTCTAACTCGGAAGACCACACAAAGATGATAAGGCAGGGTCAATGGGTCCTTGCTTGAAAATGTAAGGGCGGCCTGCGATCTTGTCGCAATAAGAAGAGATAAAATAAAGACTATTGAAATGATAAGGCGAGAAAAGTAGGTTTCTCCTTTCATGGAGACACCTGCGACCTCGTCGCAGTGATAAAATTCAACATAAAGCAATGAAGATATTATACTATCACATGAACACAACGCAGGAGATAGAGGAAAGATAAGAATAAAGAAATACCTCAACACCTTTTCAACGATCCAACCTTCGAAGATAAAGAAAAGAAGCAACAAGGGATTACCAATGTTTACCAATGAACAACATTTTATGTTGTTTATTTCCTCGAGGCAATATTTCTTATATTTCAAGGATTAATACTTCATGGAAGAATAAAGCATAGCATAAGGCAAAGAACATGGAGCGAGAGTTTCGCATGATGAATTCGCAATATTTCATACTCCTTATATATTTCGAAGATTGAGTACTTCTTATACTTTTTTAAGGATACTTCATATTTCGCGTACTTCAAAACGATGATACTTCTAATTATTTCTTAAAATCATTTCATGAAAATGTAAGCTTACGAGATTATAGTCGTAATTAAGAAAGTTGAGCATAAGATTAAGAAACAATGGAAATAAGAGCATTATTCAACAAGGGATTTAATCTTTCAAAACAAAAAGAAAGTTGCAGCAAAGTTACAAAAAGCGGTTAATTCTCTACATCAATGTTATCATCCTCGCTTGATAATCTTCTCGGCTCCATCTCCGTCAATAACTTTCTCGGCTTCACCTTCCCCGAGAGGGTGGAATATCATCGGGAATTTTTTGATAAGATTTTTATTAACAACTTCAACGTTGGCGACGTCTTCGCAGCTTTCATAATCATAATCATCATCGGGGAGTTGGGGCTTCATCATCACTCACTTCCAAAGGATTGACACGAAACGAGGATCAAGAGATCTAGACAATAAAATGTCATTCACTATGACCTCGGCCTTAAGATGAAATTGGCGAAGAAGCGCTTTTCTTGATTTTTACTATCTATGTCCTTACGATCGGACATGTAGTTAAGTCTCCTTGCGGCACGATCGCGAGAACGAACAAGAGAAGTAGCGAGCGCCCCTTTTTCTCTGCGAAGTTTAGAATTGTCGACTTGAGAGTAGAAATAATAGAATGGAGCTTTTTCTCGAGAATGCATAACAATTGGACAAGTAAAGATTAAAAGAGCTTCTTAAGGATAAGGAGATATACAAATGAATTAAGGTAGTCAAATAACATGACTACCTTCTTTTTGAAAACAAGATCTTTGAATAAAAGACGAACAACTATCTCCCAATCGGTCCATAGCATCATCAAATGTATCCCCAACTAAGCCTTTCGGGGCGAGATCATGAGTTTTATCATTGGAGACAAGTATGGCATTCTCGGTCGCGAGGGAAGAATTAGATCTTTTTAACTCGAACATTGATCTTTAAATTGGCTCACTTTTACACTCAATGTTATTCTACCACTGAATAAGTTTATCTCTCTCGGCGGAAATTTCTTCAAGTTGGCTTCTCAAAGTATGATTAGCTTGTTTGTATTCTTCGCATAACTTTTGACAAGCATTATCTTTCTGCGAGTAGCTCGCCATCTTATTCAATGAGAACGTTTCTCTTGCGAAAGAGTTCGATTCTCATCTGATAAAGTTTCCAACTCCAAATTAGTCTTAGTCAAAGCATAAGAAAGGCGAGATAAGTCATTACTTAATGAGACTTGCTCTTGCGATAAATCAAAATTCTCTTTAGACAAATTATTTATTTGATCAGCTGCATAGGTATGAAGATTATCTAAGAGATTATCTTGCTCCATCCAAGCATCTCTTTCAACTCGAACTTCTTGACGATAGACTCGCTTGATATATCTCCATTATTCGTTTCGGTTTAATACTTTTAGGACGAGCAAGGGTTTGAGTTGTGATCTTAAAAAAAAAAAAAAAAAAAAAAAAAAAAAAGGGGGTTGTGAGAGCATACTTTTAATTCTTCATTCTTCTCGCGAAGGTTATCACGATCCAGCGAGATGTTGTGAAATTTTTGATTTTCAAGATGTAGACTATTACATCTCACAGTCATAGCTTGGAGATCATCCTTCAACTTGTTAACTTCTTGAACCAAAGATGCTTGCAAAACCCTGTCAGGACCAAGATGCTTACTCAGAATCTCGCAAATGTCAGACTTAATAGGATCGATGGAAGTCTTCTTGGCATCGCTCACAAGATCGGAGAGGACTTTGAAAGCTACTTCTATCCCTTCTAAATTTTCTTTGGTAAGAGGGATTTGCTCAGATGAAGAAGCAATAATGGCGAAGAAGATGGAGACGAACCATCTTTTGTTGAGGGACATCGCGAGAAAGGGAATCTCGGGAAGGATTGGAGAAATGCCGAGGCATGAGTAGTAGGGCTGGTATGAGGAGCTTGATCTGCGAAGAGTTCGAGACATAAGAATGCCTTCATTAGAAATGTTCTCGCGGGAGGAAGCTTTAACGTTGTCGTGCGAAGACTTCGCAATTGGAGAAGAAGTGAAAGAAAGAAGGAAAGGAGACGCTAGGAGTGACCAGATTGGGTTGGCGAGGCCTCTTGGGAGTTCTATCAACAACCTCGTCATCCCTGCGAATAACAAGTTAAATAAGAAAGCAGAGGCAACAATGTATTGTTAATAAAAAACAAATGTTTCTTAGATACCTTGTCACCCATGAGACTTTCTTTTCGAGGCCATAGATTTTACTCGCGAGGAGGACTTTGGTGGCACAAGAGGCTCTTGTTGTGAAGTAGGTTTCAGTGGCGAGCCCGATGGCTTTTGTTGCGAAGTAGGTTTCGGTGGCGAACTCAAAGAAAGAAGAGGGTCCTTCACGGTAAACTTAGTTTTGGATTGGTTCTTCTTTGAACAACAATGGCGAAGAGAATTACAAAGTTAATCATACCAAAGTGTGATTTCAACAAGGAAAGCTAATTTGATCAACCACAAAATCACGAGATATGGCACAATTAACAAACCTGGACGCCATGAGAATAACAATTTGTTAGGGAATAGCAAAAATGGTGAAGAAGATGGTAAGAATAGACAAACACTTGCGAACGACAAAGAAGAAGAACACTTGCGAGACGATGAAGAAGATGAAAAGGAAAAGGAAAATTCTTCACAGGGGATACTCCTATAAATAGACGAGAAAAAATGTTATGACCGGTTAACATTAAATGCACCGATAAAAAGGTAGATATGGACACGTGTAAACGGTCACTACTAAACCCAAGGAAGACAGACGAAAAGAACTTTAGAAGAATCCAAATATACAGCATATTTCCTAATAGGCGAGAAGAGATTGCGAACTCGATTATTCTCTGTAACACATGAGGCAAGAAATGACACTTCAAATATAGGAGCTTCGGCACTTCGCAAAAGAATAGAGGCAAGTACGTACTTTTCAAGTACAGTATTCTTCTGCTCATTCCCTCATCAACAAAAACCAAAGATCACTACAACAACAGATTTTTCCTTAAAGATCGCTCTTCAAGCAATATTCAAGGAAAAGAGGCAAGATGTAGGATCATAATATCGCAATGCATAGGGCTCGCGGGATCAATAAGCAGCGGTACCGCGAGGGAGTCGCGAGAAACTAAAATGAACGACGCAATGAGAAACGACACACAAAACAAGCCGAAAGACATGGAACTGGCGAGGTTAAGAAGTGTCGCGAGATTGAATAAGTTGTACACTGGCGACACTTCGCGAGACATTCCCGAAAATAAAGGATAGCTTAGCTGTCATCCACTATGTATTACCCTATATAAAGGGTCGAGTAAGTCTGTTATAAAGGAGATCTTTTTAGAATTGTGGGGCAAGTCATTAGGAGAGAGAAAGTTCAAGAGTGTTTTACTTGCTAAGTGTAATCCAACTTTTCCTGTGTAAACAACTCATGAAATTAATCAATAAACCTTCTCAATTATACAACTTTCAATGGACTAATTAATCAAAATATAGTGAGGGGTGTAGTGTGGGAAAACCTGCTACTACATATGCGACACTTCACACGGCATACCCGAAAATAAAGGAAAGCTTAGCTGTCATCCACTATGTAATGTCCTATATAAAGAGCCGAATAAGTTTAAGGCAAGGGAGATCTTTTTCGAGTGTTAAGCAAGTCATTAAGAGAGAGAAAGTTTAGAGTGATTGTAATTCTTTGGTTTATCCCATTTTCATCTTGTAACATTTCTAGAATTTGATCAATAAAACTTATAATTGCTCATCTTAAAATGTTTTAATTGTGTGGAATCTTGTGAGGGGTGTAGTGTGGGATTTCCTGCAACTACATAATGGCGCTAGAAACAGGGACTGATTGAAGGGAAAGATTAAAGATTGTTATCAAGGTCATTTCAAATCAAGAAAATGATAAAACAAGTGGATAAATCAAGTAAAAATAGAAAACTAGAATCAGGAAATTTAACAAAAGGTTGGAGTGTAATTCGATCACAAAAACAATGATCAATGAATTCCATGAGAACGTCAGAGGGAGAATACATAAACGAGACTTTGAAGGGAGGAAAATTATAGCAGTTGAGAAGACATCACCTTTGAGAGATTGGGAAAAACAGAAAATTACGTTCACAGCAGCAGAAATACCAAAAGAGAATTTGGGACACACATCTCCTTTGGTAATCACAGTAACCACACGTGAAAGAAAAGGTGAACACGGCAAGAATTATGGAAGAATGGACAATAAAAGAACTTTGGTGGATACCGGAGTTCGGTGGATATAATGTTCTACCATACATACAAAGAAATGGGGTACAAAAATGAAGAAATGTCTCCTTCAACCTATCATATTCATGGCTTTGGCAAATCGTAACAAAACCAAAAGTAGAAATAGAGTTGCGAATTTTACTAGGAGAAATCGAAACACGAGTAATATTTTGTGTGGTGGATATGGAATCACCATACAACATGTTGTTGGGAAGACCCTGGATACATGCGATTAAAGTCGTAGCGTCGACATTACATCAATGCATTAAATTTCCTATACCAAGTGGGATCGGTGAAATTAGAGGAGATGTGGATAAAACGAGATTATGTTATCAAATTGAAGTGAAGCAATACGAAGGACGTACGAGAAGCGGAAAAATCGCAGGAAAATGGCGAAGGAAGCAAAGAAAGAAGAAGAATTTAGAATTTACATGATAAAAGCAGAAGAAGGAAATGGCATACCTGGCGAAATCTCGGAAGAAGGGAATGGACCTACGAAGGAGATAAAAGAACCAACACCTATGCGAGAACCTGAGGCCAGTTACACTGCGGCAGAACCAACAAAGGAAGTGAATGTTGGGACCAAAGAAGTACCCAAAATACTAAAAATTGGAACTAAAATGGAGGAGGATGAGGAAAAAAGAACTGTTAATCTTCTACGAGAATATAAAGACATTTTCGCATGGGATATGGATGAGATACCAGGAATAGATCTGTCTGTGGCATGTCATAAATTGGAGATTGATAAAAATGTAAGACCATTCAAACAAAGAATCAGAAAGATTGCAACAACATATCATCCCCAAATAGAAGAAGAATTGAATAAGATGCTTGATGCAGGAATTATAAGACAAGCTAAATATCCGAAGTCGATAGAAAATATGGTAGTAGTTCCAAAGAAGAATAAAGGGATAAGAATCTGTATAGATTTCACTGATCTAAATAAAGCTTGTCCAAAAGATAGTTTTCCACTACCGGATATCCCACAATTGGTAGAATCGGCAATAGGAAATGATAGAATATCTTCTAGATGGATACAAAGGATATAATCAAATCCCTCTCGTTGAAGAAGATCAAGAACACTTCGCTTTTTTTCGCCCCAAGAGGATTATATTGTTATACAAAAATGCCATTTGGTTTGCGAAATGCTGGAGCGACATACCAAAGAATGGTAGAGAAAGTGTTTGCGAAATGGATACATAAGACACTAGAGGTGTATGTAGATGACATGTTAATAAAAAGTAAAGAAGCAAAAGATCATGTCCAAGATTTGAGAAAGATTTTTGAACAAATGAGACAATTTAACATCAAAGTAAATCCAGAGAAGTGTATTTTTGCGGTCGCGTCAGGGAAATTTTTAGGCTACATTGTATCAAAAGAGGGTATACAAGTTGACCCGGCGAAGGTGCAAGCAGTTCGCGATATGCCAACTTCAGCAACAATAAAAGATGTGCAGAAGTTAAACGGACTCTTAGCTTCACTAGGGAGGTTTGTTTCGCGATCATCGGATAAATGCAAACACTTTTTCAACATACTCAAAAAGGGGACAAAATTTAAATGGACGGATGAATGTGAGAAAGCCCTGCAAGGAATAAAAGATTATTTGATGAATATATCTATTTTGCAAAAAGCAGAACCAGGAGAAGAACTATTACTGTATCTTGCGACAACATCGCACGCATTAAGTGATGTGTTATTGCGAGTAGATGCAGGAATTGAGAAACCAATTTACTACATCAAGAAACTTTCAATACCGCAAAGAAAAATTATTCAAAAATCGAAAAGTTAATTTTGGCGTTAGTTTATGCAGCATTCAAACTTCGCATATATTTTCAGGCACATACAGTAAGGGTATTAACGAAGGTACCCATTGAATCCGTAATGAAGAATTCAAAAAGATCAGCCAGAGTTGAGAGATGGAATGCACAAATAGGACACTTCAAAATCAACTATGAAGTACTATCTTCACCTAAGTCACAAGTTGTCGCAGATTTTTTAGCGAGAATTTCCTTTAAAAGATGATGAAGCAGTGGAAGAAATGATGGATATAGAAGAAGAATATGGAAACCCAAAGGACCTATTGACAGAACCAGATAGATGGGAAGTGTTGGTAGATGGATCATCAAATGGAGAAGGTAACGAAATTGGAATTGTTTTGATTTCGCCAGAGGGCACTAAAATGGCTTTTTCCTTCAGACTGGAATTTACATCCACCAATAATGAAACGGAATATGAAGATGTAATACATGCTTTTAAATTCGTAATAGAAATGCAGTTGGAAAATATGAGAATCACCAATGACTCGCAGCTAGTCATTCGATAAATAAAAGGAGAATACACTAAAAACGAACCATCTTTAAAGAAATACAAGAAACTTGTTGGAGAATTGTGAACGAAAATCCCAAAGATAAAATGGAGACACATATCAAGAAAAGATAATAGGCTCGCAGATGCTTTTGCTTTTATATCAAGTATGATGACAGATCCAATTGCGAGATGCATAAAGATACAGACACTTTTATCACCATCAATTAATAAGGAAGAAGAAGGAGAGGTAGACGTGATGATCATAGAAGATGGGGAGCAAACACACGATTATTGAAGATTGGAGAGCCGAACTTCATGCATATTTGATGAGAGGAGAAACACCAGAAATAGGTGGAGGCGCACAAATTAAAAAGCCGTGCGACAAATTATGAAATGAGGGATGGGGTACTGTATCGGAGATCCTTTAATGGACCTTCACTCGGGTGTATTTAACACGAAAGAAGGAGAATCGGTGTTAAAAATGTTACATAGCGGGGATGCGGCAATCACAAATGACGGAAGATCTTTGGCATACAAGGCGAAAATGCAATGCTATTACTGGCCATATATGCATGAAGATGCGAAACAAATATCAAGGCGTTGCGAAGATTGTCAAAGGCACGGAAAGAAAATACATGCACCAGGAGCACCATTAACTTCTTCAACAAGTGTATGGACTTTTGGAAAATGGGGTTTAGATATTGTGGGACCATTTTTACTGTGGTCCTGACAAAGAAGATATCGATTGTCGCTACTGAGACTATTTCACAAAATGGGCGGATGTAAAGGCGTACAACACATTCGCGACAAAAATATTTTTACATTCATATTTGAGAATATCATATGTAGATTTGGAATTCCCACAATTGGTATCTGACAATGGGAAGCAGTTTGAGGGACAGAATATAGAATTGTTACTTGATGCATTTAAGATAAAATGTGGAAAGTCAACTCCATTATACCCTCAGGCAAATGGGCAGGCAGAAGAAACAAATAAGACAATCGCAAGATATATTAAAGAAGAAAATAGAAGGGTACAATAAAGCATGGTGCGAACAGTACATAATGCGGTATGGGCTTACAACACAACCAAAGTAGAAGCCACGGGAATGTCACCTTTATGTTTAACATATGGGGTTGAGGTCAGTACTACCAACGAAGTTATTATCCCAATAACAAAAGAGAGAAGCTTGGGAGAAAAACCTAAGTGCGGGTATTATTTTAAATAAATTGGATGAATTAGAAGAAAAAAAGAAAGGGCCTTGCAAAAGCATATGGAAAATTACCAAATAAGATTAGCCCGAGAATATAATAAACGTGTTAAAACACGCGAATTTCAACCAAGGCGATTTGGTCTTCTGCGAGAAACACCAATATATCAGCGAGAAAGTGGTGGAAAGCTTGCGAAAAAATGGGATGGAACTTATATCATCAAGGAAATAGTTGGAACAGGAGCATATAGATTGATGGACCCTGAGGGTAAAGATGTGGGATGCAGACTCGATAGACAATGGAATAGATTATACTTAAAGAGATATTACCCATAAAAAATTATGGTGAAGAAGTAGACTGCGGAATGGTACCTGATTGAGGCAAAAAGAATTAAATGTTTCATTTTTATTCTCGAAAAATAGGCGAATGTTTCGCACAAGAAAACGACGAAAAATTATCAAACATCAGCGAAATTACAAAAGTGCTTACATATACATAAGAATCAATAAAATAATCAAAAAATGGCGAACTTACTATGGCGTACACCCTAGTTTGCGAACACAATTTCGCAAGAGGCAAAAGAACCTAAAGTGCGTCATAGTAAGGGGTACCTATTACATATAAAAAAAATAAAAAAAATAAAAAAAAAAATGGACAAAATAATTTAATGGGACGAACCTTCATGGCGTACACCCTAGTTCGCGAATAAAATTTCGTAAGAGGCAATGTACCTAAAGTGCGTCATGTAAGGGGTATCCAAACGTGGCTCAAGGAAAAGGTTACACCGCCCCTGGAACCTGAGTCATGGAGATTGGGGGTAATAACACCCATCCAGGAGAGGTACCTTGGATTTTCAATCTAAGCTAGTGACTTAGATTGGACGACCGGGGGTCTCTTCTAAGGAGTCAACATTTGACCAAGGCGCCGAGGTACACGGTTGAGCCAAGGGTGCCTGGGGCATTTGAAGTGTCTCGGCCATTCTTGGCAAGTCTCGGCTTATGTTGCACTCGGCCCGAAGAAAACTCCACTTAGGGTGCGGTCTCGTAACCATAAGCCCTATAGGCAAAAAGGGATAAGAGGCTGCTTGAAACAAGCTGGTTGTTGTTAAGACCAGGATGGGAGGAGCTAGCCTTGTATGGCAGAAGTACGCCTCCTTGAAGGGGCAACCAGGGGGAAGATAATGGAGGCACCCTCCATCATGGATATGATAGTGTCAAAAAAGATGTAAATGTCATGGGGCTTCTTACTCATGGGAGTATCAAGGCTTGTCATATTTATGCAACAATCCTGAAGAGGCAAAAATACAAAAGAGTAGATAAGACGAGATCAATGGGTCATTGCATACAAGTGTAAAGACGTCCTGCGATTTCGTCGCAAAGATGGCAATGTCATGGGGCTTTATGTTCGCAAGGATATTTAGGCCTGTCATATTGTCGCAAGAAAAATATCCTGCAGAGGCAATAATACTAAAGAAATGATAAAACAAGATCAATGGGTCATTACATGAAAGTGTAAAGACGTTTTGCAATCTTGTCGCAAAAATGAGAGGTGGAAAAGTAAGACCTTTAACTAGGAAGGCAAAATAAGACCACACAAGAAAAATGATAAGGCAAGATCAATGGGTCATCACATGAAAATGTAAGGACGTCCTGCGATCTTGTCGTAATGATAAAATTCACATAAACGAAATGGGAATTGTTAAACATCAAAGATTGTCTTCCATACAAGAAAGAAGAATAATAAACGAGCAAATACATCTTAAAGGTGATTAAAGTGCATAAAGAACTAACAATGCAAGAAGTAAAATTACAAGAGAAGTTCAATTCTCAATATCGATTTTTTTCACCGAAGGAGATCTTTGGATGTTCTTCAACAATTTTGTTAGCTTCATCAACTACCGCACTTTCGCCAGTTATTGCATTCTCGCCAGACCCTCCTTCAATTAAATTCTTCTTAACAGCTTCATCAGGTGGAATCATCTCTTCATTTGCGGAATCTTTGCCACTTTCATAATCATAATCACTATCAGGAGGGTTAGGAACTTCATCATCACCTACTTCCAGAGGTTCGACGGATACTGAGGATCAAGAGATTTGGACAATAAGACATCATTCACAAGAACTTCAGCTTTGAGGTGAAATTGGCGAAGGAGTGCTTTCTTATGATTCCTACTCTCTATATCTTTAGAGTAAGTGAGATAGTCGAGTCTTCTTTTCGCCCCCGATCGCGAGAGCGAGCAAGAGAAGCGACGAGCAGTCTATTTTCTTTACGAATTTTGGCATAGTAAGATTTCAAAGTGGAAATGGAGGAATGAAGATTTTTCTCATATTCTGTAAAAATAAAGAATGTAGAAAATAATTCAGATTTTCTCGCAAGGAAAATACCATAAATTCAAGAAAACAAATTAATTAAGGTAGTCAAATATCATGACTACCTTCCTTTTGCGATATAAGATATTGGGTTAAAGCCAAAGAACTATTCTCTAAATTATTCATGGCACTGTCAAAATTATCTCCAACCAAACCTTTCAGTCGAGATCGCAAGCTCTTTTCGTTAGAAACAAGTAAGGCGTTTTCCTTCGCAAGAGAAGAGTGGGATTCTTCTAACTTGGAATATTGATCCTTGAGTTGGCTTGTTTTTACACTTAAAGTTATTCTACCTTGGATAAGTTTATCCCTCTCAACATTAACTTCTTCGAGTTTACTTCTCAGTGAACAGAGAGATCGTTCTTGTTCTTTACACATTTTTTGGAGACATCAAGTTGTTGCGAGGAAATCGCCACCTTATTTAACGAGCTCGCTTCTCTTGAGAAAGAGTTCCATTTTCATCTCGATAAAGTTTCCAACTCCAAATTAGCCGTAGTCAAAGAGTAAGAGACACGAGATAATTCGCTACTTAATGAGCCATGCTTGAACTAAGTCGGCATTTTCTTTAGAAAGATTTTCTATTTGATCAATAGAATATGTATGAAGATTATCTAATTGGTTATATTGCTCCATCCAAATGTCTCTATCCATTCGAGTTTCTTCAACAATGATTCCAATGATATATCTCCATTTTTCTTTAGTTTCAAAGCTTAAAGGGCGAACAAGGGATTCTTGTATGTTATTTTTAAAATAAATAAATAAATAAATAAATATATATATATATATATATATATATATATACCTTTTAAGAAAGGAGAGGGGAGTTGTACCTTTTAATTATTCGTTCTTCTTGCGAAGATTGTCACGATCCAGTGAGACATTTTGAAGTTTTTGATTCTCAAGATGGAGAGTGTCACACTTTGCAGTCATGGCTTGGAGATTGTTCTTCAAGATTTTAACTTCTTGCTCTAAAGATGTTTGCGAAATTCTGTCAGAACTAAAGTATTTACTTAAAATCTCGCATACATTAGACTTGATAGGATCGACGGAGGTCTTCTTGGCGTCATTCATAATATCTGATAAAACTTTGAAAGCCACGTCCATTCCCTCCAAATTTTCCTTAGTGAGAAGAATAGACTCGGATGAAGAGGTAGTGACGACAATAGAGGGGAGAGTTGAATCGTCTTTCGTCGCAGGAATGTCATGTGAAATTTGATGAAGGTTAATGACTGGGGGAAAGGCAGAGGCATCGATAGAAGGAGAAGAAAATGGTTCATTCACAACAGGACTATCGTGAGGAACTTCATCTATGGAAAACTCAGATGTAGGAGGAAAATCAGCAGCGATATTTTCGCAGTTGGCAAGGGTAGATTTGTCTTGCGATGATATCGCAGGAGGAGTTGTAAGCTTAAATATAGGAAAAGCCTGGAGATCATCCTTCAACTTATTAATCTCTTGAACCAAAGATGCTTGCGAGACCTTATCAGAATCAAGGTGCTTGCTTAAAATCTCGCGAGACGTTGGATTTGATGGAGGATCGCAGAAGTCTTTTTGGCATCATTCACGAGATCCGAAAGAACCTTAAAGGCCACATCTATCCCCTCCAAATTTTCTCACGTTAGAGGAATTTGTTCAAACAAGGAAGACGAAGTCGTCTTTTGTCAAAGGAACCTCATGAGAAGAGGAGGTTTCGGGGAGAGAAGTGATTGGAGAAATAACAGGGGACATTGATAGCGGTGGAGGAGGTATAATATCATTTGTAGTAGGACAATTGAAAGGAACTTGGTCTATGAGGAGTTGAGGTATAGAAATATTGTCGCGTAATGTTACCAAGAAAGAGGCACAAAATTATCTTGTGAAGATTTCGCAGCAGGAGATGAAGGTGTGAATGAAGGAAATGGAACGTTTGGAGTAACAGTTTGGAGTAGCGAAGCCTTTTGGGAGTATTACATTAGTTTTATCATCCCGCGAATGACAAATTAAATAAGAAACAGAGGCAACAATGCATTATTAATAAAAAAGAAATGTTTCTCGGATACCTTGTCACTCCCGCATCTGTCTTTTTGAAGCCATAGATTTTGCTCGCGAAGAGGGCTTTTTGTTGCGTGAGGGGTTCTTGTTGCGAAGTAGGTTTCGGTGGCGAGCCCAAAGAAAGAAGAGGGTCCTTCACGGTAAATTTAGTTCTCGATTGGTTCTTGCTAAACAACAATGGCAGAAGAGAACTACAAAGTTAATCATACCAAGATGATTTCAACAAGAAAAGCTAATTTGATCAACCACAAAATCAGCCGAGATATGGCAAAATTAACAAACCCGGGACGCCATGAGAGTAACAAAGCTAGGAATAGCAAAAATGGTGAAGAAGACGGTAGAAGAAGAGACAATAATAGGCAAACACTTACGTAACGATGAAGAAGAAGAATACTTGGAGACTGATGAAGAAGATGAAAATGAAAAGGAAAATTCTTCACGGGGGTGCTCCTATAAATAGACGAGAAAAAATGTTATGACCGGTTAACATTAAATGCACAGTAAAAGAGGTAAATATGGACACGTGTAAACGGTCACTACTAAACCCAAGAAAACCGAGGCAAAAGGAATTTCAAAGAGGATCCAAACATCGCACAACATACTAACAAATGAGAAGAGATCGCGAGATTGATTATTTTCCAAAACTCATGAGGCAAGAGCCGACACTTCATATATATGTTACAAAGAAGCTCCGAACCTCGCCAAAAGAATAGAGGCAAGTACGTACTTTTCAAGAAAAGTATTCTTTTCGCTCGTTCCTTCGCCAATTAAAATCAAGGATTATTACAACAATGAATTTTTTCCTTAAAATCGCTCTTCAAGCAATATTCAAGAAAAAAAAGAGGCAAGATGTAGGACCATAATATCGCAATATACAAAGTTCAAGATTGGATTAATAAACGACGGCGTCGCGAGGGAGTCGCAGAAGCTAAAATAAACGACGCAATGGATAACGATGTGCAAAACATAAAGAAGACGTGAGATCCGGCGAGGGTTAAGAAGTGTCGCGAGAGTGAATGTTTGTGCATCTGCGACACTTCGCGGGACATTCCCAGAAAATAAAGGGTAGCTTAGTTTGTCATCCACTATGTATTACCCTATATAAAGGGCTAAATGAGTCTGTAAGGGAGAGAGATCTTTTTAGAATTGTTGGGCAAGTCATTAGGAGAGAGAAAGTTTAAGAGTGTATTAATTTCTAAGTGTAATTCCATTTTCTTGTGTAAAAAATTCATGAATTCAATCAATAAATATTCTTGATCTTACATCTTTCAATGGACTAATTAAGCAAAATTGAGTAAGGGGTGTAGTGTGGGATTTCCCGCAACTACAAAGGGAGAAATAATGAAAAATCGGGTTTGTAACAATTATTTTTGTTACAAACCGAATCAAGTTATTAGAGAACGATAAATAGTAATCACGTTGTCACCGTAGAAAATACGGCACCAGCTCCTTGTATGTCTTATGTTCTTCAAAAACAACATCGCCTCGGTAGTCTTTTTTGTTCTTCGTGTTCTTCAGCAGTGAGTGAAAAACTCGTCTCTGCAACTCGATTAATCCTCGCTCCGTAATGCTCTAAACTCTCATTCCCCCTTCCCCGAATCTCCTTCACCGTTTATACTCTCAGACAGTAAGAAAATCACCGCAATAACTCGGTATAATCCTCATTACTCGCATTGAGAGAAATATTCTCAGGATATTTTTTCCCGATTTAACTCTACACGCGTTAAAATCCTTACAGCATGTTCAAAACGTCATGTACACGCCTCAGATGTAGTCAATCACACTTCTATCTCACGCCATGCACATAAAAACACGTACAATCCCGTGAAAATCTTCTTCTCTTAACCACGTAGCCCTGTTTTCTTCTCACCGATTATCCAGCCAATTCTAACCGAAACAATCAACCATACCACTCCTGTTACGATAAATCAAGTCTTCCCATGAAATTTGATCCATTGAATCACACTATAACCCCTCCAAATGACGAATTAAAAATCTGCCAGTAGTGTGAATATTTTCTCGCCAAAACTGAATTTTTGAAATGGTAGGGATGACCTCCCCCTAACAGACAGGGGGGGGGGGTCCAAATAGCACTTTTTGAGCAACTTTTTCCACACAAGTGTGATACTCCAATAACACCTACAAACACACAAAAACACCATAATAAGTACAAAATCGAGTACCAACAATAGAGACACTGAGGACAATTCAGACACAAAAATGTCTATCACCAAGCCACACCTTACCTTGGCCCTATCCATCCAAGGTTACCAGAAAACCCATGGAAACCTTTGGCCCGAAATCCTAAGTTTGGCCACGCCCAAACCGCGCCAAGGCATGCCATGCCCACGGCATGCCAACCTAGCCGCGCCACCCATCGGCCTTCCCTATGCGGCTACTAAAACGAAGGCGTGCACAAATCAACGTCCCCTTAATCCCAAGATCAAATCCTAGACATCCAAGGTTACCAGACAACGCATGGTAACCTTTGGCCCGAAATCCTAAGTTTGGCCACGCCAAAACCGCGCCAAGGCATGCCATGCCCCTGGCATGCCAACTTAGCTGCGCCACCTTACTGGCCTTCCCTATGCGGCTACCGTGCGACAATCAACAGTCCCCCTTCAATCCCAGGATCAAATACTAGCCATCTAAGGTTACCAGACAACGCATGGTAACCTTTGGCCCGAAATCCTAAGTTTGGCCACGCCCAGCGCCAAGGCATGCCATGCCCACGGATAACCTAGCCGCGCCACCATGCTCGGCCTTCCCTATGCGGCTACTAAAACGAAGGCGTGCGACAATCAACGGTCCCCCTTCAATCCCGTGGATCAAATCCTAGCCATCCAAGGTTATCAGACAACGCAGGTAACCTTGGGCCCGAAATCCCTAAGTTTTCCCACGCCCAAACCGCGCCAAGTCATGCCATGCCCACAACATGCCAACTAGTTGCGCCACCATCTCGGGCCTTCCTATCTTGCTACTAAAACGAAGGCGTGCGACAATCAACGGTCCCCCTTCAATCCCGAATCAAATCCTAGCCGTCCAAGGTTACCAGACAACGCATGGTAACCTTTGACCCAAAATCTAGTTTGGCCACGCCCAAACCATGCCAAGGAATGTCATGCCAATGGCATGCCAACCTTTTATGCCTTCATACTAGCCTTCCCTATGCAACCAACGGAAGCATGCGACAATCAACGACCACCTCTTCTCTTAAGATGCAAAATCTCGACCGTCGAAGGTCACCAAGCCCAAGTCTCTCAAGCTCGACTTACCAGACAAACAACAACATGCTACATGTTTTCCACAAAAACATTCGAGACATCAACACATATCACAAATTGGGGATCCACTTTGGGTATTGGTTTGGCGGTTTACGACGTGCGGCGTACACTACACCCATCATAAGGAAGTGTCATAAGGATGAGGCGGTTAGTAAATCTGAGATAATAATGGTGAAACGCTCTTTTTATGGAACATCAATTCCATGCTAACGGTTACCACCTCCTCCCATTTACTCACCCATTATTCCATTCCTTAATGAGACTGTAGTACGTTTCACCCGACTTGTATAAATAGTTCTTACCTATTTCCACCGAACAAAAGACACATATGCAACTTTGTTATATTCTTGGGGAAAGAGTTCTTATTGTTGAAAGCACACAACATATGGAGATCAAATAGCAGCCACTGAGCATACTGTCTAAAATGCACTTGCACTTGCAATTGTATAAATACATCTATCTAGGAACTGCCACTTTGATAATATATGAGTTTGATTTGGAGTATGATATTCAAAATGATACCTCTGCACAGGATCCTGTACTTCAGTGATAAGCTTTCCACTTTATGGACATGATATTCAAAATGTCACAAAAGTCTTGCTCAGTATGATGTCATCATCCTGCTTGTCACCATGCCTTGGATGACCTCCAAGGTAAACATTCTGTCGAGGAGCGATTGAGAGTGTCAAGTATATAAAAGTGAAAGAAAAAGACGAAAATAAAAAAGCTAAATAATTCAAAATAATATCTTTGCTGCGTGCATATAGAAAGGTCCTAAGTGCGGCACTTGTGGTTCTCTCTGTTAGTAACTAAACTCTGATTATTCATTGGTTATTTATGCATGTTTGACCTGATTTACTAAACATTAACTTAGATCAATTCAATTTGAATCTATCTGAAGCAAATCAGATAGAACTTTAGACTTCTCCGCACATTAGCTAAAGCGTCAAGTTTATGAAAGATGAGAGACATTAATATAAGAAACTCTACAACTGTACATGTTTAGTTTTGACTTCTTGCACTTTCACACATTCATTGAACAAATTTCTAGATAGTTAGATTCTTTTGGTACGAGTTGAAGAACGGAAAAACTGGTTGAATTCAACTAATGACAATGTTAAAACTTAGGTAAATAAATATATAAGTATGGTTACCGCACATTCAATCAGACTGATCATACTGTTTTAATAGCATATTGAAAACTTAGATATAAAAAGAAACAAGAAACATAAATACCTCGACAAATGAACTGCCTCCAGGATTTCTCATATCACACATCCAAAAATACGAATGGCTACTTGGGAGGCTATCATCACTAATTTTTCAGGTTTCCAAAAGCAGCCTTTATGCTGAAGGAAGACGGGAACACCTGCGGAACACAAAATTAAATATGTAAAAATAAAAAAAGCACAAAGTTAAGGATATGGACTCAAGAATAGATGATAACTCGAGTGAACCTTGATATCCGTGAGCAAATTATTTTGTGATAACGTAGCAAGCCGAGTTCCATTTTCATTCATCAATAAAATTTCTGCACGTGCCATATTCAATGTCAAATAAAAGATAACTTTGGGTTTTCCTTTCCCGAGCAGTCCTTTCATGACAGACTCTTGGACTTGGGATAAATCCTCCTAGAACTCCCCAGGGTAGAGCTCACAGACTTCTCATTAGAAGCATCAAAACTATCACGAGAAATGTTAACAGCTGACCACGAAATCAAGAATCGCAAGAACCTTGGTCCATAACAAAAAAATGACAAGGTATCCGGTCACCTCCACCTACACACAAGAGGTATGCTAGTCAGTTATAAGCATATTGAAGTGGTGGCGAAGTTCAAACAAAAGGATGGAGTGATCACCCGCTTGTCAATATTATTATATAGTGGGGCCCCTTTTATAGACATCTCTCTCCTTGGCCTTATCTAATACCCATCATTTTAGAAGTATTTACATACATGCCCTTTCTTCCTTTCTAAGTTTGACTCCTTAGTCTTTCCTCTTGGAGTTATTATCTTGACTTCCCTTAATGGATCATTAGGACTCCTCTCATTTGAGCCTAAATTATGTCTTATACCTTTTTGTAAGCCCTATTACTATCACTTTGGGCTTACATCCTATATGGTCATTTCTCCCTAGGCATTTTCCAAGTATCTACATTAAGTCCGCTGGCTGTTTGGGCAAGGTGTTTAGTCTTTCCAACAACCTATATTTCTCTCATTGGGCTCGTCAATCGGTATTTCAGCGACTGCGGTGTTATTTGTTTTTTTTCTCTCTCTTGGACTTGCACTCTTCCTCCCTGATAAGCGTAGAATACACCGTATTTACTATCTAGAGTTTATGCTTTCTTTGCTATTGTAAATTATGTATTTTACGCGTGTTTTTGAGTTATTAGGTACTCTTGAGTCATATGGAGGAAAAGAAGAATAAATCATCCAAAACCGAGTTGAAAGAGTAAAAATGTCATTTCATGGGCGAACATTATCCGGAGCCCAGATAAGGTTAAGGCGCAACTGTTGGGAGGAGTATTAAATGCAGCCAGTTGTGGTTAAGGGGTGACCACATGTTATAGGGCATCCACTGGGGTATACATTATCTTATGCAGTGAGGTGTCATTATCCAGCCCCATCTCATAACCTTACTAGAATCGAGAGATGTCCTCTCATTCATTTCATTTATGGAAGTTAGAGAAAGAAAACAACCATTTCTTCTTTGCTGTGATCAAGAGAGGCGATTGAATCCGAAATTGAGAGAAGAATAATAATTGTTATGGAAGAAACTCAGGAGGAATTGAAGTAAGAGATCGAAGCAGACACGAACTATTGGTTGAACATAGAGGATGAAATCGAGGGTTCTATGGATGATTTGAAATACGAAATTGAGTTTGGGATTTGATGGTGATTCGGTCTGCAATTGATAGAACAAGGGGATGATGAGGCTAATCGAGAAATTGGGTTGCTGTCAGTTTTGGTTTTTCCGGAGTTCACGATTATTAGGGTTTGAGTTGATGTTGCTGTCGATTTGAGAAATCAAACGAAGCTTGAATTTGATAGAACTGAATGTGGATCCGGTGGAATTTAAGGTTTGAGATTGGGTTCGATTTTGAATTGGTGATGGCTTGTTTCTGAAATTGGTTGTTGCAGCTGGCAAGATGGAAGGAGATAATGGCACTGTAACTGACTTTGGTGAACAAATGCATTGGTGGAAATTTGATGGAGTCTGTTGATGTGATTCTGAGATGAATTAGGGTTTTATTGAATGGGAATTTGAGATCCAAATGGAGAGCACGGTGAGATGATTGAGTTGTTGAGAAGAAACTGGTGGTGCTATTGCTTTGAGCCTGATGGTGTTTGAGTTCTTGAGGATGTTGTTTTTGTGGGCTTAAGGATGTGGATTTGGTGATGTGTATGTGAAGTTATAGGGGCTGGCAAGGATTGCAGAGTATGGCTTTGAGCAGGTGGTTTTGGTGATTGTCATGGACTGGCCTTGTAACTGAGTCGAGCTTTTGAGAGTCGGCTGAGCTTGAAGAACCACAAGAGAGAGTTGCAGTTGTGAGTTGTGCTGCTGCCAAGGAAGAAGTGGGTCTGGAATGCAGGCATGAATGGCTTGAGATGAGATTACAATGGCTGTGTTGCAGAAGCACTAAGTTATGATGAGAACTGGTTGCAGCTGCAGTGTTGTAGGTGTTGGTATTAGTGGTTTGTTTCTCAGATGGCAAGATTACAAGGAGCAGCTGCAGTGTGTTGGCTGAAGATTGGTTTATTTGAGATAGATAGTGGTGCCATGGACTTGGTGGTGTTAGTCTACAATGCAGCTGTTGATGGGTATGAGCTGCTAAGGCAATAAATGATAGATGGTGTTTCATGTGGTCTTATTTGTGATAACTACAGGAACAAGCTGAGTCTCAGGTGGCAGTGATGAAGATGATGCTGTGATGTTCATGGAAGGAGGTACTATTGGCTTGAGTAAATGATGATGCTAACTGATGCAGTAAATTGTTGATGAGGTGTGTTGCTGGTGTTCAAATGAAAGCTGAGTCTCTGCTGACAAGGCTATAGAATTGATTGAGTGCTAGATGTATGTTAGGCATTTGCAGGGAGTAATGAATGGGTCCTATGGTGTTATTTAGCTCAAAGAGGAGTGAGTAATGATGCTGAGCAACACAATGGCAGGGCTGAGATGTTGAGCTGATGCTGTGATGGATTAGAAGATGGTGATTGCTTTGGAACTGTGGGGTTTGTGCTTGTCAGGAAACTGCAGTGGTGGTTGAAGTGCAGGCAGGTTGCAGCCAATGGGTAGCGCAGCTGAAATGAAGCTAAAGGAATGATGTTGTGTTGCATAAATGATGCTATACAGAAATGCAGAAGTGGTTGTGTGCAATGCTCAGGTTGCAGAGCTGAAGTGCAAGAATGAAGCATCAACATGGCGCATGAATGAACCAGCCTGTGCAAGATGGCATTGGCCTAGCTGAGTTAGCCTCTGACTCATACATTACTTATCTGACTAGCAGCTGACTCATCCTATGACTGAGTTGACCAGATGACTCGGTTGTGACTCAGTTGACTGGTCTTGCTTTGAGTCGTTTGACCGGTGACCGGGTGGACTTTGCCGGTCACCTGAGCTCTCTTTCGGTCACTTCTCCGGCCAATTTCCGGCCATAATACCAGTTTTCTGGCGACTATTTTTGGGACGTATTTTCACATGGGTATTCCTCACATATGGGCTTGATTGACATCTTGTTATTGGACTTTGGGATTTGAAGACCTAGTTTTGGAAAGATAAAAAGCTACAAAAGGAGAAAGTTTTCTACAACTTTGAAAATCACGTATTATTTTTGGAACTTGGGGAGAGCCGCTTTTGTTTTACGCTACTAGGGTTTGCTTTGTTCATCTTCTTCTATTCAATTAATATTTTTATGATGAACTCCATAGCTATGAGTAACTAAGTTTTTATTATTTGTTAAAGATGTAGTTAGATTTTGCAACCAAGTTATTGATTTTATGAATTAGTTTTCTCTCAATATTATCGTTTGATTTCTACTACGTATAATAATTGCATGATTGACGTATTGCAATATGATTGAATGTTTGTTTAGTTAAGTGTAGAAATGATTGAACTTACATCCATATCTATAGCTATTTTAGGGTTTATCATCGAGCGATAACCTTGAATACGAGTAGCATGATATGATTATGGTTTGTAGTGATACACTCTTGTAATCATATGTAGAGTTTGACCTTTGTCCTAAATGTCATGCGCAATGTGTGACAATTACATTGATTAGCCTATTTCTGAAACTTAATGCTCCTAGGAATTGAACTTAATTAGCGCAAGGCGTTAGGTTATTCTTTATGTAGAATTCACATACGCAACTCTAATGTGTGTGTTGATGACTTAGGAAATTTATAGAGTATTCTTGCAATAAGGTATTCTAGGGCTTTTGATGATAGCGAGATTAAATACGAATTCTATTCATTTATTCAAAAACTTGTTTACAATTGAAGATGAAACCTTTATCCAATATTTTCACCTCATTGCTTTGCGTGCTTACTTTTTATTGTTTTGTTTATTTTATATTAAATACATAAAAATCAGAAAATCCCCCAATTGTTTTACATAGGATACCGAAACATATTGATAACCCAAGACCTCTCTGTGGGAACGATCCTTTCTTGCCCTTGCTTCATAATATATTTTGAGTAGTAAGAAAGTGTAATTATTTTTGACGCCTACGACAGCGATTAAATTTTGGCGCCGCTGCCGGGGAGGCATACGGCTAGTTATTAAGTTTTTAGTTTCTTTTTATAATTTCTGCTTTTATCTTTGCCTTTTGTTTTCTTGTCTTGTTTCTCACTTGTTGGCGAGAATTGTTTTCAGGTACCTAATCCCTGGCTTCTAAGATTGGAATTATCCAAGGTGCGGGATAGCTACTCCAAGAGGCACAATAATCCAACCAAGTCAAGACACAACGGAAGAACAAGAGTTGGAAGTAGAAGAAGAGACTTTCCAGCAAGAAGAAGAAGAAGCAATGGGTGATGAAAATCGTTCACTCAAGGACTTGGCTTCTCATAGGCTTGATACACAACAGGGGTGTATTCAAACAAACTCTACTTTTGAGATCACTTAGGGTTGCTTAGAGAATTACCAAAGTTCCATGGCATGGTGAATGAAGACCCAAACAAGCATCTTATGAACTTCCACACCATTGTCATGTCCATACTTCCAGCGGATATTGAGGCGGATGGTGCAATGTTGAAAGTTTTTCGTTTCTCTTTGATGGATAGTGCTAAGGATTGGTTGTACTATTTGCCTTCCGGAAGTGTCACGACATGGAATGGGCTGAAGAAACTCTTTTTAGAGAGATATTTTCCTGCATCAAAGGCTACTCAAATTCGCAAGGAGATTTGTGGGATGAAGCAAAATGTGGGAGAATCCTTATATGAATGTTGGGAACGATACAAGAGATTAGTGTCAAGCTGCCCTCACCACCAATTCAGTGACGCTATGATCATCCAATACTTCTATGAAGGACTCCAATCAAGTGATAGGAATCTTCTTGACGCTGCGAGTGGTGGTGCACTAGTGAGCAAGACGGTGGCACAAGCTAGAAAGTTGATTGAAAACATGGCCGCAAACTCCTAACAGTTCTTGAGTCGTGGTTCGGATGTGCTTCTTAGGAAAGTGAATGAAGTGAGCGAGGTCGAGGAACTTTGTCAACAAATGGGTAACATGACAGCAATGATGCAATAAGTTGCAGCCGCGGTGATACCAAGTTCCTCTCAAGCTTATGAAGACAAGCAAGCTAATGCGGTATTTCCAAATCAACAAAGACGGTATGATCCCTACTCTAACACTTACAATCCGGGATGGAGAGATCACCCCAATTTTAGTTATTCCAACAAGCAAGGAGCGATTCAACAACCTACCTTCAACTATCCGAGTGGATTTCAACCTCAACAACAACAATTCCAGCCGAGACAACAATTTTATCAACAAAAACCTCAAAATATGGGGTCCAATATGGAAGAGTTCTTTGAAATCTTTATCGAGAGAACGCAGAGTACGGTTAAGGATTTGCAAACTCAAGTTGGTTCTATTGAGTTGAATCAATTGAAGGCACAAAATGGTGGGAAACTCCCTTCTCAACCTATCAACCCAAAAGGGGACGTCAATGCTATTATGTTGAGAAGTGGTACACAACTTGTGCAACCCGAAGTTACTAATTCGGGCACGGTGGAAACACCAAATGAACCTGTTTTGGAGGAGAAAAATGAGGATTCTCCCCAAACTTCTAAGGTACCTATTTCTAACTCTAAAACTCCGGTTTCTACTTATGTTCCTCCTTTACCTTTCCCTCGCATATTTGCAAATTCCAAGAAGGCGGAACTAGAAAAGGAGATTTTAGACATTCTTAAGAAGATCCATGTGAACATACCACTCATAGATTCTATCAAGCAAGTTCCAATTATGCAAAGGTGTTGAAGGACTTGTGTACCAATAAGCAAAGACTCAAAGGTAATGAAGTGCTAAGTGTGGGGGAGAATGCTTCGGAAATCTTACAACACAAACTCCCACTGAAATGCAAGGATCCTGGTAGCTTTGACATTCCAGTCACAATTGGTAACACCACATTTAACAAAGCTATGTTGGACTTAGGTGCATCAGTTAATGTTATGCCTGCATCTATGTATAACTCACTCGATCTTGGTCCTCTTAAAAAGGATGGAATTATGTTAGAATTAGCCGATCGCTCTAATGCCTACCCAATGGGTATTGTTGAGGATGTTCTTGTACAGGTTAATCAATTAGTCTTTCCAGTTGACTTTTGCGTGTTAGATATGGATGAAGGTTCACCAGACTCGTCTCTTCCATTGCTACTTGGGCGTCCCTTCATGAAAACGGCGAAAACCATTATTGATGTGGACAAGGGAACGCTAACTATGGAGTTTTATGGAGAAATAATACGTTTCAACATTTTTGAGACGATGAGATATCCTAGTGATGTCCACTCTTGTTTCTCCATTGATGTGATGGACACATTGGCGCAATAAATGTTTGAGTTGAATGGTGTTGATACTTTGAAAACCGTGCTCACTACACCTATTGACGATGGTTATGAGTATGGTGATGAGATTAAAGAAACCCTTGGTTCTCTTGACTCATTACCGGAAAAATCAGCAATTAAGAATATTTCATATGCTTCTTTACCTTGCAATGATGAAAAACTTGTGCCATCTATTGTTAAATCTCCAAGTTTAGAATTGAAACCTCTTCCAAGTCACTTAAAGTACTTGTACTTGGGTGACAAGGAAGATTTACCTGTGATTATTTCTAATGATCTTAGTGAATTACAGGAGAAAAAACTTCTAAGGGTGCTAAGGACGTACAAGACGGCCATAGGATGGACAATCGCCGATATCAAGGGTATAAGCCATGCCGTTTGTATGCACAAGATCCGTATGGAGGATGATGCAAAGCCTACAAGGGAAGCACAATGTCGTTCGAACCCTCCCATGATGGAAGTTGTGAAAAGGAGATACTCAAGCTTTTGGACGTGGGTGTTATCTACCCCATATCCGATAGCAAGTGGGTAAGCCCGGTACAAGTGGTACCAAAGAAATCAGGTGTGACGGTGGTGGAAAATGATAAGAACGAACTTGTACCAACTCGTGTGCAAACCGGTTGGAGGGTTTGTATTGATTATAGAAAATTGAATGCCACTACTAGAAAAGATCACTTTCCTTTACCATATATTGATCAAATGCTTGAACGTTTAGCTGGACACTTTTATTATTGCTTCCTTGATGGCTATTCAGGTTACAATCAGATTGTGATAGCGCCGGAGGATCAAGAGAAAACCACTTTCACTTGTCCGTTCGGTACTTTTGCTTATAGAAGGATGCCTTTTGGCTTATTCAATGCTACAGCTACCTTCCGAAGGTGTATGGTATGTATCTTCTCAGAATATGTTGAAAACATAGTCGAAGTGTTCATGGACGATTTTAGTGTCTTTGGTGATTCATTTGACCTTCGCTTGAACAATTTATCACTAATCCTTGAACGATATGTTGAAACAAATCTTGTGTTAAATTGGGAGAAGTGCCATTTCATGGTAACTCATGGCATAGTGTTAGGCCATATAATATCTTCTAAAGGCTTGGAAGTCGATAAATCTAAGATAGACCTTATTCATGCTTTAACCCCTCCCACTACGGTGAGGGAGATACGTTCTTTTCTTGGTCATGCAGGTTTTTATCGTAGATTCATCAAGGATTTTTCCAAGATAGCATCACTATTTTGTAACTTATTGCAAAAAGATGTGGTTTTTAACTTTGATGAAAAGTGTGTGGCGGCATTCAATCATTTGAAAGAACTTTTGATTTCAGCCCCTATCATTAAACCACCGGATTGGAGCAAGCCTTTTGAGCTTATGTGTGATGCTAGTGATTATGCGGTTGGTGCGGTGCTTGGGAAACGTGTGGGGAAGATACCTGATGCCATTTATTATGCTTCTAGAACGTTAAATGAGGCCCAACAAAACTACACAACCACTGAAAAAGAGTTGTTAGCCATTGTTTTTGCTTTGGAAAAGTTTTGCTCTTATCTAATTGGTACAAAAGTTTTTGTCTTTTCTGATCATGCATCACTTAGGTACTTTCTTACAAAGAAAGAGGCGAAACCGAGGCTCATACGATGGATATTACTCTTGCAAGAGTTTGATATTGAGATCAAAGACAAGAAAGGAATTGAGAACACCGTTGCGGATCACTTGAGCCGTCTTCTTTGTGGACAAGGAAACTATCCCGTTGCGTGAAAGTTTCAGGATGAGCAACTATTCTCAATTTCCTTAGGAGAACCATGGTAATATTGATATTGTTAATTACTTAGTTTCTAAACAAATCCCAAAGAACTTGTCTCGTGCTGAGAGGGACAAACTTAAGAAGTTAAGAAACCAATACATATGGGATGATCCATACCTATGGAAACATTGTAGTGACCAAGTAATACGAAGGTGCGTTCCCGAATAAGAATTTAATTCTATCTTGTATTTTTGCCACTCATATGCTTGTGGAGGACACTTTGGGAGCAAGAGAACCGCTCTCAAGGTACTAGAATGTGGTTTCTATTGGCCAACTTTGTTTAAGGATGCACATGCATTTTGTACCACATGTGATAGGTGCCAAAGAACAAGCAATCTAGGTGCTCGAAATCAAATACCACAAACTATTATTCAATTTGTTGAGGTTTTTGATGTATGGGGAATTGATTTTATGAGCCCTTTTGTCAATTCTAGTGGGAATTATTATATTTTGCTTGCTGTGGATTATGTCTCGAAATGGGTGGAAGCTAAGGCCACCCCAACTAATGATTCTAAAGTTGTTTCAGATTTTGTGCAAGCAAATATATTTGCAAGGTTTGGAATTCCAAAGGCTATAATTAGCGATGAAGGTTCACACTTCAAAAACAGGTTCTTGCAAACCTTGTTAAGGAAGTACAATGTGTCGCATAGGATTGCCACACCTTACCATCCACAAATAAATGGACAAGCCGAGGTTTCCAACCGAGAGGTGAAATCCATTTTAGAAAAGATGGTGAATCCAACAAGGAAAGATTGGAGTTTGAGACTCAATG
Organism: Papaver armeniacum; assembly: GCA_023531295.1. Classification (NCBI taxonomy): domain Eukaryota; kingdom Viridiplantae; phylum Streptophyta; class Magnoliopsida; order Ranunculales; family Papaveraceae; genus Papaver; species Papaver armeniacum. Next base: position 287,046 of record JAJJWW010009066.1, read on the forward strand.
ATGCTTTGTGGGCGTATAGAACCGCATACAAGACACCAATTGGGATGTCTCCCTTTAGGCTTGTTTATGGTAAACCTTGTCACTTACCCGTGGAAATTGAGCATAAAGCGTTTTGGGCTATTAAGCAATGCAATATGGAGTTGGATGGTCTTTGAAAGGCAAAGGAAGTTGCAACTTCAAGAGTTAGAAGAGATTCGCAATGATGCATTTGAAAGCTCACGAATTTACAAGGAAAGACGAAAGCTTTTCATGATAGTATGATCATAAAGAAACAATTTTGCATTGGCGAGAAAGTACTTTTGTTTAATTCTCGTTTGCAATTATTTAGGGTAAATTAAGGTCACGTTGGATTGGACCTTTTAGTGTGACTAATGTGTTTTCTCATGGTGCAGTGGAAATTCGTAGTTTAGCTACAGGAAATGAACTTAAAGTAAATGGGCACCGGTTGAAACTATATTATGAGAACTTCTCTTCGGATGTCGTGGAAGGAGTTAACCTTGTGGAAGTGCTCCCTCTGGAGGAGTCGTAGAAAGCAAGGAGATAGTCGGGCTGACGACTTTCAACCAAGCGCTAAATGGGAGGCAACCCATAGGATGAGTATTTCTTGTCTTGATTTTACTTTTTTTTTCCTTGTCTTGTTTTTACTTTTTCTGATTTCTTGTCGCATATCATTAGAAGATTTCCCACCTTGACTTTCTTTGTACGATTCAATTTACATTGAGGACAATGTAAAGTTTAAGTGTGGGGGAGTGGTTAAGTATTTGCATTGTAAATTTTTCATAAATTTTCAACTTTTGTATGAATTAGTGCATGAAAAACTCCAAATTGTGGTTAGTTTAGAGTCACATAGTATACATGTCGCTAAGATTACATCGAGATTCTCATAAGAGTGACTGAACTTAGAGATGACAGAGAACATGATCGGGTTTCTTACTTGTATGAGAGTTAAAGTTGGATTTAACCATGCCAGTGGAAAATAAGGTGCAGACTGAATTCGGTATTAGAGTAGTAGTCCCCTATAGTGGAGAATACCCATGTTACATCATGAGAGGCATCGACCTTCACTTCTTTGTACCTGTCTAAATTTGTGCTTTTAGAGTGTGTGTCACCGTATGTAAACTCCGGGTAGAATGGTGAGCTACCCAACCTCCCACCACTAGAAGCACTACTTTGATCTCTTGAGTGCTATTTTATCAATCATGATGGTGACATCGAATTGCTAACTTACATACCACTTGTAATCTTATTCACAGTTAGCACCATCCACTATATCTCTCTCTACACCAACAGGTCCATATAAACACTTCATCATCAACAATAGGAGCATCACAAATTCGAAGGAAAGTTGAAGACGTTCAAGGTTTATAAGCAACAGTACAGAAATGAGCAGATTTCGTATTCAAGTAAAGCAACAAGACAGGGAGGGAATTTTTACAAGTTGAAGACTTATATACAAGAGCGAAAATTATCAAGATGAGAGTTGGAGAAGTTTATGATATCGAGACATACAAGTTGTGAAGAATCATGCAGTAAAATACTTATACCATGGCCATTTGTACTTATTTTATTTGTATTTTCAGTTTGTGTTTATTTCTCTTGTCTCATGAAAAAAAAATAAAAAAAAAATTGAAAAAAAAAAAGATAAGAAAATAAAATAAAATAAAATAAAAAAAGACAAGAGAAAATTTTGTTATAGTTTTATTATTTTGTTTTGTTTCATTTTGTTTTCATTTTGTATTTGTTTTATTTTTCGTGTCTCATAAAAAAAATAAAAAAAAAATAGAAAATAAAAAAATAAAAGAAAAGAAAAAAAAGAGACAAGAAAAATTCATTGTATCATATTTTGGGTTTGTATAGTTCGTTTTTAGTTTTGTATTCTTTCAATAAAGCCAATGGAAGAAGTAATATCTACAATGAAGTTTCAGGCAACAAGGAATTTGAGGAAAGAATCACATTGTTGATATTCTACGAAGTTCAAGAGTTATCATCAAGAGTTGAAGACCGAATACGAAGATGAAGACACCGATTGAAGACCGAAGACGTTTCTATGGATGCTGTGAGAGTGGTGCTAACTTCACGTCGAACGGATAACGAGGTAAGTAAGCATATTCCCACCTTCGTTAAGTGGTTGATTTCCTTTCTTAGAGATCGTCAGAAAAATGGGTTTTCAAAATTATAAAAGATGTGGGTTTTCAAAACAATTCGGAGGCTTTTGCCTTCCTACCATTCAATATGTCGCATGATTCTCTCTTCATTCCTACCTGGACACATGTGTGACCCATAAAAAGCTGTTTATTATTGAGAGCAACTTTCATAAAACCCTTTCTTGTGAGGCAGAGTCGAGATTTTTGATCACTCCGAACCCGAATTTCTTTCGAGAAGGGATGGTTATTTCTCTCTCAACTTTTAAGGATGAGATTTTGTTCATATATGTGTCTAACTTCTTATGACTAGTGTGCAGAATCTCTATGTCTTTTTAGCGCGTTGGATGCTATCATTACGGAGAACTAGTAAGTTGGAAAAATAGGTTTTGTGGGTATATCTCTAGTAAGCCCTCACGAGACTATAACTCGTCCACTAGGGACACCTAGGGGTTTAAAGGCTTGTTATACGTGCTAAGTGTGACCGTAGCCTCAACGACACGGAGTTATATGTATGTTTTATAATAATTTTGTTTGATTTGATCGAGGACTAGCAAAGTCTAAGTGTGGGGGAATTTGATAAGTGTAGAATACACCGTATTTACTATCTAGAGTTTATGCTTTCTTTGCTATTTTTCTTGTAAATTATGTATTTTACGCGTGTTTTTGAGTTATTTTGACTCTTGAGTCATATGGAGGAAAAGACGAATAAATCATCCAAAACCGAGTTGAAAGAACAACAATGTCATTTCATTGGCGAACATTATCTGGAGCCCAGATAAGGTTAAGGGGCAACTGTTGGGAGGAGTATTAAATGCAGCCAGTTGTGGTTAAGGGGTGACCTGATGCGTGTCGTAGGTGCAATCAAATTAATTCAATATTTCCACTCAATTAAAAATAATATAATGGAAGTCAAGTTCGTTCCCACGAGGAGCAAGAGATCTTAGTTGTAAAAGTTGTCACGAAAGGGGGTGTAAAAAGCAAAAGAAAATAAACAAAGGAATTAAAATCGAAAGTTGAAAGTTGAAAGATGAAAGCAATAAGAGAGACAAGATCAAGGAATCCTTCTTCGTTACGAAACAATGATTAAAGTTATGTTCTTTTCTACTTGTTATTAGTCACAGATTATCACCAACCGTAGGATAGCAGTACGCTTAGCTAGCCCCAAAATCCCTAATTTCACCGAGTAACAGTCCGCTTAGTTATCGATTCTATTCAAAAGAACCACCTTGAGGTCCGCTTACAAGATGTAATTCCCCGGGAATGCATTAAGATTTATGAATTTAGGTTTAGTACTAGTAGTTAAACTCGGTTCGCTTGGTTCACTTTCTAGCGTTGTTTATACACACAATTGCTCCACGGAATCCCTCCGCAAGGTCTTGTGTTTTCTACTTGTGTAAAGTGTCGAGAACGATTACGTATTCCCTAACTTATACTAGATATAGATCAATTAACAAATTAATTTAGCGTGCACTCCAAACAATCTATCAATCAATCATGAATGTCTTTAAGATCACTCCTATTAGTAAAAACAATCGATAATCATGTGAAAAATCTCAAGATAGAATTGAAAACAAAAACTCAAATCATGTTAAGAACTAGGAATTCATCCTCAATCAATAAGAAAATTAGCTACTCATGTTTTTAAAATTCACACAAATAATAATTATTAAAAGAAGAATTTTCAAATTCACACAAGTAATTAAAAGAAAAATCTTAGAAAAGCAAGCAAAAACACAAGTGATGTGTGTGTAGAGAGGTGTGTAGAAGTTGTAGAAAACTTCTCTATTTATAGGCTTCAACATTCTCCAAATCTTCTAAGGAGTAGAATCCTTTTCCTTTTGCAATTCAATTTCCAAATCCAAGCTTTTCTCAACTCTTCCACCTTCTCTTTCCAAGTTTGAGTCCAATTCTCCATCCAATTCCAAGCCCAAGTCTTCACACCCATGAGAGAAGTCCATAGAAAATTCTGGAATTTTTGGCTCGCCGGAAAATCGGGATTGTGGCGAATCCGCCGGAATTGTCGCCCGGTCACTGAAATTTTCCCGTCGAGAGAATATTCGACGGAATATTCCGTCCGGTCCTCCGTTAAGACTAACGGTCAAACGGGTCAACCTAACGGTCAATCGTTAGTCAACAGGGTCAAAGGAATCATTGAGTCAGACTGAGTCAGTTGCTGAGTTGTCTATCTGAATTGGCTGGTTGGTCTCTAGGCCAGAGCTGTATTGCACAGCCTGAGTTGTGTAGCAGCACCATCCTTGTGCATCATAGCTGCATTGCCAGCCATGATGGCTCTGCCTTCTTCTATCCCATATCCTGCCATGGCACTGTCACACAGCTTCTATCTCAAATAACTTCCTTGTTCCCATTGCATAATCTGCTCAACTGATATGTGCCCAGTGAATTCAAAGCCATTGCCAACTACACTCTGCCACATCCACAGCTGCAGCTGCTCAACTTACAGTCCCCTGGCTCAAACTTCCACCATTTGCACCACAACTCACAGCATTGCACCATCATCTCCCTGGCAAGCAACAATGGCAGCAGCATCAATTCTCCCTGCAACTTGCAGCTTCTATTTGCTCATTCAACTCCCTTCAGTTCACTGCCATGGCACTAACACTGCTCTTCCATACCCTGCGCAACACATTCATCACAGTACATCCAACTTCCACCTGAGGCTTATTCTGACCGGCATAACCAATTAAACCTTTTGGTGACTTCAAAATCTCAGTTCAGCTGCAACTTCTTCCAAGTGCTCATAAACTGCACCTACATCTCTTCCTTATCCTGTCATCTTCCATGTATCAGCACTTTCCCTTTTTAGTTCAACACAAACACCACCAATGAAACTGCAACATGCCTGACAGCATCATCATCAAAACCCTCTCTTCTTGTATCATTCTGCAACAGAGACCACCTGCCATCAATTCAATCAATTTCCCATCCTGTTCTGTTTAACACCACCATCTGCTCATCCACTGAAACCCATTACAGTGGCAACTCAACTCATCTGAATCTGTCATAGCTGCAGCATCTGTTTCATTCTTCTCATTCGAACCCAGAAAGCACCACCAACTCAGTTGCTCCCCTCTTCTTTGAATCAGTACCATCGAGACATCATCCATCTTCTGAATCTCAATATCAACAAACTCTAATTCCCTGTGTTTGCTATTTCCACCTGTTCTCTCAATCGATTCACAGATCCATAAATAACTCGAACCCATCTCTAATCTCTCAATCTCAGTTCCAAAAACCTATCGACATCATCAATTTCCCAATTTGAACCTTCAATCAAAAACCCATCCCGTTCTTGGTTTCAATCTCTTCTCTGCTTCTCGATTCCATACCATTCATCACAACGACATCAGATTCTCTCAGATTCATAACCTCAGACGCAGCTTCATCCATCATCTCTGTGATTCACTCATCATGAGCTCGTCAATTATCATTGCTACGTCTCGATCTGGTTTCTCAGCAGCAACGTCTCAATATCGAAACCAAATTTCTTCTATTTTCACTCGTGCTTCTTACATTTGCATTTGCTCACTTTCAGGTGTAGGATTAAATGAAGAAATGATTGAGAAAGAAAAACCCTTTCTCGATTTTAGGTTTAAAACACGGATCCGGGTCGGGTCAGATGGGTCAATGGGTTTGGGTTTCAACATCCATGAACATAACCCAACCCTTTTACCAACTGATAATAGCACTGTGTTTCTGGATAAGGGCTACCCAGTTTGGCAGCCCCTTAACTTCAACTGGGCTCCATATATCAATTGCCTGTAAAATGACCTTTTTGCCCTTTTGGCTCAAATTGGGTGCTTTCTTCTTCTTTTCCTCCGTGCGACTCCAAAGTAGCTATAAAACTCAAAACAAGCGTAAAATACATAATTTACACGAAAAATAGCAAAGAAAGCATAAACTACTAGATAGTAAATTAGGTGTATTCTACACCTATCAAATTCCCCACACTTAGACTTTGCTAGTCCTCGAGCAAATCAAACTAAAAACTCACAACTTCAAAGTGTTCAAGCGTCCCAAGCATCCAAAAAAGTTATGAGGACATAGAGTTTCTGCATGCTAGTAATAAGAAGTTAGAAATACTAAAGAACATATTCTCATTCTTAAATGTTGAGTGAGAAATAACCACACCATAATGAGAGAACGCGTGTTTGAGAAACGATCAATAAGCATTTCGCCTCGACTTACGCCTCACCAAAAGGATTTTATGATAATTGCACTCAAAAAGACGGCTTTTTTATGGTTCTCACATGTGTGCAGGTAGGAATGAAGAGAGAAATCTGCGACACGTTGAATGGTGGGAAGGACAACTTAGAAATATTTTTAAAAACCCACATCTTTTAACATTTTGAAAAACCATTTTTCTGACGATCTCTACGAAAGGAAATCAACCATTATTATCGAGGATGAGATTACTTACTCACCTTCACATCCGATTGCCAATTATGATAACACCACTCTCACGGCATCCAATAGAAAACGTCTTCCGCTCCTCGTCTTGATCTTCGTCGTCTTCGGTTTCAACTATTGATGATAAACCCTTGAATTTCATAAATCCTTAACAATTTGTAACCCCTTTTTACCTTAAAATCCTTGTCGCTTGAAACTTCCTTATATATTTTCCTTCCCCACGGCTTATTAACAAAACAAATATTTCTCTTGTTTTTTTTTTTTTTTTTTTTTTTTTTTTTTTTTTTTTTTTTTTTTTTTTTTTTGATAACAAGAGAAATTAAATACAAAAAATAAACCATGTCCGTGGGAGAAGTATTTTACCACTTGATTCTTCACAACTTGTATCGTCTTGAAATCATAAACTTCAAAAATTCTCACCTTTTAATTTTCTTCGCTTTCATGAATAAGTCTTCATACTTGGATATAAAATTACCTCATTGTATTGTAAGTCTTCAACATATATGTGAATCCGCTCATTTGTATGTTGATTTACTTGAGTTTGAAATTTGCTCTTTTTCTCATTCCGTTGCTTATAAACCTTAAACTTTTCCAACTTTCCTTGTAGATTTTGATGTCGCTCCTTGTTGATGATGAATGTGTTTCTATGGATCCGTTGTTGTCAAGAGAGAGAATGGTGCTAACTGCAAATCGAACTACAAGAAGGAGGATTTCATCTATGGACGTCACCCTCATGATTGACAAAATTAGCACTCAAGAGATCAAAGAGTAGTGCTTTTATTGGTGGGAGGTTGGGTAGCTCACCATTCTACCCGGAATTAACGTACGGTGACACACACTCAAAAGAAAGCTCTTTAGTAGATGGAAAATTCTGGTCGGTGCCTCTCATGATATGAATACGGGTAGTCTCCACTAATGATTGATCGGCAACTCTAATAACGCCTTTCTCCTGCACCAAATTCGCATCACCGGCATGATTAAATCCATTATTTAACACTCAAACAAACAAGAAATCCGAATGTAATTCTCTAACATTTCCAAGTTCAATTATGTCGGTCAAAATCTCTATGTAAACATACCTAGAAGTATGCTAGTGACTCTAAAATCTTTAAAAGTTGGAATTTTTATGTAAAACTTTTTTTTTCAAAATTTTTTAATTTTTTTGTAATTTTTGTTTTTAAAAACATGCTTAACCACTCCCCACACTTAAACCTTACATTGTCCTCAATGTAATTGAATCCTCCTAGTAAAGTCAAGGTGGGAAATTTTAACATGATAAGAAACAAGAAAAAGAAATAACAAAAAGCAAAAGGATAAGAAATACAAAACCGATGGGTTGCCTCCCATTAAGCGCTTGTTTTAAAGTCGACGGCCCGACTTAGCTCTTGCGGCACATTACTCCTCCAGGAGGAGTGCATCTCGAAGTCCAATTACGTCCACATGCTCCGTTGGAAAGTTTTCATAATATGGCTTTAACCTATGGCCGTTGACTTTCAATTGTTGTCATGTTTTTTCGCTAACAATATCAACTGCACCATGAGCATAAACATTAGTAACAACAAATGGTCCCACCCAACGGGACTTAAGCTTTCCGGAAATAAACGTAAACGAGTATTAAATAAAAAGAACTTTTGCCCCACAACAAAACTTTTCCGCGAAATCATCTTGTCATGAAAAAGCTTAGTCTTTTCCTTGTAAATCCGGGCACTCTCGTAAGCATCATTACGTATCTCCTCTAGCTCATGTAGTTGTAACTTCCTTTGTTTCCCGCTTCATCATACTCCATGTTGAATTTCTTTATCGCCCAATAAGCCTTATGTTCAAGTTCAATAGGAAGATGACAAGCCTTACCATAAACCAACCTATATGGAGACATACCAATCGGTGTCTTATACGCCGTTCTGTACGCCCAAAGTGCATCATTGAGCTTAAAGCTCCAATCTTTCCTTGTGGTATTTACCGTTTTCTCAAGAATGGACTTGATCTCACGATTGAAATTTCCGCTTGTCCACTAGTTTGTGGATGATAAGGCGTACCAATTTGTGTGTTATGTTGTACTTCTTGAGGAGAGCGTGGAAAGCCTTCTTGAAATGTGAGCCTCCATCGCTTATCACCACTCTTGGTGTTCCATGCCTATTGAAAATGTTTTCCCTTACAAAATCACAAACAACTTGAGAGTCATTAGTTTTGGTGGCTCTAGCTTCCACCCATTTGAAACATAATCAACGGCAAGAAGTATATAAAAATTCCCATTCGAATTGACAAAAGGTCCCATAAAATCAATACCCACACATCAAAAATCTCAACGGCGAGAATTGGTGTGAGTGGCATTTGATTTCGAGCACCTAGATTGCCCGTTCGTTGACATCTATCACACGATTTACAAAAAATATATGAATCTTCAAACAAGGTGGGCCAATAAAATCCACTCTCGAGAACTTTGAGAGCGGTACGTTTAGAACCAAAGTGGCCACCACAAGCAAAAGTGTGGCAAAAGGAGAGAATGGATTGAAATTCGGAATTAGGCACGCACCTTCGCATTATTTGATCAACGCCATATTTCCATAAGTATGGTTCATCCCACACATATTGCTTAGCTACCTTCTTAAGTTTCATCTTTTGGAAGTTGGACATTGTACTAGGTACTTTCCTTGTCACCAAGTAATTCACTATATCCGCATACCAAGGTGTTGATTCCTCCATCGAGAAAAGTTGTTCGTCAGGAAAACGGTCATGTAATGGAAGTTCCTCTTGAGACATAACAAGTCTACTAAGATGATCCGCAACGGTATTCTCCACACCCCTCTTATCACGAATTTCTATGTCGAACTCTTGTAACAATAGGATCCACCGAATTAATCTTGGCTTAGCTTCTTTCTTCTTTATTAAGTGTCTTAGTGCGGCATGATCGGAATACACAATAACCTTTGTACCCACCAAGTATGATCGAAATTTTTCCAACGCAAAAACTATAGCCAATAACTCCTTTTCCGTGGTAGAATAATTGATTTGTGCATCATTAAGGGTCCTAGATGCATAATAGATAACATGGGACAACTTGTCCACCCTTTGACCCAAACGGCTCCAACCGCATAATCACTAGCATCACACATTAATTCAAATGGAAGATTCCAATCCGGTGATTTGATAATCGGCGCACTTGTCAACATCTCCTTTAATTTGTCAAAGCATCCTTGCATTCCTTGTTGAAGTCGAAAAGCACCTCCTTTTGTAATAACTTGCACATCGGCATGGAGATTTTGGAGAAATCCTTGATAAACCGCCTATAGAAACCTGCATGACCAAGAAAAGAACGAATCTCCCTCACCGAAGTGGGATATTGTAAGTTTCTTATTAAATCTATCTTTGACTTGTCCACTTCGAGCCCTCGAGAGGACACAATGTGACCAAGTACTATGCCGTGGTTTACCATAAAGTGACATTTCTCCCAATTAAGGACAAGGTTTGTGTCTATGCATCGTTTAAGAATTAGTTCAAGGTTATTTAAACAACCATCAAAAGAATTGCCATAAACCCTAAAGTCATCCATAAATACCTCGATGATGCGCTCCACATAATCCGAGAATATACTCACCATGCATCTTTGAAAAGTAGCCGGCGCATTGCAAAGGCCGAACGGCATCCGTCTCATATGCAAACGTTCCAAACGGACAAGTGAAAGTGGTCTTCTATTGGTCCTAGGTGCAATAACAATTTGGTTGTATCCCGAATAACCATCCAAAAAGCAATAATAAGAATGCCCCTTCTAACCGCTCCAACATTTGATCAATGAAAGGCAAAGGAAAGTGATCCTTGCGGGTTGCGGAATTAAGCTTTCTATAGTCAATGCACACTCTCAACCGGTTTGAACTCTTGTAGGAACAAGTTCATCGTCTTGATTTCGAACAACCGTGACTCAGGACTTCTTTGGCACCACTTGTCCGGACTAACCCACTTGCTATCGGAAATTGGGTAGATTACCCCACACTTAGCAATTTGAGTATCTCTTTTTCACAACCTCCATCATGGGAGGATTTAGCCGACGTTGAGCATCACGTCCGGTTTCACGTTCTCTTCCATTAGAATCCTATGCATGCACATGGATGGACTAATGCCTTTGATGTCCGCAATTGTCCACCCAATAGCCGTTTTGTGCTCTTTCAAGACTCTAAGCAAACGGTCTTCTTGTACCGGTGTGAGGTTCTTAGAAATAATCACCGGAAGCTCATCTCCATCCCCCAAGAAAGCATACTTCAAATGGTCCGGAAGTGGCTTCAATTCTAGCTTGGGCGCCTTCACAATAGATGGTACAAGTATTTCATCATTCACGGGTAAAGAAATATATGAAACATCACCCTTTTAGCTTCTTGCAATGTCGCCAAAGCTCCACATATCTCCACCAATTCCTTGGAGATTTCAACATCCAAGTTAGACAAGCCATGGACGTCCAATTCAATGCTCTTTTGCAACACCACATCAAGTTCATCCTCTTGGTTTAATTCCACCATTTGTTGCGCTAATGAATCAACCACATCAATGGAGTAAACGGAATTCACATCACTTGGGTAGCGCATGGCTTCAAATATGTTAAAGTGTATTATCTCCTTGTCGAATTCCATAGTGAGTGTACCCTTATCAACATCAATCTTCGTCTTTGCGGTCTTCATGAATGGCCTCCCAAGAAGTAAAGAAGTAGATGATCGGTTCTCATTGTTGTCCATATCCACCACAAAGAAGTCCACCGGAAAAATAAGCTCATTTACTTGTACTAGCACGTCTTCTACAAGCCCCTTTGGATATATGTTAGACTTGTTCGCTAATTGGATAATAACTCTTGTCTCTTTCAAAGGTCCAAGATTCAAGGAGTCATATATTTCGGCCGACATCACACTAATGGAAGCTCCCAAGTCAAGTAAAGCATGTTCAAACCTTTGCTTACCAATAGTAATTGGTACCGTGAAACCACCGGGATCCGTGCACTTTGTAGGCATCTTCTTCAATAGCATATGACGACTCTCGCCAACTTTAGTAATTTCATTATCAAGCAACCTATCCTTCTTGATGCATAATTCCTTCATGAACTTGGCATACCTTGGAATTGTCTTAATGGCCTCAATGAATGGGATGTTGATTTCAATCTTCTTGAAGATATCCATAAGTGCCTTGTCTTGAGCTTCTTTCTTGGATTTAGCAAAACGACTAGGAAAAGGAGGTGGAGTAGTGAAAGAAGGCACCGGTTCCTTTGATTGATCGGTTGGTGTTGAATTCTCCTTTGGTGCGGTTTCCTCCTTATCTTTGACTACCTCTTCAATAACTTCTTCATGATGACTTGGACCCTCCACTTGTCTTCCACTTCTTAGAGTAACCGCATTAACATTCTCTCTTGGATTCACAAATGGTTGTGAAGGAAGTTTTGTGGATGCTTGAGATTTTAATAGGTTCACATCGGTCGCCAATTGTCCCATTTGAGTGTGTAAATCCTTGATAGCCGAATCGGTCTTTTGTTGATTTTGTTGAAACAATGACGTAATACCTTGCATCATGACATTAAGCTTATCATCAATTGAAGAATCACGTTCCTTGACTTGTTGTGGTTGAAATTGTTGAGAACCACCTTGTTGTTGAGATTGGAAACGTGATTGTTGAAAACCTCCTTGTTGCGCATATGGATTAGGAGCCGCGCCGCTTGCGTGTTTGCATAACTAAAGTTGGGATGATCCTTCCAACCGGGATTATAGGTATTGGAGTATGGATCGTACCTTGGCCTTTGATTTGGATATAAAGCATTCACTTGTTCGGTCTCACCATCCGGAATAAGTACCGCGGCAATCCTTTGCATCATTATCTCCATGTTACTCATCCTTTGATCAAGATGTGATGATGAATCACTAACTTCATGCACTCGCCTAACCATTGGTTCATCCCTTGTGTAGAATTGTTGCGAGTTCGCCGCCATACTTTCAATTAACTCTCTAGCCGGTCAAAGTCTTGTTCATTAGTGCACCACCACCCGGCGTCAAGAAGAGACCTATCACTTGAGTGGAGAGCTTCATAGAAGTATTGGAGTATCATAACGTCACTAAATTGATGGTGTGGACAACTTGCCACCAACCTCTTGTATCGCTCCCAACATTCATACAATGATTCTCCCACTTGTTGTTTCAATCCACAAATCTCCTTGCGAATTTGAGTAGCTTTGGATGCGGGAAAATATCTCTCGAGGAAAAGTTTCTTCATCCCATTCCATGTTGTGATACTTCCGGAAGGCAAATAATATAACCATTCCTTAGCATTACATGCCAAAGAAAACGGGAAAGCTTTCAACAATGCTCCATCCGCATTAGTCTCCGGTGGAAGCATAGCCATAACTATGGCATAGAAGTCCATAAGATGTTTATTTGGGTCCTCATTTACCATGCCATGGAACTTTGGTAACTCTCTAATCAACCCCGGCTTGATCTCGAAGGTTGAATTAGTTTGGATACACCATTGTTGTGTATCAAGCTTGTGAGAAGCTAGGTCCTTTAGTGTACGATCAGCCATTGTTTCTTCCTCTTTGTCCGAATCGTGAAATCACTTGATGAAGAAGGAGGAAGAGGAGTGTTAACCGCACGAATGAAATCCTTTAGTTGAGTGCCGGATCGAAGACGTATTGGACTCGGTCTACCCCCTTTTAGCATTCACCAAAGGTATAACTTTTGAAACAAGATTCTCAAAAACTAAGTTAGATACGGTAAAGAATCTAACAAAGCAAGAATAAAGCAAAAGAAAAATAAAAACAACTAAAAATCGCCCGTTGCTCCTAAACAGCGGCGCCAAATTTGATGCGTGTCGTAGGTGCAATCAAATTAATTCAATATTTCCACTCAATTAAAAATAATATAATGGAAGTCAAGTTCGTTCCCCGAGGAGCAAGAGATCTTAGTTGTAAAAGTTGTCACGAAAGGGGGTGTAAAAAGCAAAAGAAAATAAACAAAGGAATTAAAATCGAAAGTTGAAAGTTGAAAGATGAAAGCAATAAGAGAGACAAGATCAAGGAATCCTTCTTCGTTACGAAACAATGATTAAAGTTATGTTCTTTTCTACTTGTTATTAGTCATGATTATCACCAACCGTAGGATAGCAGTCGCTTAGCTAGCCCCAAAATCCCTAATTTCGAGTAAATGTAGTCCGCTTAGTTATCGATTCTATTCAAAAAGAACCACCTTGAGGTCCGCTTACAAGATGTAATTCCCAGAATGCATTAAGATTTATGAATTTAGGTTTAGTACTAGTAGTTAAACTCGGTTCGCTTGGTTCACTTTCTAGCGTTGTTTATACACACAATTGCTCCACGAAATCCCTCCGCAAGGTCTTGTGTTTTTTACTTGTGTAAAGTGTCGAGAACGATTACGTATTCCCTAACTTATACTAGATATAGATCAATTAACAAATTAATTTAGCGTGCACTCCAAACAATCTATCAATCAATCATGAATGTCTTTAAGATCACTCCTATTAGTAAAAACAATCGATAATCATGTGAAAAATCTCAAGATAGAATTGAAAACAAAAACTCAAATCATGTTAAGAACTAGGAATTCATCCTCAATCAATAAGAAAATTAGCTACTCATGTTTTTGAAATTCACACAAATAATAATTATTAAAAGAAGAATTTTCAAATTCACACAAGTAATTAAAAAGAAAAATCTTAGAAAAGCAAGCAAAAACACAAGTGATGTGTGTGTAGAGAGGTGTGTAGAAGTTGTAGAAAACTTCTCTATTTATAGGCTTCAACATTCTCCAAATCTTCTAAGGAGTAGAATCCTTTTCCTTTTGCAATTCAATTTCCAAATCCAAGCTTTTCTCAACTCTTCCACCTTCTCTTTCCAAGTTTGAGTCCAATTCTCCATCCAATTCCAAGCCCAAGTCTTCACACCCATGAGAGAAGTCCATAGAAAATTCTGGAATTTTTGGCTCGCCGGAAAACTGGGATTGTGGCCGGAATCCGGCCGGAATTGTCGCCGCCGGTCACCTGAAATTTTCTCCGTCAAGAGAATATTCGACGGAATATTCCGTCCGGTCCTCCGTTAAGACTAACGGTCAAACGGGTCAACCTAACGGTCAATCGTTAGTCAACAGGGTCAAAGGAATCATTGAGTCAGACTGAGTCAGTTGCTGAGTTGTCTATCTGAATTGGTCGAGGTTGGTCTCTAGGCCGAGTCAGTATTGCACGGCTGAGTTGTGTATGACACCATCCTTGTGCATCATGTTTGCATTGCCGACCATGATGGCTCTGCCTTCTTCTATCCCATATCCTGCCATGGCACTGTCACACAGCTTCTATCTCAAATAACTTCCTTGTTCCCATTGCATAATCTGCTCAACTGATATGTGCCCAGTGAATTCAAAGCCATTGCCAACTACACTCGCCACATCCACAGTGCGGCTGCTCAACTTACTGATCCCTGGCTCAAACTTCCACCATTTGCACCACAACTCACAAAGATTGCACCATCATCTCCACGGCAAGCAACATTGGCAAAGAGCATCAATTCTCCCGCGCAACTTGCGGCTTCTATTTGCTCATTCAACTCCCTTGATTCATCGCCATGGCACTAACACCGCTTCTTCCATACCACTGCGCAACACATTCATCACAAGACATCCAACTTCCACTCGAGGCTTATTCTGACCGGCATAACCAATTAAACCTTTTGCAGCTTCAAAATCTCAGTTCAGCTGCAACTTCTTCCAAGTGCTCATAAACTGCACCTACATCTCTTCCTTATCCTGTCATCTTCCATGTATCAGCACTTTCCCTTTTTAGTTCAACACAAACACCACCAATGAAACTGCAACATGCCCGGCGACATCATCATCAAAACCCTCTCTTCTTGTATCATTCACCACGAGACCACTGCCATCAATTCAATCAATTTCCCATCCTCATTTCTGTTTAACACCACCATCGCTCATCCACTTGAAACCCATTACAGCGGCAACTCAACTCATCTGAATCTGTCATAGCTGCAGCATCTGTTTCATTCTTCTCATTCGAACCCAGAAAGCACCACCAACTCAGTTGCTCCCCTCTTCTTTGAATCAGTACCATCGAGACATCATCCATCTTCTGAATCTCAATATCAACAAACTCTAATTCCCTGTGTTTGCTATTTCCACTGTTCTCTCAATCGATTCACAGATCCATAAATAACTCGAACCCATCTCTAATCTCTCAATCTCAGTTCCAGAAACCTATCGACATCATCAATTTCCCAATTTGAACCTTCAATCAAAAACCCATCCCGTTCTTGGTTTCAATCTCTTCTCTGCTTCTCGATTCCATACCATCCATCACAACGACATCAGATTCTCTCAGATTCATAACCTCGAATGACTTCATCCATCATCTCGTGATTCACTCATCATGAGCTCGTCAATTATCATTGCTACGTCTCGATCTCGGTTTCTCGGCAACGTCTCAATATCGAAACCAAATTTCTTCGATTTTCACTACGTGCTTCTTACAGCAGTTTGCTCACTTTCAGTGTAGGATTAAATGAAGAAATGATTGAGAAAGAAAAACCCTTTCTCGATTTTAGGTTTAAAACACGGATCGGGTCGGGTCGGATGGGTCAATGGGTTTGGGTTTCAACATCCATGAACATAACCTAACCCTTTTGCAACCGATAACAAACCTTTGTGTTTACGGATAAGGGCTACCCCGGTTTGCGACCCCTTAACTTCAACTGGGCTCCATATATCAATTGCACGTAAAATGACCTTTTGCCCTTTTGGCTCAAATTGGGTGCTTTCTTCTTCTTTTCCTCCGTGCGACTCCAAAGTAGCTATAAAACTCAAAACAAGCGTAAAATACATAATTTACACGAAAAATAGCAAAAAAAGCATAAACTACTAGATAGTAAATTAGGTGTATTCTACACCTATCATGACCACATGTTATAGGGCATCCACTGGGGTATCCCTTATCTTATGCAGTGAGGTGTCATTATCATTTGACTCATAACCTTACTAGAATCGAGAGATGTCCTCTCATTCATTTCATTTATGGAAGTTAGAGAAAGAAAGCAATGGCTTCTTTGTGATCAAGAGAACAGATTGAATCCGAAATTGTGAGAAGAATAATCTGCTGTTATGGAAGAAACTCGGGCAGCAATTGAAGTTAGAGATCGGCAGAGCACGAACTATTGGTTGAAACACATAGAGGATGAAATCGAGGGTTCGTGGATGATTTGAAATACGAAATTGAGTTTGGGATTTAATGGTGATTCGGTCTCGCAATTGATAGAACAAGGGGATGATGAGGCTAATCGAAATTGGGTTCTTTGTCGGTTTTGGTTTTTAGGAGTTCGCGATTATTAGGGTTTGAGTTGATGTTCTTTGTCGATTTGAGAAATCAAACGAAGCTTGAATTTGAGAGAGGCTGAATGGGGATCGGTGGAATTTAAGGTTTGAGATTGGGTTCGATTTTGAATTGGTGATGGCTTGTTTCTGAAATTGGTTGTTGCGGTGGCAAGATGGAAGGAGATAATGGCTTTATGAATCGACTTTGGTGAACAGATGCATTGGTGGCAATTTGATGGAGTCTGTTGATGTGCTTCTGAGATGAATTAGGGTTTTTGAATGGGAATTTGAGATCCAAATGGAGAGCACGGTGAGATGATTGAGTTGTTGAGAAGAAACTGGTGGTGCTATTGCTTTGAGCCTGATGGTGTTTGAGTTCTTGAGGATGTTGTTTTTATGGGCTTAAGGATGTGGATTTGGTGTTGTGTATGTGAAGTTATAGGTGCAAGGATTGCAGAGTATGGCTTTGAGCAGGTGGTTTTGGTGATTATCATGGACTGGCCTTGTAACTGAGTCGAGCTTTTGAGGGTCGGCTGAGCTTGAAGAACCACAAGAGAGAGTTGCAGTTGTGAGTTGTGCTGCTGCCAAGGAAGAAGTGGGTCTTGAATGCAGACATGAATGGATTGAGCTGATATTATAATGGATGTGTTGCAGAAGCACTAAGTGATGATGAGAAATGGTTGCAGCTGCAGTGTTGTAGGTGTTGTTATTAGTGGTTTCTTGCTCAGATGTCAAGATTACAAGGAGCAGCTGCAGTGTGTTGGCTGAAGATTGGTTTATTTGAGATAGATAGTGGTGCCATGAACTTGGTGGTGTTAGTCTACAATACAGTTGTTGATGGGTATGAGCTGCTGAGGCAATAAATGATAGATGGTGTTGCAGGTGGTCTTATTTGTGATAACTACAGGAACAGGCTGAGTCTCAGGTGGCAGTGATGAAGATGATGCTGTGATTTTCATGGAAGGAGGTACTGTTGGCTTGAGGAAATGATGATGCTAACTGATGCAATGAAGTGTTGATGAGGTGTATTGATGGTGTTCAAATGAAAGCTGAGTCTGTGCTGACAAGGCTATGGAATTGATTGAGTGCTAGATGTATGTTAGGCATTTGCAGAGAGTAATGAATGGGTCCTATGGTGTTATTTAACTCAAAGAGGAGTGAGTAATGATGTTGAGCAACACAATGGCAGGGATGAGATGTTGAGCTGATGTTGTGATGGATTAGAAGATGGTGATTGTGTTGGAACTGTGGGCTTTATGCTTGTCAGGAAACTGCAGTGGTGGTTGAAGTGCAGGCAGGTTGCATCCAATGGGTAGCGCAGCTGAAATGAAGCTAAAGGAATGATGTTGTGTTGCGAAATGATCTTTGTCTGAAATGCGAAGTGGTTGTGTGCAATGCTCGGGTTAGAGCGAAGTGCAAGAATGAAGCATCAACATGGCGCATGAATGAACCGGCATGTGCAATATGGCATTGGCCTAGCCGAGTTAGCCTCTGACTCAGACATTACTTATCTGACTAGCAGCTGACTCATCCTATGACTGAGTTGACCAGATGACTCGGTTGTGACTCAGTTGACTGGTCTTGCTTTGACTCGTTTGACCGGTGACCGGGTGGACTTTGCCGGTCACTTCTCCGGTAATTCTCGGCCATAATACCAGATTTTAAAACGACTATTTTTGGGACGTATTTTCACATGGGTATTCCTCACATATGGTATTGGTGGACATCTTGTTATTGGACTTTGGGCTTTGAAGACCTAGTTTTGGAAAGATAAAAAGCTACAAAAGGAGAAAGTTTTCTACAACTTTGAAAATCACGTATTATTCTTGGAACTTGGGGAGAGCCGCTTTTGTTTTACGCTACTAGGGTTTGCTTTGTTCATCTTCTTTTATTCAATTAATATTTTTATGATGAACTCCATAGCTATGAGTAACTAAGTTTTTATTATTGGTTAAAGATGTAGTTGGATTTTGCAACCAAGTTATTGATTGTATGAATTAGTTTTCTCTCAATATTATCGTTTGATTTCTACTACGTATAATAATTGCATGATTGACGTATTGCAATATGATTGAATGTTTGTTTAGTTAAGTGTAGAAATGATTGAACTTACATCCATATCTATAGCTATTTAGGGTTTATCATCGAGCGATAACCTTGAATACGAGTAGCATGATATGATTATGGTTTGTAGTGATACACTCTTGTAATCATATGTAGAGTTTGACCTTTGTCCGAATTGTCATGCGCAATGTGTGACAATTACATTGATTAGCCTATTTCTGAAACTTAATGCTCCTAGGAATTGAACTTAATTAGCGCAAGGCGTTAGGTTATTATTTAGGTAGAATTTACATACGCAGCTTTAATGTGTGTGTTGATGACTTTGGAAATTTACAGAGTATTCTTGCAATAAGGTATTCTAGGGCTTTTGATGATAGTGAGATTAAATACGAATTCTATTCATATATTCAAAAACTTGTTTACAATTGAAGATGAAACCTTTATCCAATATTTTCACCTCATTGATTTGCGTGCTTACTTTTTATTGTTTTGTTTATTTTATATTAGATACATAAAAATCAGAATATCCCCCCATTGTTTTACATAGGATACCTAAACATATTGACAACCTAAGATCTCTCTGTGGGAACGATCCTTTCTTGCCCTTGCTTCATAATATATTTTGAGTAGTAAGAAAGTGTAATTATTTTTGACGCCTACGACAGCGATTAACCAAAATTTGATCGCTGTCGTATGCGTCAAAAATAATTTCACTTTCCTAGAGTATATGATAAGAAACAGTTCGTTTCCACAGAGAGGCAATTGTAGTTATTATGTATTCAATTTCCTAAAGTAACCAATGGGGGTATTTTTGTTTTATGTAAGCAATAAAAGTAAATCAAAAACAAAGTAAATTAGAGAAAGTAATCAATGAGAGAAAGATTTGGTCAAGGAGTTCATCTTCAATCTTAAACATGTGCTTGCATATATGATTAAAATTACTATTTAATCTCTTTATCATCAAAAGCCTAGAGTATCAAGAGAGCAAGATAATCTATTAATTTTGTAAGTTCATCAACACACACATTAGAGCTGCGTATGTGAATTCTACCTAAAGAATAACCTAACGCCTTGATCGCAAAAGACTCCATTGTACACTCCTCGGGGATATCACCATAAATTGGTTCAAGCGATGTATTTTCATAATAATCATCACTATCATAGTTAACATAAGATTGGCTACCACTTCCCAAAGATTGGTCTTTCGCAGAATTTTGCATGTCCTCTTTGTATTCTTCAATGCCTTGTCTTAAATTGGAAACACCTTTTTGAAGCTCTTGGAGTGATCCATCCAAATTTTGAAAATAGTGTTCCATTTGTTAGTAAAGCTCGTTCGACAAAGAAATAGTAGAATTACTTACTTCAGTATTGCTAGGCCAATTATATTCCCTTTGAATGGGTGAATGATCATAACTACGATCAGAAATTAGGCCAAACATACTATGAGCACATTCGGGTCGATTTAAACGGTTCCATGTTTGGTTGTCTACGAACTGACTCCATGCTAACCATAAATTGTTGCATTTCATCTACCAAACTAGAGGAAATATTAATAGGAGCAGTCCCCTAGTACGGTGTCTCTTCGACTCGCTCTCTTCTCGGCGTCTCTTGGGCTTGCTCTCTTCATGCAAGTCCCGTTGTATGGTGTATCTTCGACTCGTTTTCTTCTCGGCGTCTCTAGGGCTTGCTCTCTTCCTGCAAGTCCCCTTGTGTGGTGTATCTTCGACTCGTCAGGATGAGAGCAGATATATTCGAGACGGTATGACTGGTACATACGACTTCATCATTTGTTCAGAGACCAAGTAGCCTCGCTTATTCATTTTTCACCTCTTTCATAGCCGCTTTGGTGTTTGTTTATAGTAAGTTGAGTTAGATTCTTGGTATTTAATGGACCATTCATGTTAACAAGCGCTCATCGGTCAAAAGTGAGATTCTGGGTGCTCAAACCCTGCTTTCGATGTATTGTCGCGGGATGTGGGGAATTTTTTTTGCTCTTGGGCGTGCTCTCTGCTCTACACTTTTACGTTGTAAAAGGCTTGAGAGACGCTTTGGAGACGTAGGGTTTCTACCCTTTCTCTTTGTGTCAAAGGCTTGAGAGCCGCTTTATTCTCTCGGCATAAGAGTCGCTTCTTCTCTCGGCTTAAGAGCCGCTTTGAAGGGCTTTAAGAGCCGCTTCTTCTTTCTTTCATTTTTATCAAAGGCTTAAGAGACGCTTTGAAGGGCTTTAAGAGCCGCTTCTTCTTTTTTATCGAGGGCGTAATAGGCGCTTTTGGATTTGGAGGGTTTCTACCCTCTTTTCTTTATACCAAAGGCTTAGTAGCCACATTCATCTTCATTCTTTATTTTTATGAAAGGCTTGAGAGCCTCTTTGGAGACGAAGAGTTTCTATCCTTTCTCTTTTTTTCAAAACCTGAGAGGCGCTTTCTTTATTTCTGACAAAGGCTTGAGAGCCGCTTTCTTCTCTCGGCATAAGAGTCGCTTCTTCTCTTGACTTAAGAGCCGCTTCTTCTTTCTTTCATTTTATCAAAGACTTAAGAGCCGCTTTGAAGGGATTGAAGAGACACTTCTTCTTTTTTATTGAGAGCGTAAGAAGCGCTTTTGGATTTGGAGGGTTTCTACCCTCTTTTCTTTATATCAAAGGCTTAGGAGCCGATTTCTTCTTCTTTCTTTATTTTTATCAAAGGCTTGAGAGCCACTTTGGAGACGAAGAGTTTCTATCCTTTCTGTTTTTTTGAAATCCTGAGAGGCGCTTTCTTTATTTCAACAAAGGCTTGAGAGCCGCTTTTTTCTCTTGGCATAAGAGCCGCTTCTTCTCTCGGCTTAAGAGCCTCTTTGAAGAGCTTTAAGAGCCGCTTCTTCTTTCTTTCATTTTTTATCAAAGACTTAAGAGCCGCTTTGAAGGGCTTTAAGAGCCACTTCTTATATTTTATCGAGGGTGTTGAGGGTGGAATATTATTTTGGTTATACCCGTCCTAGTCACACCTAATGACAAGACTTACTAGGAGTGGTATGAGAGAGAAATTCCTTTCTATTGTACCTTGTCCTTCCTTATATAGACTTTCCAAAAGCCCTTCCTTTTATGACATCATGCCACATGTCCTAACCCTCCTTAATTACCACTAATGATATTCCTTCTCTAATATAACCTCCTTATTCTCCCTTAATCCCTTCATTGTCCTTCTTGGCTCATGGACACTTTCTCATTGGACTTGGGCCTTAGTCCCCATGTTTCCTGTCGGATTTGCTCCCCTTTTTGGGGGCGTTCTAGTACCGCTAAGGGGTATTATTTTTCATGTATCAACAGAGGGCGTAAGAGGCACTTTTGGGGTTGGAGGGTTTTTACCCTCTTTATTTTTATCAAAGGCTTATGAGCCTCTTTGGAGACGAAGAGTTTATATCCTGTCTCTTTTTGTCAAAGCCTGAGAGGTGCTTTCTTTATTTCTAACAAAGATTGTGAGCCACTTTATTTATTTTTTATCAAAGGCTTAAGAGCCGCTTTTGGAGATGAAGGGTTTCTACCCTTTCTCTTTCATTTTTATCGAGGGCTTGAGAGCGCTTATGAGAGATGAAGGGTTGATATCCTCTCTTCTCCTTTCCTTATTCTTGTCAAGGGATGGAGAGCCGCTTTCTTCTTTTTATTATTTTTTCTTTTTATCAAAGACTTAGGAGCCGCCTTTTGGAGATGAAGGGTTTCTACCCTTTTTTTTTCTTTATCTGAAGGGCTTAAGAGCCACTTTTCAACTACTCCCGCCTCTATCGGAGGTAAGGAATTTCGTAGGTGATTTGGTCTCAAGGAGTGAGAACAAGAGGGTTTCTAAGACACTCCCGCCTCTTATCGAGGGTGGGAGGATTTGGACGCTCGAGTCTCAAAGAGCATGAGAGCAAGAGGATTTAGACACTCAAGTCTCAAAGAGTGAGAGCAAGAGGATTTAGACACTCCCCCTCTTATTGAGGGTGAGAGGGTTTTTTTTTGTCAAAGGCGTAAATTTTTTTTTGTCAAGGGCTAGAGAGCCGCTTTTAAGGCTTATGAACCGCCTGTTAGAGATGAAGGGTTTCTACCCTTTGTCTATGTTTTTCGTCAGAGGCTTAAGAGCCGATATCATGGCATAAAAGTCGCTTCTTAGAGTTTTCTCCCTCTCATCAAGGGTGGGAGGATTTAGACACTCAAGTCTCAAAGAGTGAGCACAAGAGGATTTAGACACTCGGGTCTCAAAGAGTGAGTGAAAAGGCGAGGGTACCCAAATATACCTCAAGCTAAAACTTTTCCTACCTATAAGTCCTTTCTCCGAAAGTGATTGTCTATGGACAGAGTCGAGACAATGCAACTAATCAGTTCACACTTCGTTTGATCGTCTATGGATACGAGATCGAGACAATACAACAACGAAGTATGTTTACTTGATAAAAAGATTTGGACTTAACCAAACACAATAGGATTACTTATCAAGTAAATAGGAATTAACGTTTGTGTAATTTGCTTTAATTATAATAAAACAATTATAATGCGGAAAATAAAAGTAAATGACATAGCAAGATTTTGTTAGCGAGGAAACCGTAAATGCAGAAAAACCCCGGGACCTTGTCCAGAATTAAATACTCTCAGGATTAAGCCGCTATACAAAATTAAACCAACTTCGTATAGTTGAGACCAAGCAACTAAACCTATAGTTCACCTAGTTCCGTCTGTATTCTGTAGTGATCTAAGCTACAAAGAGTGAATTTAGACGGATTGAGATGAGAAAGGGGAAGAACACAGGTTGAAAGGAAGGAAGAGAGAGATATTTGATTAAGAAGATAATTGTTTTGTTAATTAATAATCTGCCCAATGACCGGCAGGCTACAAATATCAATCTCACAGTCTCACCTACCACTCAACATTACAAGCTACACTCAACAAAAGATAAGGGCACCACTAACAAGACTAGTGGGCTTATGACAAATACCCCCTACTCAAACCGATTCTTGTCCTTAAGAATCAATTTTGGAAATTGCTTCTTGATCATAGCTTTGTCCTCCCAAGTAGCCTCGCACTGTTGAGTGAGTCTATTGTACCAAGACCTTCTCTACCAGTTTTTGATGCTTCTTCACAGTTCTTGTTGATATGATCTGGAGTGGTGAAACCTTCATATAGCCATTGGAGTCTAATGAGGGTAAGGTAGTCTGTGGTAGTAACCCTCGCTCCCAGACTTTGGCTTCAATCGTGACACATGAAATCTTTGGATGGATTCTAGAAAGCTGCGGGTAGACAGGAGTTTGTAATCCACCTTCCCAGCCTGGCAATGACTTGATATGGGCCAAAAAACTTAGGTGACAACCTTCAAATTCTTCTCGAGTTGCACAGATGTTTGCCTGTAGGGCTGCAACCTCAAGTAAACCCAATCCCCTATCTGAAATTCTCTCTCAGTTCTATTTTTGTCAGCCTGCTGTTTGATCCTGTGTTGTGCCTCCTCCAAGGTGGACTTTAGAATAACTCCCATAGCTTGTCTTATTTGTAGAAAATCTTCTACAGAAGCATTGACAGATGGTTGGTTGGAGAATATGCCAAACTGTTGTCGACTGTAACCATAAAGAGCTTGAAATAGAGTTGTCTTTAGGCTAGTGTGGTAAGTGGAGTTAAATCACCATTCAGCTAAGGACAGCCAACTCACCCATTTGGTTGGTCTGTAACTGGTCATGCATCTTAAATAAGACTCTAAAAATGCATTGAACCTATCAGTCTGTCCATCTGTTTGAGGATGGTATGTTGAACTCATGTGTAATGATGTGCCCATTCTAGTAAAGAGCTCTTGCCAAAAGTTGCTAAGAAAGACACTGTCTCTATCTGTGACTATAGTAGCAGGCAATCCATGCAGTTTAAAAATATTGTAAAGAAATACCTTAGCCACAGATGCTGCTGTGAATGGATGACTGAGGGGAAGGAAATGACTGTACTTGGTGAACCTGTCCACCACCACCATGATGACTTCTCTGCCCTCTGACTTAGGAAGCCCGGTGATAAAGTCCATGGTAATATCCTTCCAAGTTGTTCTGGTATTGGTAAAGGCTGTAGTAATGCCCCAGGAGAAGTATGTGAAATTTTATGCTGCTGACATATGTCACATTCCTTGACAAATTGGAATAAATCCCTCTTCATTCCCACCCAATGGAAATAATCTTTTGCCCTTTGATAGCTTGCTTGTGTGCCTGAATGTCCTCCCACAGATGATGAATGCACTGCAGCCATTACTTGCTGTCTTAATATACCATGTGAACCAATACAGACTCTGTTATTATACCTAAGAATGCCTTATAGAAATGTATAAGGGCACCTACTGGAAGGGGAGATAGTCAGCTGTGGAATCAATTCAGTAGCCCATTTGTCTGAGGTGTAACTAGCTTGCACTTCATTAAACCAGGTGGGTTGCACGTGAGAGATGAGATGACAGTGAGGTGAAGAAATTGGAGGAATTCTAGACAAGGCATCATCCACCTTGTTCTCAATGCCCCTCTTATAGATTACAATATAATCATAGCCAAGTAGCTTGGAAAGCCATTTTTGTTGCACCATGGTGTGTAGCCTCTGCTCCATGAAGAATTTCAAGCTTTGATGGTCAGTGAAGATAGTAAAGTGACTTCCTAACAAGTAGGGTCTCCACTTGGAAATGGACATAACAATGGCAAGTAACTCCTTCTCATAAGTGGACATAGCAAGAAATCTTGTACCCATGCCTTTGCTGAAATATGCAAGTGGCCTTTTGTTTTGCATCAAAGACATGGCTCTTACTCTAGTGTCACAAGCATCAGTCTCCACTTCAAATGTCAAATTGAAGTCAGGGAGAGCTAGCACTGGGGTGGTGGTGACAGCTTGGAGTGCTTGGAATGCAGCTTGAGCAGCAGCAGTCCAAAGGAATTTATCCTTTTTGAGTAATTCTGTCAGAGGTTTGCAGATAATCCCATAACCCCGCACAAATTTTCTATAATATCCAGTGAGTCCGAGAAACCCTCTAAGTTCCTTCAAAGTGGTGGGTAATGGCCATTTGAGCATGCACTCAATCTTGGCAGGATCAGCTTTGACTCCCTCATCAGTAATGATATGCCCAAGGTACTCAACTTGAGATTGACCAAATGCACATTTGTTGAGCTTGGCATATAGTATATGATGTTGCAAAGTCTTGAGAGTGATTTCCAAATGCTCCAAATGAGAGTCCATGTCAGGGATGTACACCAGTATGTCGTCCTTTTGATAGAGAAAACCAATTGTTAAAGCCGAAGAAGACTAGAATAAATTTCCTTAAATGAGGCTGAAAAACATCATTCATTAATGCTTGAAAAGAGGCTGGGGCATTGGTTAAGCCAAATGGCATTACCATGAATTCAAAGTGCCCATGGTGTGTCTTAAATGCAGTCTTGTATGTATCTGGAGGAAAAACCCGAATTTGATGATATCCTGCCCGTAGATCAATCTTAGTAAACACCTTTGCTCCGAATAACTCGTCAAGTAATTCCTCTATGATGGGTATTGGGTATTTATTCTTGAAAGTAGCTTCATTCAACTTTTTATAGTCTACACAGAATCGCCAGCTACCATCTTTCTTCTTAACCAGTAGAATTAGAAAGGAAAAAGGGCTCTGACTAGGTTGGATGATACCAGGTTTAAGCATCTCCTTGACAAGCTGCTCCACCACCTCCTTTTGAATGTAAGGAATTCTATATGGTCTCTGAGTTGGGGGAATGGAAAGTGGTTTTAAAGGAATATGGTGATCATGGGCTCTAGATGGAAGAAGTGATGTGGGCTCTTGAAAGACTGAAGCATATTTGTCAAGTAAGGGTAAAATGAGGTCAGGGGTGAATGATGGCTCATCACAAGCAGTCATTGCAAATAGTCTTCCTACCATGCCACCCTTATTTTTCTTAAGCCACTTGTGGAGTGCCTTACCAGACATCATAGAAAGTTGAGCTGAAGGAAGGTTACCTTGTAGTTTAATGTGCTGACCATTCTTGGAAAACTCTACTGTCAACTTGTTGAAGTCAAAGAGCATTGTACTCATCCCACGCATCCAATCGACTCCTAGCACCATGTCACAGCCGCCCAAGGTTAAGAGCTGCATATCAAGCGAAAGTCATGCCCTTGCATCATACGCCATTGGAAGGATGGGCATTTAGCATCACTAACCATCTTGTTTCCATTCGCCACAGTAACCAATAAAGAGCTGGTAGGAACAAGATGGCCACCACAACGTGATCTTCTTCTTGGATCCAAGAAACTATGTGTACCGTCGCTATCAATAAGGATGGTAAGTGGCTGCTTCCTATTAGCCCCCTCTATGCGAATGGTGTTGTGCGTCACGTTTCCAGCTAGAGCATGCATGGAAATCTCAACTTCCTCCTCCTGAATAGGAGAGTTTGGAGTTTCACAAGGAGAATCCTCTCCGAATGTGTTGAATCTTCATCATCAACGGCCAACATATAAACGTTTGCTTGATACATTTATGACCTGGTTAAAAAACTTCATCACAATTATAACAAAGGCCCTTCTCTCTGCGCTTCCGCATATCGGCATATGACAGCTTTTTGATTGGTGGTGGGGAACTTGCAGGGGAGGGTAAAAAAAATTTTGTGAAAGCTCCAAGACTTGTAACTGGAGAAGTAGTATTTCTTTGGGAATAGTTATTTGAGACATTAAGTGGTGGGGGTCTGTAATGGGCTCTAGATTTCTTAGCTCCATTCTCAAGGAGTGCCTCTTGCATTCTAGCTAAATAAACAGCCCTAGTAAGTGTTGGTGGGGAAAACATTTGTACATGTAATCTAAGCTTCTCCTTAAGGCCACTGATGAAACTGGATGTGAAGTAGTCTTCAGTGAGGTGAGGGTTTTTTGCTAGCATTAATGCCTTCAACTCTTCAAAAATTTCTTGATAATCAAGTACATAACTAGTTTGGCTGAGCTTATTAAATTCCCCCACAACATCATCATGGCCTAGCTCTTGAAAACGCAAACATATATCTCTAATGAAATCTTCCCATGTTATCTCTTGTTTACCAATTTGGTAGTCTTGAAACCAAGTATCATCTTTCCCTTTCTAGGTACATGGAAGCTAAATTTACCATTTGAGGATTTGACAGATTATGCATAAGAAAAAAATTTCTACACTTGCGTATCCAAGATCTGGGGTTAGTGCCATCAAATTTAGGGAATTCTACCTTAGGTCTAGGTTGTTGAAACTGATTTTGCTCATGATGAATAACATAATTATGAGGCTGAATAATATTTTTCACCTGGAATAAATGGATTACCGTTTGGTGGAGGGCCCCAAATTCCGCCACCCAACTGATTGTCTCGATTTAAGTTCTTCCCACCTGAAACTTCAATATAACGGTTCATCTGAGGCTCAAGAGCGGCATTAATTACAGTCATAAACTCCGTAGTTGACTTAACTTGAGCTTCTTTAATCTCTGCAACTGATTTCAAAACTGCATCATATTTAACTGTAGAATCGCTCTGAGATTTAGTAAGCTCGTCCATCTTCTTATTCGAATCTGCTTGAGCCTTAGTAAGTTCATCGATTTTTTCGTGAGTTCTTCAACAATGACTTTTTGTTAGTCATTCTAGGTCCAAGAATTAGATGCTCCTGATACCAATTTGTAGTGGTCTAAGCTACAAAGAGTGAATTTAGACGGATTGAGATGAGAAAGGGGAAGAACACAGGTTGAAAGGAAGGAAGAGAGAGATATTTGATTAAGAAGATAATTGTTTTGTTAATTAATAATCTGCCCAATGACCGGCGGGCTACAAATATCAATCTCACAGTCTCACCTACCACTCAACATTACAAGCTACACTCAACAAAAGATAAGGGCACCACTAACAAGACTAGTGGGCTTATGACATATTCCCACGCCTCCAACTTATGAATAAGTCACGTACTTGGAACAATTCCTTTGGTTCGTATTCCAAACAGTAAAGTAATAACAAATCTGTTTGGTAGCAACTTTCTCCAACCAAGTGATGTGAGTTCGACAAAGGCTCTTATGTTTATCTCAATAAGCTCCTTCATCAGGTTCTCAGATCTATCTTATTCTCAACTACCAAAGGTAATTGTTAAGATTTTGCAATCAATACTTTTAATCACAAAGAATTGTATTGATGCCGATCCACACAACTAATCAATCTAATCTACCACAAGGATAAACCGATTATAGTTGGATCCTCTATACCGAAACAAGTATTGTGCACACCAAAGATTATGAGCCCCAAATCAGAAATCTTTAATATCTTCTTTGTCTTCAAATCTTCTTAGATCTTCAATAAATGCCTACACACAACAACTTGAATCTCTTGTGATCAATCACGCATAGAACGGAGTCTGTTAACAATGGATTATCACAAGACGTCTTTAGATCTACAAACAATCTAAAGATCCCTGTCGAAACTTTGATCTAGTTTGAGTGAATCTTATATCAGAAGAGAAGATTCTCAAGCATAAACAAACTAGGTGCAATCAAAGTTCAACCACCATTAGTCAATCAAATCAATCGAAAACACAAGATAAACCGCAATTATCTAGTTTCCCACCAACGATACTAATAGAGCTTCTCAATCCCAAAGAAGACAAATGCAAACTTCAAGTATTTATAGACAAGGAATTTTGGACACCAAGGAATTTCCAAAACCGAAAATATTCTCAAGATATGCAATATATTCCAAATTCGGTTTCCATAATTCCTGGAAATGCTCTGTCCAAAATATTGACCGAAAATCTCTTTGGAAAATCTTCAACTAGTAAATGCACATTACTAATTCTCATTTTCCTAAAATAAAATTAAAAACCTTAAATAAAAGATTCTTAACTTATTTATGTTTCGATCCTGGGATTTTTCTTCTTTTAGCTATTAAGGAATAACTTTGAACAGTTAAAGATAAGCGTTACTACACATGTTCAAAGTATGTCGACATCCTTACTCTGTAAGTCCTCTTTCATACTTACAATCTTGAAACCGATTTGTCACATTTCCAAACAAGTTTAGAATTGGTTCATCTGACTTTCAAGAACTATGTGATTGATCAAGAACACTCAATCACCAATTATGGGTTTAACGGTTCTACCAAAACAAGTTTCAGTATTACCTCCATGTGAGTATTGTGCATAGTCACACTAGCTTTCCAAAATTCGGTTGACTAGGTACTAGGATCGGTTCCCAACATATATATGGTATCTAACTTTAATGTGTTGCACATGTCCATAGGATCGGTTCCCCTTTGCCTAAACTCGATCATACCATCTCAGGTGATTACTTAAGATCGGTTTCACTAATAAAAGTCATACAATACAAAAGTCAGGCCTTTGTGAATAGTTTTACCAAGAACATAAACAAGTCATGAGCGGTTATACTAATCACACATATTGATTGTTCACAAGATATGCAATGAATAACAATACCAATAATGCCCGGCGATTTCCTTTTCGATTTACAAAACAAGTTTATGAATTTACTTCCTTAAAACAAATGTAAAACATTGTTTTCTAGGATGAAATCTTCACCTTATACCCATACATAATCACAATAGCATTCAAACTATTATGTCGATGTCTTATCTACAAAGTTTAATGGTTAAGCAATAAACCTCGTATTGTATTCCTTAATACTATGTCTAACTAGAGTGTCATTCATGCTTCGCAGTTTTGTTTTCAATATGCACGACTTGAAAAATATGTTAGGGAATGAAACAATTCAAGTCAAATATCACTAACCTCAAGTGGAAGGATGATGTTGTTGTCGTAGCTCCTTAGTTCTTCACTTATTCAAGTCTTCGCAATACTTGTAATTTCTCATATCCTAATACTTTCAAGCTAACCTATACGAAGTTGACTCTAGTACATAATCAAGCGACTCTTACAATGAGTTTTGGCTCACTAAAATATGACAACCAAACTTGACATACCAACGCTTGGTGGGTTCAACCGAGCAATGCTCTAACAGTGAGCACAAGAGGATTTAGACACTCCAGTCTCAAAGAGTGAGCACAAGACGATTTAGACACTCCCCCTCTTATCGAGGGTGGGGGGATTTAGATACTCAAGTCTCAAAGAGTGAGCACAAGAGGATTTAGACACTCGAGTCTCTAAGAGTGAGCACAAGAGGATTTAGAAACTCCCCCTCTTATCAAGGGTGGGAGGATTTAGACACTCGAGCCTCTTGATTGTCGAGAGCAAGAGGATTTCTTAGACACTCAAGTTTCTTGGTTGTCGAAGGCAAGAGGATTTATTCTTAGGCACTCAAGCCTCTTGGTTGTCGAGGGAAAGAGGATTTCTTAGACACTCAAGCTTCTTGGCAAGAGGATTTAATTTTATATTGCCCGCACCTCTTGTCGATGGAGACTTTAATTTTTCATATATATATATTTCCAAAAGTGTTTGGATTTCTTTTCTATCCTTAGCTTCATACGGTAATACATACAAAAAGTGATGACAGTAATATTTTGAGCTTTCAGCAATGTAGGCTAGCATTTCTATTAATGTGGTGGGGTATTCCATGAACATAATATCTTTAACCAAGTGAATCTATTAATTTGAATGGGTGGCTTAACTATTGGCCCGGTGGCTATGTTAGCTATGAGCTTCTACGCATGTATTGTGAACGCTGATGTAACGATGATAGCATCGTGTTCACAACCAAAGTTCGCAGTGTTGATAAAATCATTATAATGCTTAAAGTAAATACAAGATGATGTCTAAGACTTATAATGGAAACTTCGAGCCTTCAGGATCGTCCTTGTTTCGCACCACAGATGTGCATATGATGATTCAAACGATGCATAACAAATATAAATGAAAAATGTAAGTGTTGAATGTAAAGGAGACAATGATTTACGTAGTTCAGCACTAAGGCCTACTTCCACGGGGGGGAGTTGGTTTTTCACTATGTATTAGGCAAGGTTACAATTGATAGTCGAATGACTCTGAGTAGGGAACGATGATAGAGGAATGTAAATAAAACCCATACTTACTTTTACAATTTCTCTTTCTCTTACAATAGTTATCTCTCCTAAAATTTGGTCGCCCCTTGCTCTTTTGGTTGAGCATGATATTTATAGATTCTTCTGTGTGGGCCTCTCTTTACTGATACCTTTGATGCTTATCGTCTTGGTCAATGTGTCGCCCCGATGAATACCTTCGTTATTCTCCAATGCCTCCAACAATAATGTGCTACGACGATGGTGCACCTTTTCCTTCTCCACAGAACGCTCGACACGTATCCTATGTCTATAGCATTTAAGGCGGGTGGTTGGGCAGTCCACACGCGTCAGACAGCTGTTGCTGCTGTTGTCACTTCCTTGTTTGTGGAACTCATCCGCACCCTTCGTTTCAGATCTATCTTGGGATAGGGTAAATAAGATTTATGGG
The DNA here is from genome assembly GCA_023531295.1 of Papaver armeniacum. Classification (NCBI taxonomy): domain Eukaryota; kingdom Viridiplantae; phylum Streptophyta; class Magnoliopsida; order Ranunculales; family Papaveraceae; genus Papaver; species Papaver armeniacum. Next base: position 319,410 of record JAJJWW010009066.1, read on the forward strand.
TCTTCTATGGTGCTTCGCGGTGTCCTATCCATCAGGTACTCCTTGATCCCCTGTCGTCGAATTTGTTTAGTAATGAGTACGTGGCAAACGATGATCGTGCATGCCCCTTTGGATGTTTCTACATGGCATCATTGTCTTGATGCTCTTCCACTTCATGGTGTACAATTGATAGTCGAATGACTCTGAGTAGGGAACGATGATAGAGGAATGTAAATAAAACTCATACTTACTCTTACAATTTCTCTCTCTCTTACAATAGTTCTTTCTCCTAAAATTTGATCGCCCCTTGCTCTTTTGGTTGAGCAGGGTATTTATAGATTCTTTTGTGTGGGCCTTTCTTTACTGACACCTTTGATACTTATCATCTTGGTCAATGTGTCGCCCCGATGAATACCTTCGTTATTCTCCGATGCCTCCAACGGTAATGTGCTACGACGATGGTGCACCTTTTCCTTATCCACAGAACGCTCGACACATATGCTATGTCTATAGCATTTAAGGCGGGTGGTTGGGCAGTCCGCACGCGTCAGACAGCTGTTACTGCTGCTGTCACTTCCTTGTCTTTGGAACTCATCCACACCCTTCGTTTAGGATCTATCTTGGGATAGGGTAAAGTAGATTTATGGGTCTTCTATGGTGCTTCGCGGCGTCTTATCCATCAGGTACTCCTTGATCCCCTGTCGTCGGATTTGTTTAATGATGAGTACGTGGCAAACGATGATGGTGCATGCCCCTTGGGATGTTGCTACGTGGCATAATTGTCTTGATGCTCTTCCACCTCATGGCGTACACGTGTATTCTTCTTGACACGTGGTTGATTGTTGATTTATGTGTATACAATTTTCCCATTTTCTTCTAAGTTTGAAATTAGTCGAAATTTGAAGAAAAACTCTTCAATTCCCGAAATAACTTCCCCTAGATTTTAGGGCACATTTCTCACTCTTATCAATAAATTCCCCTAGATTTTCGGGGCGGTTTTCTTCCTCATTTATTACGGCTATAAATATGTGAGGAGGTCATGACATAATAACTTTTATTCACTTCTCATTCTCTTATCATTTTTTCTTTTCTTCTTCTTTTCAGTGGGTCTTTACTCTTCTTTTGTTCTTAACTCCATCTGATAATTCTTCCTCAGATATTGTCCTTAATCTGTTCTGACAAGGTTTCCCAAGGTGGCATCATTATCCTTCAGAGAATCTCTGCTGCTGTTTTTGGATCATTTGTTGGATATCTCCATACTTCTCTTTGATTTTGCCATTGTTACAGGTGTGTTGTTCTTCATCATTATGTCTGTAGTTTTGATCATCTTTGATTTTTCTGTTGTTGTTTTTGATTTCTGTTGTATATTTCCGTTGTCGTTGTGCTTATGAGTTTCATGATGGAGAACATAATACACAAAAGTATATATACTTGCCCATGTTCTTCATCACGAAATTTGGAGCCTTGTGTTTTGATTACTTCTTATATTTTAATGGTGTTCTTGATGAAACATGATGATCACATATATGTTAATGACCTTCGTGACCCTTTTAGGTAGCTATGTAAGGTAACGATCGTAGACGTGTCCCTTACAAATCTCCGTAAACAAGTCCATATAGATCTCCTTCAAACCGAAGTCTTGATTTATCTCCGCCAAAGTGTGGGCCTCCGAGATATTCTCAACCAGATCTTCGTGATCGTAGAACCTCTTCATCGTCGGATCCGAAGGATGCTTCTCCGAAGAGGGGGGAACAAGCAAGAGGCTCTCGTTATGCTGTTGAATGTACGTCCGACAAGTCTTCTTCCCAACGTTCTGAACCGTTAGAGGCTCAACCATCCGTTCTATTGCTCCTCCCAAACCTTCATCTTCTCAAAAATATAAAGCTTCGTTGAAGGTTCCTTCGTCGAAGAAGAATCAGGATCTATCTAGAAAACCTGCGACGAAGAGGAAATCTTCGGATATGAGTCCCCCGAAGAAGCCATCATCGGGTAAAGCTACGTCTTCTGAGGTTGCTCCTTATGGATGAACTGCTCCAGCTCCGAAGAAGAAGAAGTGGGCTCCCGTCTCCTTCAAGCATATAGACCTTGAAGAACTTAAAGTGAGGCACGGTCTTCAGAATTTCGAGGTTCATTTTTATAATCAAGGGGATAATCTCACTTATGATATGATAACAAACTATAAATATGATGCCTTTCATCTACTGACGACCGTGGGAGCCTTCGCGGCGGGTTTGATGATGCCCTTGTATAAGTGGGGAGATTCATTCTACTATGATGTTCTGGCACGTCGTAAGGGTTCTACTTCTCATACCCATTACCGCTCAGTGGTTCAGTTGAGTGTGAACTATCTTCGGACCCTTCGTAAGTGTTACCTTCGAAGCAAAGGTGAGACGATGATGACGTGCTACACTCCTGATCCCGAGGAGAAGAGTTTGTATACTCCTAAGAATTTCAACGTTTCTTTTGGAGACTATGTCAATGGTAGGAACCGAAAACGGTGGAGTGTTGGTCTTCGTACGATGGATGCTCCCCATGGTGAGGTTCATCCTTTGAGTGAGGTAAGCGACTCAAAGTTTCGGTTCGTCCATGGTACCGAAGGGACTGATAAGCCAAAACTCTTTCCCCTCAAGGAGAGTCTTCGTCGCGATCATAATTATGAATGGCATGCCACTCTTGAAATTATTGGACCTTTGGCTCATGGATGGGGCCCGCATGGATGGAAGCCTATTTGGCATCAAGCCTCGCGATGGTACCCCGTCCCGCTATGGTGATTTTGTCCTTGGGCTTTGAATTTCTCCGGCATAAATTTTGACTATGTTGTTGATGATGTTGATACTGAAGATGAAGAAAGTTCTGAGGCGGGTCTTCCTCCGAAGGGTACTGCTACTATCAAGGTATGATTTAATATAATAATGTGTTGCATATGTGTCTTTGCCCCTTGAATCAGAGATTGATTGTGTGCTTACTTCTAGGCTTCGAGGAAGAAGAAAATTGGTCTCGTTCAATCCTCTATTGTGGAGGTTGAAGAGACGGGGATTCTCAAAGTTACCAGTCTAGTGAATGACGAAGAAGAATCTGATGACGAAGAAGAAGAAGATTCCGATGAAGAAGAGCGTACTGATACTTCCCCTCATAATCATGAGGATATTGAAGATATTGGTGATGAAGGTATTAGAGAAAACGCCGCTCTTGGAGGTCAAAGAGATGATCTCATGGCCGATCCCGAGCATACCTCTTCCCCTCGTCAAAGGAACAAAGACGCTGATCTTCAATCAGCGATTCCCAAGCCGGTAAATTCCTCGTAGCCGAACCAAGAATTCTCCGTCGACAATATCTACTCTGCTGGTGGGCAGATTGATGTTGGTACTGCGATGGGGATAGCTTCCGGATTCTCGTTATTATCTCTTAATGATGACTGGGAAGTGGAGGTTGAGAACGAAAAAGGGAAGGAAAATGAAGAGGATAGTTCCGAGGGCAAGAATGCTGAGCTTCGTGTTGCCAAGGAAGCGAAGGGCAAGGAGGCCGTTGTTGGTACTTCTTATGAGGGCTTTGTGAATTCCGTGATGCGCGGTGGAGATGACGAGACCTTTGATTGGTTAAAGAAGAAAGGTCTCATGAACGTGCCTAACCCTGCCCCTGTCGTTCCTGGTGAGAGGGATTCTGATGCTTTCACTCGTCAGAATATGGAGTTGTCTTCTTTGGAAAAGGTTTATGAAGCTTGGCAAGCATCTTAGGTGTCGATGTCCCGACGGGTCTCTTATCCATTCCTCCTTCTATTTCTGAAACGATGGCCATAGATGATGGGCATCAATACGACTTTCCTCAGTAGCGTATTCTTGAGGTAAGATGTTGTACTCTTTTCGTGGTGAAGTAGTGCAAGTTTCCCTCATTAGTGATTCTCATTTGCCCCTGGTTGCTGCAGTTGGCGAGGAGCGAGCATTGTAATCACACCCTTTATCAATTTTTCAGAGCTAAGGCGCTCAAGCTGGAGGAGAAGCTACGTCAGAGGGATGATGAGTTGTTCACTGCTCAGGAATCTCTCATGGCTAAGGATAAGGAGATATTGGAGCTGAAGGGTAAGAAACTAGCTGGGGACGCTGAAGAACATCTTCGTCAAGAGGTGGCGTCTCTTCGTGGAGACTTGGATAAGGCTCGTGTTAAGGCGTCGTCATCTAAAGGTTTGTCCCTTCTTCTTTCCTTCCATATTTGCCTTCTTAGTGTTCTTTCTGAGTTAGCCGGCCCTGTCTCCAGCGGGTGATGCCGGAGAGTTAGTATGGCTTCGGGGTGACAGGACTCGTCAAGCTTCTCGGATTAAAGAGTTGGTGTCGAAAATGATAGGGGAATCCAATAAGTGGAATGCTCGTGCCGATCAGCATAACAAATTATCGGCGGGTTATCGGAAACAACAAGATCAAATGTTTGAAATGCGGAATTCCGTGTCCACCGCTCGTAATCAATTCAAAAGCACCATGGAATGGACAGACCAGTCTCTTCATGAAGCTCGGGATGAATCTTATCGGTTGGAAGCCAAAGCAACTGATCTAGAAGTAGCGCTTTGTCAAACCCGTTCGTCTCATGAACCTGAAACCAGGGATTATATACAACGGCTTGTTCGGGAAAGGGACGATGCTAGGGCGGAGGCGCATGCTCTCAGAAAAGCTCTAACTACTTCTCGTGCCGATGTTGCTCGTCTAGTGGAATCAGCGAAGGACTTAGAAGTTAATATGTATAGGCTTACCAAAGGGATCGAAGAGATGAATAATGAAGTTAATCGTCTTCATCATTTGGATTCCATGAAGAAGGTAGAGTTGGATCAGAGCCAATATGAACTAGAAAACCTTCGGCTCGATTATAAGAAATTTTCCGATGAGTATGATTTTCTTGATGAGGATCGGGATGCTATAGTAAATGAATTTGGAATAGCTTCGGCTAATGTCGAAGGTATATGTTTGCTTGGTCGTGAATATATAACTGCTTATTTTTTTGTCTCCTGATGTTTTATTTTCTTTGTTTCAGAGCTCAAGAGATAGCTTGGCCTTGCAAATGAGAAGTTTGAAAAGGATCAATCGGAGAAAGTTACGCAGCAAGGGCAAACCGGGTGTTAGAGCACTGCTCGGTCAAACTCGCATGCGTTGCTATCTCAAGCATGTTTGTCAATGTTAGTGATTAAAACTATAAGTCTTGATTTCTAGCCTATTTATAGATGTCTCGGACTAGGACATAGATAGTGTAGTTGAGCTTAGATTTCACAGAGTTCATCATAGATAGTGTAGTTGAGCTTAGATTTCACAGTTCATCATTTGAAGACGAAGAACTATTAAGGGAGCTTGTGGAACTTCTTCGACAAAAGGTATGTGGAGACTTGAACTCTTCTATCACTTGGAAATTGTATTTCTACTATCTCCTATATTGAGACATAAGTCGTGTTAATAAAAAAGTTTTCTTTTTACACATTTGATATTTCGAGCTGAGTATATCTCGCTTACATATTTCTCGAAATATGTGTTGGTAAGCTTTCACTTCGACCAAGTTCATCTTATATCATGAGAAAATAGCCGAGTAACATCTTACATGGTTTGTGTGATACAATCATTTGATGTAGGCTTGGAATGTTTCGATAAAGCTTATTTCAATATCTTGAAAATTGCTTTGATGCTAATAGTGTGTGAAAAAGGCTATTATCATTATAGAAGAATGTTTCAATGATTGAAATAAAGATTTGAGAATGTAACCATCTTTGGATACAAGCATATATATTGTGTTCGCGCATGAGTGTATAAATCCATAAACCGGGAGCCAAGAGTATGCATATGTGTGTATACGAGATTGGTGAAGGAGACAGGTTAAGTATGCGTACACGTATGCATACTGGCGGAAGTTTTCGAACCGAACATTTCTGTTGAGTTTGGTTTTGAGAAACCCTTAAACTAGTCACCTTAAGTATGCGTACATATACGCATACTGGCGGAAGTTTTTGAACCGAAAATTTCTTCTTAGTTTGGAAACTAAACAAACTCAAATCTGGTTGCTTAAGTACGCATACCTTTACGCATACTTAAGCTGGTTACTTTGTCAAATCGGTCAATTCATGGATTTAAACATTTAAATCATAAGGAATGCAATATTTGCAAACCGTGGCCATAATTTTCATGATTGATTCAAGTGAATCAAACCGATTTGGTTGCAATTGTGTTCTCTATGCAATTGAACAACTCTTTAACTAGTTTAATTTGAGTCATTTGAACTAGTTATGGTTAAGATGAATAAGGTTGATATGAGAGTAATCATATGGCTAACCTCGGTTAACTATTAGTGAACCAACATGGTGTACACGTTTAGTTACGGTTACATAAACCTAAATGAGGGTACATTTCATTTGTGTTTAACAAGCTAAGTTTGATCTAAAGGTTGAAAGATATTAGCTTGGGAGAATTAGGTTTTTCATCTAACGGTGAATATTGAATGCTTTGCTACCAAGGTAACTTAGATTGCAAACCCTGATTTGAAAACTATATAAAGGAGAACTCTAGCAACTGGGAAACCTAATCCTTACACCTCCTGTGTGTTACTAGTTGCATAACCAGAGTCGATTCTCCTTTAACCTTAAGTTTCTTCCCGAGACCCCGTAGGTTAACGACATGAAGACTTCATTGGGATTGTGAAGCCGGTCCCAACTATTATCTTTGTAGTTGCGTGATCTGATCTTGTCAGTTTCTATAGTGTTGAGTACAATTGGAATAATTGGTTCGAGATTTTATATCTCCGATAGGCAAGATAAAAAAGTAATCACAAACACTTCGTCTCATCGTTTGTGATTCCATAATATCTTCTTTCGCTAGTCGATTAAGATTATTGTGAGGTGATTGATAATTCTAGGTTGTTCTTCGGGAATATAAGTTCGGGTTATCGATTAGTTCTTATTCACCTTGATTTATCAAAAGACGGAACAAAAACTCTTGGGTATTTCTGTGGGAGACAGATTTATTCAATCCTATAGACTTTTCTGTGTGAGACAGATTTGTCTATCAAGTCTTCGACTTTGGGTCGTAGCAACTCTTGGTTGTGGGTGAGATCAACTAATTAAGGGAATCAAGTGCGTAGTATCCTGCTGGGATCAGTAAGGAGCGCAAATGTACCTTGAATCGGTGTGAGATTGATTAGGGTTCAACTACGGTCCAACCAAAGTTAATTGGTAGTAGGATAGTGTCCGCAGCGGCTTAATACAAAGTGTGGTGTTCAACGGACTAGGTCCCGGGGTTTTTCTACATTTGCGGTTTCTCTTTAACAAAATTTCTGTGTCTGTGTTATTTCTATTCCGCATTATATTTTGTTATATAATTGAAATATCACAGGTTGTGCGTTATGATCAATCAATTAGAATATCCAACCTTTGGTTGTTGATTTACATTGATTGACACTTGAACATTGGTCTTTGGTATCGTTCAAGTTACTCTTCTTATATTCAATCGGGCTCGCAGATTTCTATTTGCTGATTGCAGATTGAATTAAGAGTTAGAGATATTAAAACTCTTTGACACACTTTATTCTAGATTGAATCTGACTGTCTAGTTGATTTTCAAGAAAATGTATTAGAGTAAGTCCTCTCAGTTGCCAAACGAATTGTTGGGTGTGGTTGTTAGACCCCGCATTTTCAATTGGTATCGGCCAAACGAATTGCTGGGGTGTGGTTGTTAGCAAACACATTAAAGACCTCATAAAGACCTCGTGTTTGTAGCGATATGATATGGACAAAGATGCTATCTATATAAACGTACCACCAGTCTTCGATGGCTCAAATTACTTGTGGTGGAAAATTATTATGCGTGCCTTTTTTCAAGCGCGTGATTTTTAATCATGGGTTTATATGCTTAATGGCTATGATGCTCCCGTTGTGGCAGTAGGGAATACAACCTTTCGAAAGAACATTGGTGAATACAATGCTGCCGAGATACTTGCTGCAAAGCAAAACTCTGACGGTTTGAATGCCATCATACATGCCATTACCCTAGATCTTCAGCACCATGTGACTACGTGCACTAGGTCTAAAGATGCTTGGGATATCTTATAAACCGTATTCGAAGGTAATACCAGTGAAAAGGAAGTTAGGCTTCAAAACCTTAATTCCGATTGGGAAAACCTCTGTATGGCAGATAAAGATTCGTTTGATGAGTTTAATCACAAAGTGTCTGAAATTGTTAATGCATCGTTTGCATTGGGTAAGACTATTCTTGAAAAGGATATTGTGATGAAAATTCTCAGATCACTGTCATCTAAATACGATTCTAAGAAGCATGCCATCTTTGAAGGAAATAACCTTGATGCTCTCTCCAGAAACACATTGGTTGGAAAGCTAAAGATCTTTGATCATGAGCATACATCCAAAATTGGAAACGATATTGCCTTCAAAGGACAAAAGAACACTAAATTACTTAACAAAATTAAAAGTGTTTATGTCTCTGAGGATGACCTTTATGAGGTTGATTCATCGGATGAAGATCTTGACAAATCAGTCTCTTTGATCACAAGAAAGTTTAGAGATCTTCTACTTCTATTGAAGAGAAGTAAATGGTTTTCTAGAGACAAACCTAGGCCATCAGTTAAACCTCACAACCGCATTCCTCCACAAAAACAGGGGATGCGCGACGAGGTGATGACGAGGATATGCCATGGTCTTTAAGTATAAAGGTTTTGGTCATTTTGCAAATGAGTGTCCAAATCAAGTAGAAAATACACTTTTGGAAACAAAGGTCTTGCTTTGCAACTCTTGATGAAATATCCGATCACTTTGATTCAACTGAAGACGAAAAATCAAGTGTTGCACTTCTTTGTGAAGATATTGATTTTGATAATTGTAGCAATACATATATCAATCTTTATATTCTTCCAGAAGAAGATTCAACCAATCTAGAAGAAAAAATTAACTTTCTGTTGGAAACCCTATGTCCGATTTTTCAGGGTTCCACTATGTGCCTAGCGGTTTGCACATCTCGTGTGTCTAAATCATCTTATCCAGGGACATGTTCTTATTTTCACTCAAAGGTCATGGACTTTCGAAATGTTACAAGTATAAACACAAGATGAGACATGTCAAGAGACTTCTTGAAGAGCAAATCGCCTAGCAAACAAGCTCAAACTTGTTCATAAAACCGAGGCATGTAAGATTTTATCCTCTTCAAAGAAGTAGGTTTCCAAAGATAAGTCAAGACCACTAGAGAGAAGAGTATAGTCTAAACGGTTTGATAGACATGGTTCTATGAATTCCTTTCAAAGAGGTTATGGTGGATGATAGGGTGTAGAATACATCCTATTTACTATCTATTGTTTATGCTTTCTTTGCTATTTTTCTTGTAAATTATGTATTTTACGCTTGTTTTGAGTTTTATAGCTACTATGGAGTCGCACGAAGGAAAAGAAGAAGAAATTATCCAATTTGAGCAAAAAGGGCAAAATTATCATTTCAGGGGAGAACACTATCTGGAGCCCAGTCAAGGTTAAGGGACAACTCTTTTAGGAGGAATACTAGACGCAGTCAGGATGAGTTAAGGGGCAACCCACGAAGTGCTAAAAGCACCCAAAGAAAAAGACTATGCGACACCCAAGTCAGGGTGGTTCCTATTGAGTGGGGTGTTATATCTGTCCTACCCCAAATTATTACCCTAACCCTAAAATTGAGAGGTATGTCTCTCATTCATCCCGTTTCCAAAATTGAGAGAGAGAAGAGCGCATTGTTCTTTGAGTGAAATCGAGAGATGTTTTCTCTCATTCAAATCATCCTCTCATTCTCGCTTCACCTGAAATTGAGAGTTAAATACGAAGAGTACTTTTATTAAATCAAGAACGGTCGAGAAATTATGGCGAGAGAAAATCGAAGCAAGTCATGATTTTGGTCACCGTAAATCGAAATGGGATATATGTTTAGTTTGAATTTGAAGTTGCAATTAGGGTTGCTGTGTTCGAATTACAGAGTTGGAGAAATTGGATCTGAGAACTCGCTATCATTGAAACTGATTCGTCTACTGTTGAACTCAAGAAGATGGAAAGGAGTTTGAGTCGCGGTTGTTGTTTAGATTGAACTCAGGGTGATAAGAGATGGATTGGGTTTGAGTTTAATGGCAGAAATTGAGTTGAATAGAAGAATGGAGTGTGGATGGTGCTGTTGAGGGTGATTTAGGTGTTGTTGAATTTGTGAGGCAGAGAGAAGAAATCGAAGATGGGTTCGATCTGTGAAGAGATGTTGATCTTTGCTACTTTGTTCAATAATTGAGAGTAAAATTAAAGGCTTTCGGTGATGTGAAACTAAGAAGTTTGTGAGCTGGAGAGCCGAATGTATGAGCGAGATAGGTTGAGTGAGATTGTAAGGATTGTGAATCGTGATGGAGCAAATGGGTTTGTAGCTTTCTTTGGGATACAAGAGTAGAAGTTCGTTCTTTCTTTGATTCTTAAGCGAGGTTGGTATTGGTGATGAGTGAAGGAAGAAGAATGAATGTATGAAATAGAAGCGCATTGGTGCTGCAATGGCTGGCGAGAGCCTGATCTTTGCAAGACTCGAGGAATTGGCAAGATTGCAGTGATGGGTTGGTTTGAGATTGATGGGTTTTTGCCTATTTAAAGCTTGCAGGAACCAGAAGAAGGAATTGATTTCATTGTCTCAAACCCAGTGGTGTGTGACGTTAATTAGAGAAGGAGATACAGATGGTATATGAGATTTGAATTCCAATTGAAGCAAAGGATTTTTGAGTTGCTAATGAAGATAAATGCATGAGTGAAGAGTGTATTGTAATTGCTTTAGATGTATGCTAGGAATGGGTAAAAATTGAGGCTGAACTTGGCGGGAATAT